>WNWU01000060.1:1675989-1772776 GCA_012654045.1 Ptyas mucosa | reverse complement strand
GAGGAGGAGGAGGAGGAGGAGGAGGAGGAGGAGGAGGAGGAGGAGGACAACTGTGGAATCCTTGATACACTCTGAGCTTGGTTGTTTGCTTGCAGACATTTGATTACCCAACTATGTAGCATTATAAGTTCTATCAAGTGTGGGCTTTAGACTCTTTTTATATACAAATATTATGCTTTGCATATAAACAGGGAACAAACCCCACACCTATTAGCACTGGTGATGTTACCTGGTCATGAAAGGTCTGCAAGCAAAGAACCCAGCCCCTCTTCCTTTCTCTCTTGTTTAGCCCAGGGCTGGAAAACCAGAAGATTTGGGGCTGGAGGTTCTCTAAATTGCAAAAGTCACACGGAAGTTGAGATTCTCAGGCAAGAAAGGAAGCAGAAGGCCAATAACCCATAATGGGATCTGTCTAACTGCACCCAACTGAATTAACTACAACTGGCTGCGTTCACACAAGATGGTGAGCTGTCAACCATGGTTTACAAGCCCCGGTGGCTGAGTTGTACCACTCAATGAGCCACACCAAACAGCCCCATTATAGCTTGATGCGCTGGGAAATGAGCCACTGAGCAGAAAGCAGGAGCCCAACTTTGATTTGACTTTCTCCCTTCCTTCCCCTCTTCCTCCCAGTGAGCCTGCAAAACTCCTCCAACAATTCCTCAGAGGGAATCCGGACCCTGGTATAAATAAAGTTCCTTTCCCTGCTTCACAAGGTGTTTGGCCCATCCAAATCTCAGCCATTAAGAGAACTCAAAAACTAAGAGACAGAAGGCAAGTCTTGTACTGAGCCATCAAAAACCGTAAGGATTCTACGGATCCGAGTATTGCAGCCTTTGGAAATTTTGTCTGTCTTGAAATTTCTCTTTTCTTTCTTCCAACTGGGTTAGCCGGGGGGAAGGGGAGCGGGATGGCATAAATTCTCAGTGGCTTCATTTCTTGGGATACACAATCATTTATTAGCTGGACTATAATTATAGTAATAGCACCTAGACCTATATATCGCTGTACAGTGCTTTACAGCCCTCTCTAAGCAGTCAGCCTCTGGCCCCCAACCATCTGGCTCCTCATTTTACCCACCTCGGAAGGACGGAAGGCTGAGTCGACCTTGAGCCTGGTGAGATTCAAATTGCCAGATTGCAGTCAGCCGGCAGTCAGCAGAAGTACGCTGCAGTACTGCATTCTAACCACTGCGCCACCACAGCTCCTAAGTTGAATATCATAAGTTGAATATTATCCCCTACTGCAGGGTCTCCAAACCATGGCAACTTTAAGACTTGTGGACTTCAACTGCCAGAATTCCCCAGCCAGTGAATTCTGGGAGTTGAAGTCCACAAAGCAGAGTGGATGATGGAGCAGAAAAAATCATTAGAGATAGTCCTCAACCTAAGACCACAATTGAGCCCATAATTTCTGTTGTTACGTGAGACATATGTTAAGTGAGTTTTGCTCCACTTTATGACCTTCCTTGCCACAATTGTTAAGTCAATAACACGGTTGATAAATGAATCTGCTTCCCCATTGACTTTGCTTGTCAGAAGGTTGCAAACGACCCCAGGACAATGCAACCGTCATAAATATGAATGTCCAAACTCTGATCATGTGACCATGGGGATACTGCAGTGGTTGCAAATGTGAAGAAAAGTCACTTTTTTGATGCCATTGTATCTTTGAGTGGTCACTAAATGAATGTTGTATGTCAAGGACTACCTATATGCTTGGCAGTTGTCAGACATCCCCTCCCCCAAAATGGAGTGAATCTTCCAAATAGATTTCTTTGTTGTTATGGACAGAAATTTGCCAGATTGCTACCCACATGAAGCCTGTATGCTGGGAACTATATAGAAGAGACTGTCTTCACCCTCTTTCTCTCACACAAACTCTCTCTCATTGCTTTCTCCTCTGGAATGGCCCCCTCCCTCCTGAGAAACCACCTCTCCATTCCATTCCATCTCAGTAGCAGCCTCCACAATAAACCACAGTAACACTCCAATATTCACACATCTGTTGCGATGTCATCACATGTCTAGGCACTGGTATCCAAACAGCTGCCTCAAATAAGTCAGTTGTGGTGTTTGCGTGATGATGTTTCTGTCCCCCTCTTGCAGCTCCTCTCCTTGGACACCAAGGTGCAAACTGGAGGGAAGTAGAAGAGGAAGACAACAGACAAGGTGTGCAGCCACTTCTCTCCCTTGCAATTCCCAGACCTTCCACAATGCCTGAATTGCAAGGACAGCTCTTGTCTCCACATCGGAGGCATTAAATAACATTTTATTTACGTTATTTAATGCTAGAATCCTGGAGTTGACGGCAATGATGCCCAACCCTTTAGATCAATTCAGTAGCGCAGGGGTGGGCAATGATGGTGATTTTATGACCTTTGAACATCAGCTGCCAGAATGCTGGCTCAGGAATGCTGGGAGTTGAAGTCCACAGGCTATAAAATGGCCATAGCTGCCCACCCCTGCAGTAGAGGAACTCAAATGCCAGCGTCCCAGGGAGAGAGCTGTCCAGCTTCCACCTGACCAAGTCTGAGCCAGAAAAACACAGAACTTCTAGAGCCTGTGCTGTCAAAGGGCTCTTCTAGTTTTTGAATATCCAGCTGGAATCGGCCTCCAGAGGCCGCCTCTTTGTAAACAAAACACCACTGCTTCCTCGAAAATTTATCACCGCCTGGCATGTGCTAATAGAAAGTAATCAAATATCAATAAAGGAGAATATCTGTAGCTCAGGGTTGACCTGTGGGGTCCTTAATGCTTTCTAAGCTTGGTGGGTTTTCTTGCAGATGTTTCATTACCCAAACAAGGGGGGTAGCTGTTATTGTTCTGACCCAAACTGACCCAGCTCCCCAAACATGACAAACCCTCTGAAGTGAACTCGAATATTCCTTTATTAGGAGTGCCGGCAGCCCCGGCAAAAAGTTTCTCTCTCACCGCAGGCTAACAAGTCTGGCTGGCCGGAAGATGTAGTTGTCTACCACATCTATTCATCTCCACCCCCTGCCTTTTGTCCCCTGCTTCGTTGGCAGCGGTGGCTCTTCCGTCCCAAGAATCGGCCCATAGATTTCCACTGCTCTCCTCTCCTCTCCTTTGCCTTCAGTGCATCTATGCGTCAGGCACTGGACCCAGCTGTTCCTCCTCTCCCTCATCAGCCACCTCCAGACCTGGGGGCTGTTGACTCTCCATCTGAGGATTGACGGACGGCCCAGGCTCCGCCTCTGTCTCTCTCTCTCTCTGCCAGCTCCATTCCCTCTTCCCCCTCAGAGCTCCCAGGTTGCCTTGATGCTCGCCCTGGCCCCATGCCTCCTCCTCCTCCTCTGATTTGGCTGCTGGAGGGGCAGACAGCTGACAGGCCACAAGAGTTATATTATTTTATTAATTTATTATTTGATTATTTTCTTCTATTAGTTTTATTTTTTTTATATGTGATGTTTTTATATTCCTGTAAGTCATCTTGAGTCGCCATGTGAATAAATAATGGTCAATGGTCAAAGGTAAACTAGGTAGTGCACTGATGATGTTATCTAGTTTGGGTAATGAAACATCTGCAAAAAAACCCCCACCAAGGTCAGAGGGCACCAAGGACCAAATATCGTGATCAAATAGTTTCTTCTGTGCTCAGGGGTGTCTGCAATTTATGGTCAAAAACAGTCAAGACGATCCCTGTGAAGGTGCAATGGAAACTTGTTTCTTATGTGCCTAAAACCAGCTGGAGCTTCAATTGCACCATTGGGATTTTTTGGGGCGTACTATGGGGATCCCTGAAGACAATCAGTCCGTGGCCTTAGCAGGGGTTGATGCGCCTCCCCTGTCTTTTTCTCCTCCTCCTCCATTTTGAGGGGACCTTGCAAATTGGGCACGTGGCAAACCAATGGCTGCATAACTAGCATCTTTCTTTCTTTGTGATGGTGGTGGGAGCTGAACTTGACTTTGAGCGTGGACTGTAGCTGGGCAGCCCTTCAGCGCCGCAGCTGCTTCCTTCCCTGGTGACAGTAAAGGAGTCTGGCAGTCGGTGTCTTTGGGCTTGGAAAACTAGCTGTAGGAAAGGTGACGGTGAAACCGGTTGAGCTTTTTCCAGAAAGCAAAGATCTCTTCTGTAAAACCAGCCTCAAAAAGCCTTCCTCGAAGATCGCAAAGTCTCCTGTCTGGCTGAGTTTTTGGAGAGACAGGCCGGATGGGCAAATTTTGCACAACCGAAGGTCACCTCCACAATGGACGGTCCTGGCTTAGCTGCACTGGCTAGTTTTAAAAGTTAGGAAGGAGGGGGCTTTTGATTTCACCCCCCCCTTTCCTGGTACTCTTCTTAGGGGCTATCGTTTCAGTTCTCCTGCCTGAGAATGGTGGGATATCATGTTGTTGCTATTAGGAGTCAGGTCAAGGCCAATCTTTTCAAAGAGAGATTTGGCAGACCGTAGAACAATCTTTCTCAACCTTGGCAACTTCAACTCCCAGAATTCCCCAGCCAGCGATGGAGCGGAAGTCCCATATTTTAAGCTGCTGGACTGGGGAACTGAGTGGCCTTTTGTTCTGGGAGGGGCCACGCTGTTTCTTGACCTGTCCTGCTTGGCAGAGTATGGGTAGTCCTTGACTTACAACAGTTCGTTTAATGACCATTCAAAGTGACATTGGGCAGTGAAAAAAATTGACTTATGACCGTTTTTCACACTTACGACCATTGCAGCATCTCCCGTAATCACGTGATCAAAATTGACGCTTGGCAACTGGCTCGTATTTATGGCGGTTGCAGTGGATCATGTGATCATCTTTTGTTGCCTTCTCACAAGCAAAGCCAATGGGGAAGCCAGATTCACTTAACAACCCTGTCAATAACTTAACAACTGTGGTGACAAATGGGGCAAAATCCACTTAACAACTGTTCCACTTAACAACAGAAAGGATGGGCTCAATTGCGTCTACCTATATTTGCAGCCTCTCCCCTTTGGTTCTGCTTATGTTTTTCCCAACTCTAAACTAGGCAGCAGTTGGGGATTTTCCTGTCTGCTTGATGCCACCAGGAAGGTTGTGAATCTCACAACACAGATGCCAGTGAGAAAGGCAGGCAAGCAGAAAAGAATAGAAATACAGCTCTGGTTTCTTTTGTTGCCTACAATTACACTTTTAAAAACAACATAGAAGTAATTTGCAGACTTTTGTTCTCAACTTTTGCTTTGCGTTTATTTATTAAATTTATATATGTGGCTTTGGGGAGCTTAGAACACAATAAAACCCATTGTTATAAAAGATTAAAAAGAAGCAAAATGGTAACTTTATATTTTATATTTACACTGTTCAGTTAAATTACCTAAGATGTTCTTACTGGGAAAGGATATACTCGTTTTATGTGCTTCTGAGGCTTCTTCAAACATTACTGAACCCACTACAGTGCAAACCCACAAACAAAAATAGAGTTTGTTAATAATGGAAGAACAATATCGCCTGCGCCTGACTATAATATGAAACTAACAATCCTAATGATTTAATTTAGTGAAAGGTACATCTAGCATTTAGACATCATCTACAGTACCTAGACTGTGATTCGTTTTTCTGTTTTGACTGAGGCAGATCCTTAAGCATACTTGTTTGTAGCTTGTCCCATTGTGGTTGAATATTTATCAGAGCACCTACATATAAAATTAATCTGTTTCCCCTATGGCAGAGACTCCTCTAAAATGACTTTGTGTTAGCCCATCAGTCTTTAAATTTGACATCTTTCAAGTGGACTTCAGTTCCCAGAATTCCTCAGCCAGCATAAAATTCAGTTCCCAGAATTCTGGGAATTGAAGTCCACAAGTCTTAAAGTTGCCAAGTTTGGAGAGCCCCATGTTGGCCCATTGCAGTGGAAACCCACCTGGGGCCACAGGACTCCTTCAAGAACGGGGTTGTTTGGGTTTTTTTCGCCAAGAGACTGGATTTTTGGAGACAAGGGCTGCTTTGAGTGCATGAAGTGGTTGTCGGAACGTAGCAGTGAGACCGGAAACCTTCTTGCCAGGGGGCGGCAGCAGCAGCACCCGCCGGCCTCTCGGTGCCAGCCGTGGGCATTTTTCTCTGAGCAAACCTGGCAAGAATCAGAAGACCGGCTGAGAACTAAGGACACAGCCCCACCTAGTGGCAGGTCAGCGCTGCAGGAAAGGCAAGCATTCAAACCCCAACAGGGGACAGCGTCCAACCCAGCAGCTCTTGCCACAAATGAAACTTCACTCCTCAGCCGAAACCCTTCGGAACCGCTTTTCAGTGTTCACAGAAGTCCGTCAACTGGAGCAAAACTCCAAGGTGGCAGCGGGGAGAGATCAAGCTGTTGGTTGGCAAAGACAGAAGATGGTAGAACAGCAGCTGCCTCTGAGCTCCTCTGCTCGTCTTACAGGGCCAGAAAAGGCTCTTCTGCATCATCCCGGGTGCCAGGCAGCCATGCCAAGTTGAACATCCTTCCAAAGATCATTTAACACAGGGGTGTCCAACTTTGGCAACTTTAAGCCCTGGCTGGGGAATTCTGGGAGTTGAAGTCCGCCAGGCTTAAAGTTGCCAAGATTGGAGACCCCTGATTTAACTCACAGCTAGGAGGACATCTGGATCTGAGCACCGGCTTCCTTGGGGCTCTTGAAGAAGCCACGCTCAGCCTGGCTGCAGGTTGACCCAGCCAAGGGACCCTGGCATCTTCCCTTTCCTTCCCAACAGGCCCCGACTCCTCTTGTCACTGCCTTGATAAGATAAGGAGCCACTTCAGGAAAGGAAACTCCATCCGGCCTCCTGTGGGCAGATGGATGCAGGAGGAGGAGGAGGAGACCTGGTGGCAGCACTTATGACTTGCCCCGTCAGTCACAAGCCCCTCTAGCAGCCGGGCGAGACCGTTTTCTCTGCCGAATAACTGAGATTCCTGTGAGGCAAATTCGAGCAGGAGACTCATCCTCAGCAGGGGCCAAAATGCATTTTGAATGGGAGTTACTCGCTTCCAATGGACCTCTGGCTGGAAGGAACCTGCCTTTGGTGAAAGGATATTGCTAAGCGCAAAACAGGCTAAGCTGCCACCTGGAAGACAGTTCTGTGCATCCATTCAGGACACACATGCTTAAGAAAGAAACACGGCGGAAAGTGAGCAATGACGCACGACCTTCGCACCATAATAGTCGAGAGCCGAGGTTCTCCTGCCACAGAATGCAGGGCAGAGGGGCAGGAGAGACCCTCTTTTGGTATTAAAAAAAAAGCAGCAGCCTTGGTCCCTGCTCAGCCACATCTGGCAAATACTAAGCAATTGCCCCCTCCCCCTCCTCAAAAAGGGGATTGAACTGAGCTGCGGTGATTTTCAAAACAGGAAGAAAAGTATTAAAACCATCAGTTCTTCTGCAAGAAGGGACAAAGGATAGACACTCAATCGGTGTCTGCCGCCCTCCGCCCCCTCAGTTCAAGCTCCCCTATCAGCATTTGCTCCGTCATTTCCAAAAGAAGACCAGTCGGGGTGAGGATAATGGAAAGGACGAAGAAAGATGCTTGAACACAAGAGCCAGGCCCGGTGAGGGGAGGTTCCACTTCACCAAAATCTGAGAAACCTCCACATCACAAATGGAGAAAATTCACTGTGTCTGGTTTGCAGGCCAGATCTTCTTTGCTACCCCAAACTGACTCTCAATAATGACAGTGAGGTGATATTATAGAAGGGCTGATTTTGGAGCTGCCCCAAATTGAGTGTGGAGAAAAAGTCTGTTTGTATCTCCTTAGACCGGTGTTACTCAACCTTGGCAATATCAAGATGTGTGGACTTCAACTCCCAGAATTCCCCAGCCAGCTATGCTGTGCCCGGAACCCTCTGGCTGTCGCCATGCCATTTGGGGCCCCACCGTGGTCTATTCCTTTCCCTTTCACTCCTCTTTCTATATGCTGGATTCTCAGCTTCATAAACCTGGTTCTGTCCTCTGAAGGATCAGCTCCCTGATCCAGGAATGTCTGGCTGCAGAGACTCCAGTTGGCCTGAGTGTATCGGTAGAAGAATTCCTTGAGTTTCTTCTCCTCTGGACCTTCTCCAAGTGCCCAAGGAAGGGAAGGGCTCAGTCTTGCTTGAAAAGCAGCCCATAAGAAAGCTCAGCTGAGCTGCCTTCTCTCATTCCCTTGGAGAATGTCCCTTGGAGCCCCCTGGATCTGAGGAAGAGAGCGGAGAGGTCCTCAGCTGCGAGGAATGGGACAACTTGCCACGGCCAACTTCCTGTGGCCAAGTCACCACGACTAAGTCACCACAGCTGACTTGCTGCTGGACAATTTGCCACGGCCAACTCTCGCCATGGGAAAACTCACCGTGGGACAATTTCAACAATTTTATTTAATCATTTTTAATAAATATTATTTTAATTTGTGCCATTCCCATCTCATTCTGTCCCTCCTTTTGCATCCTTTCTTTAATGACTCTATTCCACCAATTCTTTGATGTTAGTGTCACTTGTCCTGCAAGTTGGCTGTAGCGAGTTAGCCCTGGGAGCTGGCTGTGGCGAATGGACTAGAGACCCTCAGCTGGGTCACCAAAGCCTTGCTGCTCCCTCCAGTGCTGCCTGGAAAGCTCAGCCCCTCCTGCGGGGCTTCTTGGGGGGGTGGGGGCTGTCGGTGGCGCCCTGGGGCTGACTAGACCGGGGGGCTACTGGGAGCCTCCAGCACCCTTGATTTCAACTACGAGTCCGTTTCCTAGGTTGCAGGCGGAGCCCCTTCCCAGCCTTCGAGGGCATGGAAGAAAGAAAGGGCGAGTCAAGCGGGCTCCGACGGCGCCTCCCTTTCCGACTCCGTTTCCCGGGAACTGGTCGGAACGCGCCTTCCTTCCTCTTCGTTCGGAGTCCTTTGATCGGCCCGCTCTTTACCGGTTGCTTCCCCCTCAGATGCCCGCGCACACCTGAACGTCGGAAGGCTGAGCGGCGACAACTCTGGACCTCCCCGCCGGCACCCCGCTCGCTGCCCGGAGGAGCCCGCCGGGAGAAGACCGATCCTGGGGAGGGCAATGGGGCGGGGGGCGCTTTGCCCTTAATCGCCGCTCCCCTTCAGAGCCGGAGCGGCTCCCTGCCTGCCAAGCGGGGCGGGGGAGCGGGGGGGGGGAGCGGGGAGGGATCGGGCTTTAAGCCGAGGTAGATTAGATAATTCATCTCCTTCTCTCCCCTCCCTCCCTCCCTCCCTCCCTCCCTCGCCTTCCCCGCTTTCCCTTCTTGGCGGAGAAAGTTGGGCGAAAGGCGGCAGAAAGAAGGGACGGAGGGAGGGAGGGAGGGAGGGAGGAGGGGAGGGAGAGGCCCCGCCCGCGGCAGCCAGAGGGCTCGGGGGTGACCGGGGGCGCCCTTTGCTCCGATGGGCTCGGCTGCCGGCTGCCCTGCCTGAGCCGGGAAGGAAGGCCGCCTCCGGGATGGGCAACTGCGTGAAGTCTCCGCTGAGAAGCCTCTCGCGGAAGGTAGGTCCCCCAGCGCGGCGGGCCCCTTCCCCAGCGCCCAGCCACCGCACCCGAGGAACGGCGGGAGAAGACGCGGGCAGAGGCGGCACGTGGATCTCGGGCAGCGGCCAAAGGAGCCTCTTGCGCCGGGGGAGTGGGGGGGGGGCTCCGGACACGCAGACTCGCATCCCAGGGCAGGAGGTGGTCGCGTAATGGGTGAGTTTGCAACCGGGGGGTGGGGAGGACGGATTAGCGGAGGCTCCCTCCAGTTTGCTCGGCTGGAATTGCGGGTCTGGCGGATCCGCCGCAAGCGGGAAGGCGGCTGCTAAGAAGGACCTCTTTGGGGGGGAGGGCAAAGCCCCCTCCCCATAGGCGCCGGCGCCTCCCTCTCCCTTCTGAAAGGCGCCTGTCGGAGTTTCTGCAAGGGACTTTTGCAGGGCTGTGGAGCTCCCTAGTGCCAGGCATAGATGGGAACCATAGCAAGATCGCCGTGCCAGGGGTTGGGCACACAGTTGCATCGCTAGTTAAGTCCCCAAATGTTTGCGTTTGTTTTCTCACCATCCACTGCTGGTAGTTTATGTGTGGGAAAAGTGGATGTAGAGGGGAAAAGAAGACAGACCACTTTCCATTTAAGGTACTTGAAGGAACTTTTTTTTTTCCTGGCGAGTTCCAGGTGAGAGACACACAGAGAGAGACAGAGACAGAGACAGAGAGAGAGAGAGAGTAAACATCTCCTACTCAAGAAGTTTGCTGAGAGAGAATTTTTTCCCCAGGAGATCAATATTTTTGCTCAGTGTTCAGTGGAGCTTCCTTGATAGATTTATACTCCAAAACTGTTTCTAAATTGTTTGTATGAGCCAGCAAGTCTTATGTTGCAGCTTTATAAGGGGGCTTCTGGCTTTGCTGAAGTTTTGCTAACTCTGCATTCGATCATCCTTCAGGATGGCAGAGTCAGAATTCCCAGCCAAAGTGGTACTTGAGAATTTGTACCATTAGCTGCTTTATGGAGCTTAATGATGCCTTCCATTTTCCTGGCACCGCCTTTGCAAGAAATCATTTTAGCGACTGAGAAGTTTAACCAAGAAACTCAGCAATATAGAAGAACACTACAATATTTGCTGGTTTTCACCAAAGCCCCCCCCCCCCTTTTTTTTTTCTGAAATGGGACAATGCTTTGAATGGAGGTACCAGTTTCTGAAACAGTCTGTGTGGCTCATCAGCGGAAAGGCCTCTGTCAGAGCTCCTGGGAGTGATTAAAAAGCCAAGATGGCAGTCAAAACAATAGGACTGAACCGTTGCTCCTTCCTGAACCAGCATCTCAACTTTTTGGCTGCAGGTTGGGGGTCCCCGGTCCCTGTGGATTAGACCCTTTGCTTGGGTACTTTGCATTTACTTGTGTTTTTTTTTTAATTTAGTCTGTTGTGCAGACAAACAGCTTCCCAAGCTGCTTTCCTATCCTGCATTGGTGAACATCAGTCTATGCAATGAGCACCAAGGAAAGGAAAACTATCCCGTCCAATCCAAGCTAATGACAATTGATTAATGATTATGAGTCATCAGAGCTTTCCTAGAAACTTGTTGTTCTGATATCCTTCAGTGGAACCCAGGATTGGGCTACCCCCTGCAAGGAGAAATAATCCCTTATTCTCACCTAGCTGGTGGCTCTCAAAGATAGTCAGGAAAAGGGGGCGTCCTTGGGCCTGCAGAGCCTGATCCTTCAAGGAGCTGGGGCTTGAACAGGGGCAGGCTTGCCAGCAAGAGTTCTAGAGGAAAGTGACCGTGTTAATGGAAGTCCAGGCACAAATATACATGGTGCTAATGAAGCGTGCATGTGTCTGTATAATAGCAAGGAATTGACCAATGTTCCTTGCGCACCCGAACACTCTCCCTTATGGGGCATTTCCCACCCTGGACATATGCTGACCAGAGCCCCACTTCTGCCCCTCTTCCTGTGTTGTTTGAGGTTCTATTGGTCGGAACAAGCAGGAGCTGAGAATCTGGAACCACCGGTTATTGCGTGTGCAAGCCATCAAGCGGCATATTGCTCTAAGTATCTGTGCCCACGCAGGGGCGTGTGTGTTTGTGTCTGTGTGCGAGACAGAGAGATGCTAAGATGACTTTGATATTGAGTTGGGGTCTCCATCGTGGCTCCCAGGGTGGATGTGTGGGAAGGCACAGGTCCCAGCAGTGCTTCCTAGAAGGGGAGGAGAGAATGTTCCTATCAACGGTCCAATGTGCCTTAAGGAGAAGGGCTTAAATGGGGTCCCAACAAGGAAAGGTGCTGCTGGTCCCCCCAGCTGAGCCTCGGATCAAGAGAGATGATGGGAAGAGTTGGCTCCAGTGCCAGGACAGGCACCCTTTGAAGGAGGCTGAAGAATCTATCACGTACTTATTCTGGTACTTTATTATCACCTTCAGCTCTGCTGATACAGCACCCTAACTAGGTTTATTGGCTGGAGCTCCAGCTCAATTTTCAGGGCTTTTGATTTCTCTGCCCTCCTTCTGAGCCACCCAAAATAAAGTTTCAGAAAGAATTAGCTTGAGAGATTATGTTCCAAAAGAGGATAAATATAATTTAGGACTCTGAACCTCACATAAACTCTAATTGTCTCTTCCTCTGCATCACCCACCCCCACCCCCAAGAAGCCTTTAAGGGCACCCCCAAGGATGTCTGTGCAACCGTACAGCCTGATCAGGGAGCTAGGTCTCATTGGGGCGCCTGTTCACGAGAGGTAAGCCTGTGTTTGATGGCACCCAGGTCTTCAAAATGTGCAGCCCTGGGCATCATCTGCCACACTGCAGTCTTGGAAATCGTGCTTGGCAGTGCCCAGAGAAGCTCCTGGTGCTTTTGGCTTTACAGAGGAGACCAGCAGAGTCTTGAATGGGGGAGGAAGGAAGGGAAGAAGGCCCGTTGATTGAGGGGTATGTGTGGTCAGTTTTGACTCCTGATGATTGCCTGGACTGCAGGTAGTCCTCGACTTACAACAGTTCATTTAGTGACGGTTCAAAGTTACAACAGCACTGAAAAAAGTAACTTACAACTGTTCTTCGCACTCAACGACCTTTGCAGCCTCCCCATGATCATGTGATCTAAATTTAGATGCTTGGCAACTGGTTCGTATTTATGACCGATGCTGTGTCCCAAGGTCACGTGATCCTCTTTTAGGGCCTTCTGACCAACAAAGTTGATTCACTTAATAGCGGTGTTAGTAACTTATCAACTGCAGTGACTGACTTAACAACTTTTTTTAAAATATATATTTATATGCTGCCCTTCTCCGGAGACTCAGGGCGGCTTACAATGCGTTGAGGAATAGCCTTCATGCTTTTGTATATACATAGTATATACATACATACATGTAATAATACATAGATGTCCAAAGACATTTCCAAAGGACACTTTGCCCCTGAAAGTCCGATCTTTGCACAATGTTGCATATGGAATGTAGTCTTTTGTCCAGTCTTTTCTTTAAAAACCTCCAGTGTTGGAACCCCCACAACTTCTGGAGGTAAACCATTCCACTGGTGAATTGTTCTCAGCGTCAGGAAATTTCTCCTCAGTTTTTTTTTTTATTTGATTTATATGCCGCCCTTCTCCGGAGACTCAGGGCGGTTTACAATGCGCTAAGTAATAGCCTTCATACTTTTGTATATTTTATACAAAGTGAGCTTATTGCCCCCACAAACCGGGTCCTCATTTTACCCACCATAGAAAGGATGGAAGGCTGAGTCAACCTTGCGCCTGGTGAGATTAGAACTCGCAGTAATTGCAGGCAGCTGGATGTTAAACGCTGCCTTAGTAGGAGGCGTTAGCCTGCTACGCCACTCAGGCTCCTCCAACTGTGGCAAGAAAGGTCGTAAAATGGGGCCAAACTCACTTAACAACAAATGTGGTCGTAAGTCGAGGACTACCTCTAATGAGTTCCTGCACTTTTCTTGGCAAGTTTTCAGAAGTGATTTTCCATTGCCTGCTTTCTAGGGTTGAGAGAGAGTGACCGGCCCAAGGCCCCCACAACTGACTTCATACCCAAGGTGGGACTAGAACTCACCACCTCCCAGATTCCAGACTGCTGCCTCAACCACCACACCACCCGGGCTCTCTGATGTTATGAGAGTTGTAATGAAAATGCAGACGACCCAGCTGTGTGCTCAGGGTGAATTCAACGGGCCAAAGGATAGAACTGTAGAACCGCTGGAGTTGGAGGTCTCGCAGTTTCACCCCTGCCTGGGGCAGAAAGCCTTGGACTACTCCAGAGAAATGGCTGCCCAGCTTGTATTTGGAAGCCTCCAGTGATGGAGCCTCCATAACACTAGGAGGCCAATTCTTCCACGGCTCCAGAGCTCTTGCAGTCAGAAAGTTCCTCCTGATTTCAAGTATGGCTCTTCCTCTGTAAAGCTCTTGTCCTGTGCCTTCACCCTCCCCAAAATAGATCCACCCTCTCTTCTCTGTGACATCCTGTCATGTGTTGCAAGATTGCCACCTGTCTCCCCTTAGCCTGCTCTTCTTGAGGCTAAACTCAGCCAATTGTGGGGGCTCCAAGACTGGAGGTTTGTAGGAAGAGATTGGACAACCATTGGTCTGAAATGGCACGGGGTTTCCTGCCTGAGCAGGGGGTTGGGCTAGAAGACCTCCAAGGTCCCTTCCGACTCTGGTATACTGTATTCCTGTACCCATCCTCCATAAAGTTTACATCCCAAGCCTCTCACCATCTCTGCTGCTTTTCTTTGCTCTCTGGTTCCTCAACAACCTTTTTGTATTGTGGCCAACAGAGTTGGTCACTGCACTGGGTTTGGTCTGCAGCATTAAGTCTACAACCCAGATGAGTTTTTGGTGATTGGGAGCATGGAGGCTGAGAAACCAGTAGGGGACCCACTGAAATGGGTGTGGATGGTGATTTCGGTGCTCGTCTTGCCCTCCCTGCTCTCCCATTGGCCGAAGCGAGGATAAGAAGATGCAGCTCTGAGTCCTTAGAAAAAGCATCTCTGGAATTGAAGGTTCCAGCTTAAAGCAGGAGCCTTCTCCAAACTTGGAAACTTTAGGACTTGTGGAATTCCCCAGCCAGCCATGCCCCTGGCTGCCCTTCCCATGGCCAAGTATTCCATATCTGCTGCAGGTCAGCCCCTCTGCCTTCAGACCCAAGGAGCCCCTCCTGGACCAGGCTTTCCTCTTCAAAAGGGTGTTGGGTCCAGCTGGGTGTGGACCTCTGCCCATGCCAGAAATTCCCGCCAGTCTTGGGCTGCCCAATTGGTCCGGGGAGGATGACCTGTTATTGGGAAACAGTGCCCACCTTATTTCGTGCGGGCATCTTGGTTGCGTAAGCTGCTCCCGCCCCCCACCCCCAGCGCCAGACGCAGCTGACCGGAGCGAGTCCATTCAGGCTGCGTTCCGGACAGAAAAAACAGCCATCCCATCAGGCAGGGTGTGTGTCCTGCCATAAATCTTCATTGCCATTCCACATGGCGGTGCAGGTGTCCCCTGAATCCACATTCTCAGCCCTGCCAGGAAGCATTCTGCCAAGCCGGATGATGGGGTGGCAGCTTCTTAACAGCAGCTCTCAAATGGGGCCTGAGGAACTTTGAGGGGGGGGGGAGGATGCTCTCGGCTTCTCATGAAATCAGCAATAGGATGGCAAATGTTTATTGCACCGAATGCAGAGGTCCTTGTGAGCACCGCTGCTTTTTATAGCTGCATGGGAATGTCGGGAAGGAACGTTTCTGCCAGAGCTTGGAGTGGGGGGGTCATGACTATATAAGGTGTGAGCCACTGACTCTCTGTTGGGCCTGGAAGCACTCAGACAGGATTCCAGCTGGAGCCCAGAAGGCCTGTTGGAGAAGCTGTGCCCCAGATGGGGGGGGGGGGCAGGGTGAATGGCTCTCTCCTCCAGAGAGGGAGTCAGTAGGGGCTGTGCTGCATCCAGTGGGTTAAAACCCAGGATGCAGCCGGCTCCTGTGGAGCTACACCAGGTCATGGGTGGCTGCTGCTGCTGAATTTCTGCCTGTTTCTCTCTGTGTCATGCACAAGAGTGGGAGACAACTGCACGTGTGGTCGCCCTCTACATACAGTAGAATGCAAGGCTCCCGTGTTGCACAGGAAACCTCTGGACTCTCCAGAGGGAGGGAGCTCCCCTTTCGCCTTTGCACAAGCCGTTCGCCTTGAAATCAAACCTCCACAGCAGAAATTTGAGGGATTCTAAATGGCTGGTCAGTCTATGCAAGGTTTTCTGTGCATGGACGGAGTGCAGCCCTAATGAAAGGGCTCAGTAAGTGGGTCGAAGAACAGATCCAGGGAGGGTTTTTATGGAAGCGGGGAGGAAGCAGACCCACAAAAGGTTTGCATTTTCTGGCTTGGTGCAGGAGTCTGAACCCACAGGGCTCTTTTGCGCAGTCTAAAAACAAGGCGAGGAGTGACCTCCATCGTGACAACAGGCCTTTCCCCACAGCAGGGATGACGGCCGGGGGCCCTGGGAGGCTTTTCTGATGAGAATCAAATGGGCAGACTCCCCCCGTTTGTAGAAAGGGGGCAGGTGAAGACTCGAACAATGTTTCTCAACTGTGACCGCTTTAAGATGTGTGGACTTCAACTCCCACAATTCCCCAGCCAGCGATACTGCTTGGGGAATTCTGGGAGCTGAAGTCCATACATCTTAAAGCAGCCACGGTTGAAAAACACTTCTCTAAACCAGGGGTCTCCAACCTTGGCAACTTTAAGATTTCAACTCCCAGAATTCCTCGGCCAGATGGGGAATTCTGGACATTAGAGTAGGTTGAGAAGCTGCGCTAGAGCAGGGGTCTCCAACCCTGGCAACTTTAAGACTTTGTGGAGCTTTGCTGGCTGAGGAATTCTGGGAGTTGAAGTCCACAAATCTTAAAGTTGCCAAGGCTGGAGACCCCTGCTCTAGAGGAAGCCCTAATGAAGAAACAAGCAACTGTGGCTCCTTCCTTCCTCTGTCTTGGTCTTAAAAATAGCAATGTACACTCTTGGGAAGGGGACCCCCCTCATGTCAGGTGAGCCAGACAGGAAATACAAACAGATGAGATAAATCTACTGTATTGTAAGGTTGCACTAAAAGAATCTTGCCACCCCTTTTAAATCCTTGATCAATTAAGGCAGCTCCTTCCTAAATTTCTTCCTCTGACCCTTTAAGCGTCTGGGGCTTCTCCCTCTCTTCTCCGATTGTTTCCTAGGCAGCATCTCTTCCCCTCCTCCCCGAAGGTCATCCATACGGTCCATTACCCCTCCACATCTGCCATGCTGGGGGCTGCTGGGCCCCAGACATCTGGAGTTGTGAACATTCTTGTTTATCTCCCACCTCAATAGTTACGGGGGTTGAGAAATGCTGGTCTCTTGGGTCCTGCCCTCGGAGTTAGCCATTTGTTGGGACCAGGCAGCTGCTGGTCGCCCTCTTGCTGGATTGTCCTGGCGTCTCCAAGCCTTCTTGCTTAGGACCAGTGAGCGAAGTGAATCCAGCAGCCCTTCTTCCATGCTGTGTCTGCTGTCTGTGGAAGGACTGTGTGGCTTTGGATGCCATCGCAGAAGTAGAGTCCGGAGAATGGAGGGGGCTGCTTGCCTTGCAAGAGCAAGAGCACTTAGACTTACATACCGCCTCATAGTGCTTTACAGCACTCTCTGAGTGGTTTACAAAGACATGTAAACTTGCGTCCTCTCTTTGAAGTGAATGTGAGTTTACACTGAAGCTAAACCGCAGGGCGACGGGAAAGAGTGTGGAAGGGTAGCCAGGTACCAGGTGTCTGGGAGGTAGAACGTTCTGCGCCTGAAAGATGTAGCTTGTCTCCTAGAATCCCACAGCTGGTCCTCTGAAACCATCCTCAGCTGAGAAGGCTGTGCCACTTCAAGGGGTTGCAGGGAGGGCGGGGGGGGGGCGTCCCAGAGGCAGGGGTGATTCTTGGGGGGCCCACCTGAGGCCAGAGGCGCAGAGAGGTAACTTCCTCTGTTGTGTTGTTTGCTTGCTGCTGAACTGACCAAGAAGATCCACCAGGAGGAGAAGGCCTGCTATAAGGCGGTCCAGCTGAGTGAGGAGGGGCCGTCGGCCGTCGAGGGCCAGGGCTCTGGGCTCATGGTGCTGGCCCAGAACTGCGCGGTGATGCACAACCTGCTGGGCCCAGCCTGCATCTTCCTGAGGAAGGGATTCGCGGAGAACAGGCAGCCGGTATGTAAGTCACAGCAGCAGCCTCTTGGGACAGGCGGCCCACAGGAGGCAGAGAATCGCCTGCGCCCAGGGCTGGAAGGGGCTGCTCCGAGACCCCCGGAGGCCTCTCCTCCTCCCCTGCCTGGCCTTTCCCATGCTCGGGGAGATTCCCGTGCCCCGAACACCGCTTAGTTGCAGGAACATGACCTGAACTGCAGCAGGGGGACCATGGAAAGTGATGCTACGCTGAGCTCAGGTGGAGGACACCTTCAAGAGGCACCCCGTGGGGGCTGATGGAGCGGCAGAAGGGAGAAACGGCTGACACTTGGGCCACCTCCTATGTGTCGTTCCCCCCTGCTCCCCCACCCCGGGAACGTTGCAAGCCCACCAGGATGCCTGTTAGGGGATCATCCTTCTCCAGAGCTCTCCTCAGGGCGCCCTAAAAGTTATTTAACCCTCCCCCTCCCCCGTCTCCTCTCAACTGCTTTGCCAGGGCAGCATCTGGCTGGGTTCAGCTCCAGCTCTCTGCTGATTATTCCTATTGTTGCCTTACCGCTCTCTGCATCCTTGAGGGATCCTTGCCCCAAACCAGCCAATGGCTGCAACTGATCTCCCGCAGAGATTGCCCATAAGCAAGGAAGCTGCCTTTTCTCCTCCGCAGCTCCTCCTGCTCCCTCCCCCCCACAGCCCAGAAGAAGAAAGGGGAGGGGGCATCTGGAAAGAAGTGGGGGGGGCGGGGGGAGGCCATCTGAAAGGGATTTGCTGTCTAATTCAGCTTTTCTGCTCCCCTTGGAACCACCCCGGGCTCAGGGCAGAAGCATGCTAGGGGGAGCAGCAGGCTTTCCGTGGCTTTGTCAGACAAGGAGATTGGGGAGGGGGGAAGGGCTGGGAAGGACCTCCGGCCTGGGAGCCAGCAGCATCCTATGGAAGAAGAGAAGTTTCCCCCTCAAGCAGCGCATTTCCAGCTGGGTTTGCTTCCATTCATGGCAGCCACAGAGTTTTCTTCTGCTCCAAACGAGCTTCCTTCCCTCCTTCCCTCCCCATCCTCCACCTCTGAAGTACAAGGCCCATTTGGCTGCTTCACAGCTCCTTCGTCCAGCCCAGGATCCCTTCCTGTGGGGCACCAGATAACGGCATCTCTGGACTAAGGCTGGGCCCTTCTTGCTGCCCTGAACAGCAGAAGGTGGGGGGGGGGAGCTGCAGTTGAAACAGGGTGGAAGGAAGGAACATAGAACATACAATAATAGGGTTGGAAGGGGCCTTAGAGGTCCTCTAGTCCAAGCTCCTCCCTGTGACAGGAGATCTATACCATTCCAAACTTTCTTTGGGCTTCATGGGATGGTTACACACGATCATAGAAGAGGAACAGAACGGAAAAACAGAGTTGGAAGGGAACCCAGAGGTCCTCTAATCCAACCCCCCACCTGAGAAAGGGGCTCTCCCTCCCCACCCCCACTACCACATCCACCATCCTCTGTCCTTAGGAGGGAGGCCTTTTCTTCAGGTACCCCTGAATTATATGGATGAGCCACAGGAGGGCGGGGGGGAGTTCGGCTCCAAACGCTCTTAGCCAGATTGTCTACTGGACCAGATGACCTCCCCATGGCCCCTTTTCTTCACTTCCCATGTCAGTGCACTTAGTATATGCTCTGAGGAATGAAGAGCCGGTTTTAACCACAGGAACTTTCCTCCTGCAGGACCGAGAGCTGCGTCCAGAAGAAATTGACGGTGAGATGTTTTCCTCTTTTCTTTTACTGTTTTAGAGTGGGGGTCTCCACACTGGGCGACTAAGGCTTGTGGACCTCAACTCCCAGATTTCCCCACCCACAAGTTTTAATGTTGCCAAGAGTGGGGACCCCTGGTTTAGAGGACTGTAAAAGGGAAAGAGGGCCATTCATGTCAGAGACTCCAGTCCTCGTATTTTCCCACTTCTCCAGCAACTGGCAACTTTCAAAAAGAAAAGTCATAAAAATTGACATGCATTTATGCATATTGTCTGTCTCTCTCTTTTTCACCCATCTACCAATCTATCTTTGCAAGCGGTTATTCTGTATTTCCCACCCACAAATGTACACAGATTAGATTATACTTTGTGTGAAAACTTGCCTCCTTACATACATTCCTAGAAGTGTGAAAACTGGAGAAATATGTTTGGGTGGCAGATTGATTTGGAAGTGGGAATTTGAATCGGCAGCAAAGAAGCATCTGGCTGGGGTGCCAGAATGAGAATCTGGGGCTCTGGATTCACGAAAAGTGATCTGTGATCCAAGCAACTCTCAGTCCCTGCCTGGGGGGTGGGGGGGGAGTACAGAGACACTAGGGGAGTTTTGGAGAAATTCTTAGTTTAAATCTTAGTCCCCAACCTTACTGGCTTGGCAGCCTGGCAGAGGGGGGGGGGAGAGGGGGAATGGTTGTGTATGGGTGCCCACCGCTCTCACGCATGTGTGTTTGCCTGCTGCTTGTGTGGCCCAGTAGTGGGCCACGGCCTGAGGATTGGGGACCGCTAGTTTAAACCAGAGGTCTTCAAACTTGGCTATGCTGGCTGGAGAATTCTGGGAGCTGAACTCCACAAGTCTTAAAGCTGCCAAGTTTGAAGACCTCTGGTTTAAACCATGATCCTCTGAGATGCTTTGAGTGGAATCATAGGTGACTTTACCCCAAAGCTGCTTTTCCCAAAAGGCAACTGGACTTTCTTGGGTTTTTTTTTTTCCTTTGAAAAACGTTTTGCTTCTTAATGTTACAACTGGCCCTTGGAGTGCTAACCACGAGGTGACTGCAAAGAATATAAATCCTTCCATCCTCCACTAGTTGGTTAGAAGTGAAGAAACCTCTTGGATGAGAAACAAAACATTTTCAAAGAAAAACCAAGAAAGTCCAGTTGCCTTTTGGAAAAGCATATTTGGGACAACCACGACCTGGATGATCTCCACTGACAGTCTGTGGGGGCCACCAGGAGTGACTTAAAAAGACCTCTGACGGGTCAGAGGGGGGGAATGTCACTCATCCCCTTCTCTGCTCCCCAAAAGGGCACAAAAGTTAGCCAAGTCGCTAGCTCCTTTACACCTGTGGAAGAAGACCATGATTGTGGGCGTCATGCTCCAAGGCTGAGGGTCTGCTGAATCCCCAGGAGGCTGATTGCACCAATTCCCCCACGTGCCCCTCCCCGCCACCTTCTTTTCAGGACCCCCGTTCACCTGCCAGTTTTGACACCCGTTCCATATGACTTCCCTGGGCTTCTGCCAAGCGCCATAGCCGTCCTCTTGGGGAATTGCTCCCCCTTGGAAGATCTGGGTGGGGTGGGGTGGGGGGTTTCTTGGCTTCACTGCAAGCTGATTCCTTGAAGATGCGAAATCTCAGAGAGGGCTGGAGGGGGGCCCTGCAGGAACGTGTGCGTTGTCACGCTGGCAACCCAGGCACTGCTCGGGCTCCAGTCAGCAGCTGGGGGGCAGAGAGCCCCTCCCAGACTGTAGATGAGAGACCCTCCAGGGCCAGGCTTTGCAAGAGGCGAGGGCGAAAGACCTGTCCCCCTCCACAGGCCCCTCCCTCACCTGCATTTGCCCCCACAGAGCTGAGAGAAGCCTTCAAAGAGTTTGACCGAGACCGAGACGGCTACATCAACTGCCGAGACCTGGGGAATTGCATGAGGACCATGGGTTACATGCCCACCGAGATGGAGCTGATCGAACTGTCGCAGCAGATCAACATGAACTGTGAGTGGCAGCCACCCACCTGCCTGCTGCCAGGGTGTGTGTGTGTGTGCCGGCCCTCCCCGGCCTCTCCTGGGTGCTTTTTCTCTCTCTGGCCCCATCCTCCTGCTCCCACCTTTGCCTGCTTCCTTGCCCAAGTAGAACACCAGCCTTGCGCCAGGCATGATCCCTGCATGGCCACCGGTGGGATCTGCGTGCCTGAAAGCTCAGCCATCACACGGAGGAGAGAGTCATCCCGTTGCTCCTCAAGGTGCCCCGTTTCCTCTCGGAGGGCCTGCCGTCATCCACTCCCCTGCACGGCTGCCTTGGTGGGGTGGGAGGGATTGTCCCTCGTGCAGCTTCATGGTTCTTTCCTGGACCAGCTCAACTGTTTTTGCAAGGATAGGAGGATTGCTTTGGCCAAGGAGACTCTGGCTTGGGTGACACAATTCACTCAACCCAAAACCAAGTTCATCATTCCAAATCTCCTATGCAGGCTTAATGTGATGAACTGGTTTGCGTGAGGCACATTAAGACACTTTCATTCCTGCAGTGTACAGAAGCTCAAAGTCCCCTGTTCCAGTTTAGTTACAATTACACACTATGTGAATTTAAGCAGCATCACTCAAACCATCATTTTGAAACCACGGAAAGGGATTGTTTACGATTAATTAATTAATTAATTAATTATAATTTGTCAAAAACGAGAAGAAGAATGAAAGAATAAAAATACAATGACAGGGATGATAGGCACATTAGTGCACTTATGCATGCCCCCTCTACTGACCACTTAGGTATGATGTAACTTGTAATTTGTGACTGAAACTGTGAAAATGTTGTAGCTGAGACGACTGGATCAGGTAGAGCATTCCAGACTTTGACAACTCTATTACAGATATCATATTTTTTACAGTCAAGTTTAGAACGATTTACATTGAGTTTAGAGCAGTTGTTAGTGTGCGTATTATTGCAATTAAAACCAAAAAAGGTCATTTACTACACTGGTAGACCTACCACGAGTTCTGTGTTCAATTCTGGGACCATATTATTAATATTATATACGCAAACATGTGAAGTCACAGCTGCTGGTTCTTCCGTCGGCATTGACTTTCATCCACAATAGTTCTTCTCAAGCAACTGGGATACCGTTATGGCATTGTGTCTGTTGTTATTACTATTTTAACCTACATTTTAAGGAGAACGTAGTGCAACCGAAAGAGCAACAGCAAGCTTATTTCTTTTGATAAAATCTGTTAAGTTAGGAAAAAATGTTCCCAGACACCTCTTGGGTTTTTTGTAGCCACAGACGCATGTTTCTCAAACTGGAAGGTGTGGGCTTCCATGCCTGGAATTTCCCAACCAGCATTCTGGGAGTTGTTGAAGTCTTCGTTCATGCTGACTGGGGAATTATAGGAACTTAAGTCCACACATCTTCCGAGTTGAGAAAAGCTCCTTTAGAGTAGAGAAAGCAGGAGGTTGGGTTTAAGGTGACCTGGAGAGGGGCAGCCTCCCATCACTCAATCGGCTGGAGCGAAGGCTGGACCCCCAGAGGACTTCTCCTTGGCTCCCACCCTGAGGGGGGGTCAGACTGAGGAGCCCCTTGCAGCCTGGGGGGGGGGCGCCAGTTGGGGATGAAGGTAGGGAACGGTTCTGCTCAGCGTCTTGTGCATCCTCCCGCTGGCTCAGAGCAAGGCAAGCAGAAGGATTGTCCCCCAAGCACAGTTCCCATCGCAAGGCCAGATGGAGACGGGAACGTGACTCCCACATGCGTAATCGCCTTCTCGCTTTGCTGCACCCCTTTCCTCCGGGGTTCCTGCTGCCTTGCTGGGGGGACGGAAACCAGGCTCGGTTGGTTTAAATCAGTTCCAGTTGGCCTGGCAAGACGAATTCTGTTCTGGTCTTGCCCTTTCCTCCGAGAAGGGCAGCAGCAATTATTTTGCAGTAAATTAGCAGCAGCAGCAGCAGCAGCAGCAGGGCAGCGAGAGAGTCGGAGGCTGACTTAATCAGGAGACCTGCGATTGCCTTGAACCACCAAATGCCTCATTCGAGACGAAGCATCGTTTTGTTTTGGGAAATAAGCAACTCTTTGGAAGTTATGAAAAAGGAGAAAGTGACGCTTGTGCATGTCTGGTCAGGCAGCCATCTTGAAATGTAAGAGGGAAAAGGAATCCTGTGCTAAGCGCTGCAGTGGTCCCCAGGCTGTGGCTGTGCTTGCCTCTGTGTGTGTGTGTGTGTGTGTGTGTGCGCGCACGCGTGTGTGCACGCACATGCATGCGCACATGTATATAAAAAAGATGTTGAGACTCTAGAAAGAGTGCAGAGAAGAGCAACCAAGATGATTCTGGGACTGGAGACTAAAACATATGAAGAACGGTTGCAGGAACTGGGCATGGCTGGTCTAGAGAAGAGAAGGACGAGGGGAGACATGAGAGCAGTCTTCCAATATTTGAGCGGCTTCCCCAGAGAAGAAGACATCAAGCTATTTTCTACAGCACCCGAAGGCCAGTCAAGGAATAACGGATGGAAACTGAACAAGGAGAGATTCAACCTAAAAATAATGAGGAATTTTCTGCCAGTGAGAAAAATCAACCAATGGAACAGAAGTTGCCTTCAGGAGTAGTGGGACCTTCATCCCTGGAAGCTTTCAAGAAGAGACTGCACGGCCATCTGTCAGAAATGGTGTAGGGTCTCCTGCTTGGGCAGGGGGTTGGACTAGATGACCTACAAGGTCCCTTCCAACTCTGTTAATCTAAACTGTATGCATGTATAAAGCTGAAAATCAAAGCTGAGCCCATCTACTCCTTCCCCAGTCAATGGCCTTTGCCATTTATGCCCTTTTGGTCACCAAGCCCTGCACTCTGCCCTGTTAGCAGCTCTTTTTATACCAAGCATAGAATTAAGGGGCTGGAAGGGAACTTGGAAGCCTTCTAGTCCAACCCCTGCGCTCTTCATACCATTTTGGACAAATGGTTCTCCAATCTTTTCTTGAAAACTTTAACGATGGTTCAGGATCGGCTGTAAAAAAAAGCAACCAGTGCTGTAGACAATTTTTAGCTTGGTGTTCCTCAGCCTTGGCAGCTTTAAGATGTGTGGACTTCAACTCCCAGAATTCATGGGAGACTGGGAAATTCTGGAAGTTAAAGTCTTAAAGTTGCCAAGGTTGAGGAACATGGCTCTGGCTGCTTGTCAAGTATTTATGAGAATGTTTCCAGTCTCACTACAGAAAAATATTTTCCACTCTTTCTTCAGGGAGGCCATCCAGGGTTCTTCGAGTGGTTCACAGCCGTAAATGTTACCGTCCTGGGAATATTTCGGGTCATGAGTCAGTCTGAATGCAGAGCTCCTTGCTTTTATTCCATGCCAAGCTGTGAACGTACATCGGTTTCCATTTATCCCGCTGAACTGGTGTGACGAGAATGTTGGTTGCAGAAAAGGGTGCAGGAAAAAGGATGCCGAGTCTATTTAAATTAGGAAATTCAGATTGAAAAATATAATCGTGAGAAATAGCAGATCCTTGCAATTTTAGGTCTATAGCTCATGAGTTTGTTTTAAGTGCACATTTGTGCTGTGACATTGTGACATGAACTCATAACAAGCCTAATATTTTACACACTTTGCTTCAGTAGGAAGTTTGCGTTTGAAAATACTTATTTTTCTTCTGTACATGCAGACTCTGTGGCCTCCCCCAGCAGTTGCAAAACAGCGGTGGGGGGGGGAGGGTAGGGGGGGCGGCCCTGGCTGGACGGGTACTCTGCTCCTTTTTAGACGTCAATTGTTTCTGTGCCCTTTTAGGCCCAGGCCAAGCTGCACGGAGTCCCCCAGCGCATGCTGCTCTCTCCACCCTGTGTGGGGCCACTTCTGCACATCCCATAGTGTCCAGACTGTGTGGCTGGAGTCTGGGTTCGGATGGGGGTGCTCAGCTGTAACTGCCTTCTGCACATTCTCCCTCCTTCTGTCCTCAGTGGGCGGCCATGTAGACTTCGATGACTTTGTGGAACTGATGGGGCCCAAGTTGCTGGCAGAGACGGCCGACATGATTGGGGTCAAGGAGCTGCGAGATGCCTTCAGGGAGGTGAGAAACCATTTGCGTCATGTCTCTTCTCTTCCTCTCGGAGGGAGGCTTGTTCGGGGGGGGCAAAGATCTCTTTCGCCCATTCTCTTGGTGGTGTTTTCTCCTTACTCGATGGTTGGACAGGATGGAGGTGCTGTTGCTATTCTCCTTGTTTTCTTTCCCATCACTGCTTCCTCCCTAGTTGGAGTAGGCGTGCTTCGGATTGAATCTCAAAGAATTGCTTTGTGGCACGTGGAATATGCGTGTTGCACCTGTCTGCGGCTCTTGAGAACAGGGGGTTGATAGAAATTGCTGGAGACAGGTGTCAGGTTCACTTTCCTGCACACGCCAAAGCACTTTCTTGAGACCGCGTCTGAAGAGCTGCGCAGCCCTACTTTCCAGCTGCCGCTCTGAAGATAAGAAGAACTCCCTCCTAACCCCTCCACTGGGAATGGCCTCGTCTCAGTTCTTCTCGTGAATTGAAAGTGCAATTCACACTTGCATGTCATTGCATTTAATGCTGCTATTGGCCAACGGCTTTCAAGGGACACTCTCAAGGCGTGAGGTGTAAAACCAAAGGGTAGTCACGCCGTGGGCTAGGTTGGGTCAAGCCGCAGCTTTGAGAGGTCCACGGAAAGCTTTCGGGGAATCACCAACTCTGTGATTCCTCCTGGTGTGCTTTGTGCAGTTTGACACCAACGGAGACGGAGAAATCAGTACCAACGAACTGCGAGAAGCTATGAGGAAGCTCCTTGGGCAGCAGGTGGGACACCGAGACATAGAGGACATCATACGGGATGTCGACCTGAACGGGGACGGGCGAGTGGACTTTGAAGGTGAGCGGAGGGAGGGCCTGAACATTGGCCACAGGGAGGGAAGCAGCCACGGAGCTGGGAGACGTGGCTGCTTGGGGAAAAGTCCCTTTCCTGTAGCTTGTTTATTACAGCATGTAGAGGCTCTTAAGAGGCACTCAATAAAGGCTCAGCATGGGTCAATGGCAGTGGTGGATTGCTCCTAGTTCTGTCCGGTTCTTGCGAATCGGTAGTAAAGATAAGTAGAACCCACCCCTGGTCTACGGGCCTCACAATTCTTCTCACGACTGACCTCGGCCAGCTGCTGTGAAAATGGCAGGGATGATCTGCACGCACGTGGACACACACACACACAGATACCCCAGCCGCCCCAGCCTCTAAAGGAGAGTAGAAAGGGGCCTCTGGCCAGCTCTCACCCCTCACCCCTGACTTTAGTAGGTTAGAAAAAGGAAAGTGGCCTGGCTCAAAGAGGCTTCTGTACCTATTGCAGCCCAGCGATGGGGGAGACTCAGAGTCAGGAAAGGGGAGGGGGGGTTCTTCCCACCCCCAACTCAAACGGGTCTCTAGACACAAACATGGATGTTCTGCCATTTGTGATTTGGGCAGCTGAGCCAGAAGAAAATGGGCTTTGCTGGCCAAAAAGGGCTGCTAAAGCCCCCTGTGGAAGCCAGTGGTGGTATTCAGCTAGTTCTATCCGGTTTGGGCGAAACAGTAGCGGCAGCTACCAGAGGCTCCACCCACCTGCCTGGACATCACGTCCCGTTTTTGAACGCTCTGCACATGTGCTCACGTTTGCGAACCGGTAGTGAAGGTAAGTGAATGCCACCCCTGGTGGAAAGGCTCTCAAGAATCTTTCTGACCTGCTAATACTTGTGGCATTTCCAGCCCACCTTGAAATAGCTCCCAGAGTCGCTAATCACGAACATAATATAATTCTTACATTAAGTAATTTAAAATAGACATTTTATTTAGAAAGCAAAAAATAAAAAAAATGGCAGATTTCCCATCCCCCAGCATCATCTCCAATTACACAGAATAATAGAGTTGGAAGGGACCATGGAGGTCTTCTAGTCCAACCCCCTGCTCAGGCAGTAAACCCTATCCTATACCATTCCAAACAAATGACTGTCCAATCGCTTCTTGAAAACTTCCAGTGTTGGAGAATTCCCAACTTCTGGAAGCAAGTCGTTCCACTGGTTCATTGTTCTCACTGTTAGGAAATTGGGGCTTGAGCCATTGAAGAAATTGTGAGCTGAACTTGCGGAAGGTATGAAAGAGCTATTCAAGGGAGAAGGGAGGGAGGAAAGGGGAAGGGAGGGAAAGGAAGGAAAGGGGAGGGCAGAGGAGGGAAGGGCTGTTTAGGTGAAAGTTGGCCGAGACCATGAGACAGAAGGAAGCATGAGAAGCTCAAGCTAATACAAGAAGGAACAAGATGCCTGAACAGGCTTTCAAGATTCTGTTATTTAATCCTATACCCCACAATAGTAAAAAAGCATCCATTTATTTGTATAATCTCTTTTTTTCAGTTATTTTGCAATTACATTGGCCATCCAGAGTCCATTTTTGGGGGGGCAGCTATAATCAAATCAATACAATAAATGCATGAATTCCTGTGATCCCCACCTCCACCCCCCGTTTCTTGACCTGGCCATGTTGAAAGACTTCCCGGGTTTCTGTCTGTCTCTTCCTATACTAAGCAAAGTCAAGATCCACTATTTTGAGTTTCTTTCCCCTGCTTCCTTCTTTCTCTGGGCACATAACCGCTTTTCCAGGCCTTCTTTGAATGTCTCTTTCATACCTTCCCACAAATTCCTTTACAGAAACACTCTCTGTTTCTGGAAAACTGGTGTAAATCTGAATAATGAGATTTAAATCAGTGTTTTTTGTTGGCAAAGTTGGCGATATTAAGATGTGTGGACTTCAGCTGCAAAGCTGGTTGGGAAATTCTGGGCGTTGCCAACTTTGAAAAACACTGGTTTAGAAGGACCCTTGGTCAGTGGGAGAAGGTCCTGTCTAGCACTCTCTCTCTGGCCTCGTCCCTTTTCTGCAGAGTTTGTCAGGATGATGTCTCGCTGAAGACGGCTCTTGAGTTGAGTGGTGACCCAACCCTGGAGGGTAGAAAAGGGCCCGTGTGGCGCGCCATGCCCTGAGCTCCTATGCAATGCCGGCTGCCCCACCGACGGTGTGCCGCAGTGACCTGCCTCACTACTCCACCTGGCCTGACGCTCCTTCCCCTCTCCACACTGTGAATGATTCGGGGTCTCCTGCATCCGAAGCGCTGCCGGGGGAGGCGACCTCAGGGGGGGCAGCGGTGCCCGTGCCTGAAGCAGCCACGGAGGGCTGGACGTCGTCGAGGTCTCCTTTTCCATCGCCTCGCCTGCTTTTGCTCTTCCGGCCAACCCTGCAAAGCGATGAGAAAGAGGGGGGGCCCTGGATGTGGGGGAGGGGCAGGACCAGTGCCTGACATGGACTGTGCTCTGGACTTCTGTTCCTTGGCCAAGGCGCCTTGTGCGAATGCCTCCTTCCTTCCTCTGTGTCGCCTTGATTTTTGCCTCTGGAATGTTTTTCTGTCTCCCTACAGTCATGTTAAGGGGCACCGATATATGTTTGTGCAGAAAAACAAATAATATTGAACAAATACTCTCCGCAAGGCTGGCTCTTATTTGTCAAGGGGTGATGGGGCCATAGTGGGGCAACTGGGGGTCAAGGCCTGCAAGAGGGGCTACTAAGAACCCCCCCAAAAGCTGGAGCTAAGAATAGAATAGAATAGAATTCTTTGTCAGCCAAGTGTGATAGGGCGCACAAGGAACTTGTCTTCGGTGCATAAGCTCTCAATGTACATGCAAAACAACAATGATAAACCATGAACATAATCATAAAATACATTCATAATAAATCATGATACAACACTCAGGGATAGTCATAGGATCCTAATTCATAAATCCTAAGAGCCGAGGTGGCGCAGTGGTTAGGGTGCAGTACTGCAGCTACTTCAGCTGACTGCTAGTTCAGCAGATCAGCGGATCAAATCTCACCCGCTCAAGGTTGACTCAGCCTTCCATCCTTCCGAGGTGGGTAAAATGAGGACCCAGATTGTTGGGGGCAATATACTATTTAGTATACTGTCTTTGGTATAAGCCGCCCAGAGTCCTCGGAGAGTGGGCGGCATAGAAATATGAATAATAAATAAAATAAAATAATTAATTAAAAGCAGTCAAGATAAATAATAAGATACAAACAACTGATAGCCATAAGATGCTAAAAGAATAGAATATATTAATTATATATATTTATTATATTAAAATAAAATTAATATAAATATAATATATATATTATATAATAGGATAATATTGTATAATAGTATTTGTAGCTCAGGGTTGAACCGTGGGGTCTTGGTGCTCTCTGAACTTGATTTCTTCCAGATGTTTCATGACCTAAACTAGGTAACATCATCAGTGCTAGCCTGACTAGTACTGACTAGCACTGATGACATTACCTACTTTGGGTCATGAAACATGTGCAAAAAAAACAACCAAGCTCAGAGAACACCAAGGACCCCTCAAAGCTGGAGCTGTCAATCATTGCCCATTGGAGGCGATCATTGTCCATTGGCAAGGCCACCTTGTCATAATGAAGGCAACCCCTTTTCAAGGCGCTGTCCACCAGAGGTCACCTGTAAACATTGCAGCTCCACAGCATGGGTATGCCCAGGAGCCCGGCTTCTCTTCAGTTGCCCTCTCTCTCTAGTGAATAGATAAAGGATTGAGCCTCTGCTCCTCTTGATACTGTTGTGGCCACATTTCATGCTGGCACAAAGCTGCAAACTGCTGTTGCCTTAGGAGACAAGTAATGTTAACCCTTACTCTAGGCTAATGTTTTTCAACCTGGGCAACTTAACCTGTGGACTTCAATTCCCAGAATTCCCTAGCTATCATGCTGGCTGTGGAATTCTGGGAGTTGAAAGCCACACATATTAAAATTCCCAAAGCTGAGAAATTCTGCTCTAAACCCCCCTATACTTCACTAGCAAGAAACAATGGCCCTTGTGGCCTGACTGTCCACCTGTGGCCAGTCTCAGATGCTCTGGTGTCTTCATTAAGCTCCAAACTTGCTACCCTCCACACTAATGGCTCAGAGGAATCAAAGGAAGGCAACCCCTTGCCCACAAGTCCAGGAGCGCCCCTGGATCTGCCCAGCTCCTGTCCACATGGCCTTCCTCTTCCTTCCTTCTTCTGCAAGAAGTCAATGTGGGAGGGGAGGGGGCAGTGAAGCTGGCAGGAGGCCCAGCCCAGCCACGTTGCCTCCTGGGTTGCTGAAGAGACTCAAGTGTGCAGCTTGGAGCCACCTTGCCAATTTGCATCTGGCCACATGCATCATGCCAGCCGGTCTGCAAACCACACAATCTCGCCCAAGAAGCCACGTTGTGAAAGAAGAGACAACACACTTGTTCGCCTGTTCCCCACACTTGCCCTCTGGCCACCCAAGTCTAAGGCCAAGATGGTGGCTGCGGCCCTGCAGTTGAAGCTGTCCATTTCTTACCTGCGTTGCTGCCATCTTGACCTGACTCCAGAGATGCCAGCTGCTAAAGGAGGAAGGCCAGCACTCTCCCCTGACTGGGTTAGCCATTAATCTGAGCCAGCCGGCGCCAGGCCCTTGGGAGACGCACGCAGTGGATGGGAAAACAGGCAGAGCTTCGATCACGCAGTTGTGGCCGCTGTCTTGACTATTTTTGACCAAACACGGCAGACCACCTGGAGCTACACCCTTTTACGCAGGTGGGACACAGTCAGCACAGGTGGCTGCAGCAACTGGGCACTCTTGAGCTTTTGTGCTGAGAGTGGTAGGCAACTCACCTAGTGCATTAAAGAATCAAAACAGGCTTTTACAGACAGGCAAAATTAAATTCAGCACAGGGCAGCATCCTAAAGGGCCAAGCAGGCTCATAACTAGTGAGGGTAGGGAGACCAGGAAATCCACATCACTGCTAAGAAAACATGATGGATCATGCATGTATGAAGCAGCCAGGAGCATGGGAGTCTTTGTCTTTACAAAAAGATTCCACATGCACAAACACACTCATCCCTATGATGCGCTTATGACCAAGCACATTAAATGCAATATTAATGGAGATTCGTAATGCAATCAGCAGGAATATCCTTCCTCTGGATGACTGAATACAAAACAATATACTGAAATCACTCAGTACGACACAACAGGATTAATTTAGATCAGTGTTTGTCAACCTCAGCAACTTTAGGGTATGTGGGTTTCGATTCCCAGAATTCCTTAGCCAACAATGCTGGCTGAAGAAATCTGGGAGTAGACGTGCACCCTACTTAAGAGTGGCCCAGTTTGAGAAACAGATTTAGATGAACACTGAAAGCTGTTTGGAAGATATGGGCATCCCGTGGCAGAGTTTGGTGGTGGTTGGCTGAGAAGTAAGGGGGGGGGGGGGCTTGGGAGGCTTTGATGGCTTTCCTGCCATTGAATAGGCATCCTCTGGGAGGCTCAGCCAAGGGAGTGACTACCATTCTGATCTCACATGCCTACAAAAGGAAAATCAGCTTGTAGAGAGGTGGCTATGAAGAAACCCAGTAGTCCTTGTACAATGTGTTCACACAACACGCTAAACTGGAGTCATCATCGCAGGCTAAGAAAACATGGCTGTGTTTAGGTCATGTGCTAGACCCATCAATAAGCTGATTATAGTTTCGTGTGAAGGTCTGGTTTCCACAACAGGCCGAACCCCAGAGATGCACAACCATTGGCTTCTTCTCCCACATTGTGTGGACTGCACTTGCCCTGACAAAAGTCCAGAATGTACTGTCCCCCTCTCAGCCCTGGTGGTTTGGTCTTGTCCCTCGGCATCTCTCATTAAATCTTGGGGTGTCTCTGTGTGCCAGGATCCAGTCCTTCCAGCCTCCCCCTCCTCATCCTGCAAGAGAGGCTCTCCCGCTTCTCTCGTTCTCTGCCAAACAACGCTCATGGAGGCAGGGGGAGGATTGGGGGGGAGGTAGTTTTCATGTACAGACGGATTTGGGGATTAAGTCTTCAATCTAATAATCTCATTGCAGAGATTACTCCTTTCATCTGCCAGCCAGCCCAGAGGAGGCTCCCATCAGTCCATCCAGAGCAACTTCATTGGTCAGCATCTCAGCCTGTTTTTCTGGCATGAGACATCTGGGAGAGGAACTGGACCTCCTCCTCTCTGCAGGACCCTTGCCAGCCTCATGTACTCCAGGAGTGCAGGAACTGTCTTGAAGCCTTTCCGGTTAGGCAGCCTCAGAGGAGAGGGGCAGGTGGAGGACAGGTGGTGTTTGGAAAGGCCCCATGCAGGGGGTGAAGGGCAGCCCACTCCTCTCGACCAATACAGGAGAATATTTGTAGTTCAGGGTTGAAATGAGGGGGTCCTTGGTGCTCTCTGAGCTTGGTTGTTTTCTTGCAGACGTTTCATTACTCAACTAGGTAATATCACTAGCACTGATGATGTTACCTAGTTGGGTAATGAGACATCTGCAAGAAAACATCCAAGCTTAGAGAGCAACAAGCCCCCTCCCCTGGCCAATTTGCTCTAAGACAGCAGCATCACAAAACAGCTGGATCCCTCAGCTGGTCCTCATTTGCTCTCACCTTGTTTGGTTAAGAGAAAGTATGCTGAAATCTTTGGGGTTAGAACCCCAATCCCAGACCTTCCAAACTGGAGCAGCTGCAGACAGCCATCTCCAGAATGCAGCACTCGCAAAGACAAGGGGCCAGGGCTGGTGGTCTCCAGGAGGGAACATGGTCATGGACACAAAATGATAGACCTGCTACAGGGAGAGCTTTTTAAGCAGCATAAACTTTTGATCTTGAATCCTGTTAGGGTTGGTGGAATCAACCACAAAGAAAGAGCTGAAGTTAGGAGCCATTTGCAAATTGCTCAGTTGCCAAAGAATGGACTAGATTTTGCACACCAGATACTGCACTGTGTGCCACACAAACAGCCCCTTCCAGTCTCCCATAAATTGAAAGATGGCAATTCTATTCCTCTCCACCTGGTGGACTAAGCCTCGCCGAGGCTCGTTTACGATGATTACAGATGATGCTCATTAATCTCCTGTGATTTGGCACTTAGCTTAAGCTCTGATTTGTCCAGATCAGCAATCCTTCTTCGAAGTATTTAAATGCAACTGAGAGCACATTGCTGGATTTGAACTGGAAATGGAGTACTGAGTCTCATCACTTTGCAACCTAAACCACGATCTTTCTGCCCTTCCAAAGCAGGAGCCAAGCAAACCTGGCACTCGGGAGGATGCGTAGCAGACATTTATCTATGGACAGCTGTAGTTATACCCCTCCATTCTCTTTGCCCAACCTGCAGGTCAGGGATAAACGGGCAGCTTGTAGCAGGCTTGCCTGTTGTTTCTGCATGTTAGGTGGGTTGTCTCCTTAAACCATGATAAACAATGATCTGTAAGATCCCTTCCACCTAGATCAGGGGTCTCCAAACTTGGCAACTTTAAGACTGTGGATTTCAATTCCCAGAATTCCCTAGGCAGTTGAAGTCCAAAAGTTTTGGAGACGTTCCACTGACTTCCTGGGCTGAAGGTGACATGTTCTGTGATCATGACAGTTGTGTTTTGGTCATCGGTGTTGAGGATTTAGAGGGATGTATGAAACTGGCCAGAACTTTTTGTCAAGGATGGATACAGGCACAGAAAGGCCTGGGTGGTGATATTGAGGTTGGGCTCCTACACTTTGTTGTGATCCTTCATTCAATCGTTTTTCCTGCTGCCAGCAGCATTTTGCCAAAAAACAGAGTTGAAATGTTGAAGAATTCAGAAAACCTATTTTTATTTGAAACATTTCTATGCTCCATTTTAACATGATGGGGCAGAACAAATCAGAGAGCAACTATTCTCGGATCCTGCCAGGCAGAGCCAAAAAAGTAACCTTGGGTCATGATGTCCTTGTGCAAGATGCAGACTGTGCCACTGACACGAGTGATGTATGTTAGGTAATTGGCATCCTTTGTGTGAAGGCATGGCTTCCCATGGACACGTGTGCCAGAATTGATTCTTGGCCAATAGAAGTTGAGCTGCTTCTGCTTCCTTCTACCTTCACTTACCTCTCTGTTCCCACGTGGAGCGGATTTACTCCTTGTCAGACAATCACACAAGCACAGGAGCTGAGAACGCTGGTCATGCCAGCCTGAAGAGGCAGTTTCTGCAGAAGGCTGAGGGTTCAGTTTCCTGCAAGAGGAAATCACCCAGCAAGGATCCTCTTTTGATTGAGGGCTGGACCTGACAGATTCCACCCTCCCAGCAGATGGCATCATTACTGGCATTTTGCAAAAGCAATTTCTTCTCATTTTCTCAATATTTCATCAATGTGACTTGGGTGCTCTTCCTTTCTGGGGTGTGGAGTGGCTGCATTCTCCTTCAGGCCAGTCAGCTCTAAACTTCAGCTTCTTGCCTTAGTCAAGAAGGCAAACTTCAAAGGGGCCAAAGCACAAAATTGTACAGTGCTATATAAAAGAAAATGTGTTTCCTTTTTGGAAAGAGACAAAAGGAGAAAAGATTTCAGGATGAACCAGGATGGGGCAACACGTCTAGCAGCAGATGGTGCCTGGCTGACAGTTCCCTCAATTTAAATACTACGAGTACGTCCCCATAATGTCCCAGTTTCTGAGAAGTGGAACTAGAAGGATTTTGATACAGAAACACTCTTTACTCATAATCTTTCTTCTTGATTTTTGAGAGTAATCTTTTTTTAAGAGCAATCAGAGCATTTAAATTATATTCGGCTCTTGTGGTCCACTTTAATATTTCATAAGTCCAAGCCTCTGATAAATAATGGATTAATTGATTTTAAGTTGGTACAGATCTTTTAAAAAAATGAGTATTGCATGATTTGATGTGCTATCTGTCCATGAGGACAGGCAGAGCCAGAGCTGAATTCAGAGACTTGGCCAGAGGGCTGGATTAGCCCAACCGAGTCTTTTCCAGCTCTATGATTCTATGCTTTTTTGTGTTACTGTGCAACCACAGTGAAGCCTGTGGAGTAGTGTGGCCTTCCTTTGCTTCCTGGTGCCTTGCATTTGGGTTGTACTATCGTGGTTTCTAGCCTTCACAGCTATGTTTTGTTTTTTTTAATTTGATTTATATGCCGCCCTTCTCCGGAGATTCAGGGCGGCTTACAATGCGCTAAGCAGTAGCCTTCATACTTTTGTATATTTATACAGCTTATTGCCCCCACAATCTGGGTCCTCATTTCACCTACCTTAGAAAGGATGGAAGGCTGAGTCAACCTTGAGCCTGGTGGGATTAAAACTTGCAGTAATTGCAGGCAGCTGAATGTTAATCACAGTGCCTTAGTCTACTGCGCCACTCAGGCCCCTGAGGATGTTGAGGATTATCAGAATAGTTTTCCAATATTTGCACTGGCCACACTGCCTCTGGACTCTGTCCAAATCTAGCTCTAGGCTATAGTGTGCCCAGAAGAAAACAATGAGAGGAAAGAGAATGTAAATCAAGTCCTCTTGAAAAAAGCTGAATAGATTCAGATCATAGCTTCATAGGATGAAAGGGAGCTTGTAGAGCAATCTCCTCAAGGAAGGCGCTCGATACCATCCCAGTCAAATGGTTGTCCAGGTTTTTTTTAAAAGCTCTTAGATTGGAGAAAGTAAGGGGGGAGGGGGAGAGAGACAGAGAGAGACAGGGAGAGACAGGGAGAGAGAGAGAGAGGGAGGGAGAGAAAAGACAGAAGATCTCTCGGGCAGAAGATTTGGAAGCTCTCCTTTGGTGGAATGAGAGGATACGGTAGATCTTCTACCTCAGGAGGCTCTATTGTACCACTGTATGAATTTGCAGGCCTTGCACTAAGCGCTGGGTTGGGGCTAGCTAGGGAGTAGTGGTGTCTGTAGTCCCTTCAGCTTCTGTACTGATGAGGTGGATTTAAAATCTGCAATGGGAGGAATCCTGAGCACGATTCTTGTAGGTGAACAGCTCCACCTAGTGCCTCTATCTAACTGCCTAACTGCCTTCATGAATACGACTTGACTGCTCAGAGCACTTTCACTGGGGCACTCGGCTTTTATCAGTGTTTTAACACTTTATTGAGTTATAAGCAGTGGTGAAATCCAGCAGGTTCTGACAGGTTCTGGAGAATCGGTAGCGGAAATTTTGAGCAGTTTGGAGAACTGGCAAATGCCACCTCTGGCTGCCCCCAGGAGTGGGGTGGGAATGGAGATTTTGCAATATCCTTCCCCTGCCATGCCCACCAAGCCATGCTCACCAAGCCACACCCACAGAACTGGTAGTAAAAAAATTTGGATTTCACCATTGGTTATAATACAAAATACAAAAGTAAATAGGAAAGCAGTGAGGGGGAAAGGGTGGGGGGAAGAAAAGTGAGGAAGGGTTTGGGAAAAAGAAAAAGAAGTATTGACTTCCGACTCCCTCCATTTCAGTAAAATAAAGCATTGACATCAAACCACGACTTTTTTTCATAGTAATATACAGTAAACTAGCCATTTCTATAAGGACCTATCAATCTAATCGGTAAAACCCAAAATCAAAGTTTCATTCTTTTCCACCTCAAGCACAAAGTTCTCCGTGTGGAAATGAAGGTACTTATATCCTTTTCTTTAATGGGGCACTCAGCTTTTAGATGCTACCAAAAAAAATCCCAGAATAACAGAGTTGGAAGGGACGTTTGCTGTTTAAATGCCAAAGAGATGCGTCTGAAGAAAGAGACCAAAGACTGCCTCAGCTTGCGCCAAGTCGTCAAGGTCTCCTGAAAGAGTAGAGAGGGAGAGGAGAGCCCTCACGTAAGAGAGTCACATCTTTGGAGAGTCTTTGGTATCCTTAGAAGTATCCGGAAGCTGCTTCTGTTTGAAGAAACCATGAAAGAGTGAGAATGGACTGAATAGCTATAACACAGCTCTGAAGATGGCCCTCCTTTGACACTGCCATTCTCTTCAGGATCTGTTAGTGCAAAAGACTAATGACACAATGAGAACAATATCTGAATCCTCAAATCCATACCACTCTCATGGCTCCATGTTCTTTCTAACACTGCCTCTTCCTGATCTCAGGCGACAAAAACAGACAGCTTGAAAGTAGAATAAGATCAATAGGCCATCAAATCCTTGAGATCTACTGATACATAAAATATTAGGCTCTCTATACTTTGCACCAGGCTTATGTCTAGGAAACCAATTTGGGATAATATACAGTATGTTCTAGTTCAGGGGTTCCAAACTCTTGGCAATTTTAAGACCTGTGGTCTTTTAACTCCCAGAATTCCTCAGCCAGCATGACCACAAATCTTAAAAGTTGCCGAGTTTGGAGACCTCTGATCTAGATGAAGAAGGGAGATTATAATGGATTGGCCTTTAATAACTATAACCAAATAGATCATGCAGATTCAATAATACCACTTCCAGGAAGGCTGCTGCCCCCCAAAATATGGACCCACCTGAATAGAATCAGGCCAGGCCAGGCCGGAACCAAGACAAAATTCTTTTAAGTGGGGATTGGCCAAAAGCCTGCTACACACCTGGTGCATTGGAACAAACAACATATATAGTTTGCAAATGTCCTCTCAGGATATTTCAAGGCACCTGGAGGCGACCTCTTTGCAACCACACAAGAAGCAGCTGGATAGTTAGCTTCCTTAGGATGTCAAATTATAGCATCTATCCTATTCGATTCTGTGGCACTACATTATGGTGATTATATCATGGTTTTATCTTAATGCAATATTTTATATCATATATTGTAATAGTGCATTCAGAAAGTATTGAGATCCCTTCACTTTTGTTATGCTGCAGCCTGATTGAAATTCATTTTTTTCTCATTAATCTATACTCACTACCCCATGCTGACAAAGTGAAAACAGAATTTTAGAAATGTCTGTAAATGTATTAGAAAGAAAAAAAATGAAATATCACATTGGCATTAAGTATTCAGACCCTTCACTCAGTATTTTGTTGAAGCATCTTTGGCAGCAATTACAGCCACAAGTCTTTTTGGGTATGATGCAACAAGTTTTGCTCACCTTTTATTGGGGGATTTTCTGCCATTCTTCCTTGCAAATCCTCTCCAGCTCAGTCAGGTTAGATGGCAACTGTCGGTGGACAGCCATTTTCAGGTTCAATAGGGTCAGGGCTTTGGCTGGGCACTCTAGGACATTCACAGAGTTCTTCCTTAGCCACTCCTGTGTTGTCTTGGCTTGTGCTTAAGGGTCTTCTTCTTCCACTTGAAAATTATGGAGGCCACTGTGCTCTTAGGAACCTTCAGTGCAGCAGCAATTTTATTGTAGCCTTCCCCAGATCTTTGCCTTGCAATAATCCTAACTCTGAGCTCTGCAGGCATTTCGTTTGACCTCATGGCTTTTGCATTGTCAGCGGTGAGGTCTTCTATAGAGAGGTGTGTGCCTTTCCAAATCATGTCCAATTTAATTTACAAGTGGACTTCTATCAAGGTGTAGAAACATGTCAGCAATGATCAAGAGAAATGGGAGGCACCTGAGCAAAATTCCAAGTAGCAAAGGGTCTGAATAATTATACCAATATATTTGTTTTTTTTAAAAAAAATTGCAGACATTTCTAAAATTCTGTTTTCACTTTGTCATTATGGGGTACTGATGTAGATTAATGAGAAAAAAATTAATTTCAACCACTGTAGAATCAGGCTGCAGCATAACAAAACTGACAAAAGTGAAGGTCGTTTGAATACTTCCTGAATGCACACGCGCACGCGCGCACACACACACACACACACACACACACTTTCTTCCATGAAAGTGAGGAGAGGGTGATCACCACAAACCTTCTGATAGTTGGTTCTTGCTGCAGGATAGCACTTGGAATGGCAGACAATTTTTCCAGCTGGACGTGTATTACTTGCCATCGAGGGCAATTGATGGTGAACAAGGGATTGATATGGAGTGGTACACACCATTGCAAATACAATCGAGATATGAAAAAGATGCAAAGTTATACGGTTTTTCTTTGGAGATGACAGAATTGGATGAGATACTCACAGGAACAGATGAGAGAATGATTAAAAAATTGTATAGTTGCCCACACATCTTAAAAGTTGCCAAGTTTGGAGTGTCCTGCTTTAGAAGGCGACAGAAAAGATAGAAGAGAGATCTAGACTGGAAATAATAAATGTGGCAAAGACAACGACATTTAACGAGGAAGCAGTTCAAACTCATAATTATGGGATGGGAGATCCCTGGCTTGATAACAGGCTACTTGAAAAGGACTTTGGAACAGTAAACAGCACTCTTGAGTTTGTGCCAGTCATGTGATGTGGCTGTAAAAGTCAGATGTAATTTTGGGCTGCCTCCTCATCAAAAGTGCAGTTTTTGAACCACAGAGAGCAAGCATTATGCACCCTCCTGCTTTGGTGAAACCCCTCTGACAGCCTTCTTCAAAGGCCGGAAGGATGCTGCGGAGGGGCCCTAATTGAAAGGGCAAAATCAGGGAGTCTGGTTTTTGAACCTTAAAAAAAGGAATTGCTCCGTTCCTCAGGGATGCTTGTTTGGATTCCCGATGAGCCCGAATAGATGATCTTTAAACGACCCCTTCAAGCACCGGGGCTGGATTCCCCCAAGGTCCCCGGCCTGCTGGTGCTCAGTTGCAGCCGCTGAAATCCAGACGCGGAGAAAGCAGGGAGTCAAGCAGGAGCTAAGAAAATGCACTCTGCACATGCGCAAGGGCCAGCAGCAATAGTGATTCTGTTTATTACGCTCTTATTTCTAGGCAAAGTGCAGACACACAATGAACAATAACCTATTACCACACCAAAACGTCGACTTCCCTACATTCTAAAGTTGCCAAGTTGGAAAAAACATTGCTTTGCACATCATTTATGCCTATTTTAAATAAACTCCACGGCTTTTTAAGACTTAACGGCAATCAATGCTTGCGAATAAACCAGGTGGGCTGAACAGCCGCTACCTCGTCACGGGAAGCAATAAGATGCTTCGCTTGCCTGCCACGTTAACGCGGGTTCAGTCAGGAGCGCCGTCCCCACAAGGGGACCGCTACTCTAAGACAGGCGTGCGCTGTCATGGCAACCGCAGGCCTCTTGAGCACCCGGGCATCAACTTCCGGTTTCCTGCCAGCACGACTCCACAATCCACCGCGCTCAGGAGCCGCGCTGTAGCTTTCTAATTGGACAGCCTGCTTTGGGCTCTACCACTAGATCAGGGAATAACCCGGGGGAGGAAATGTAGGAAAACGTTTTGCCAGGGAAAACACAGACGTCGCAGTTCTTCCGTTTCCGCTCTCTCTGTGGTGATAAGCCGCGGAGAACAGAGGCCGCCCAAGGAGAAGCGAATAGTCGCACCCCCATCAGGTCTTGGTGGAACGGTCCACGGCCACGCTCTGCCCCCAGAAAGGCGGGAAGCGTCGCCAATAGGCGAAAGAGTCCCCCAATAGGCTTCGTCCACTTGCGCTCTCAACGTACCTTGCTGCCATCCCCCTCTCCGCGCACCTATGGGCCGGCGGCCGTGCCGATATGCAAATAGCGGGATTCCGGCAGCCAACGAGGCGGCGCGACCCCGCGAAGCCGCGCGGCGATTGGCCGGCGTCAGGGTAGCCGGCACGGCCAGCACGGTGGGATGCCCCCTTGCGGCTGAGGCGGCGGGAGGCATGTGCGAGAGGGGCAGCGGCGGCAACGGCGGCGGGGCGGAGCCGTTGCCGAGCTGAGGCGGCAGCGCGGAAGGAGCCGGAGATGGTGGCCGCGGCCGGGGGGCCGCAGCTCCGCGTCGCCTCGCTCTTGGCCGCGGCGCTGCTGGCGCTGCTGGTGTCGCAGCCGCCGCCTGGCAGCGTGGCCGGGGCCAGCCTGGCCGAGAACGTGGTCTGGGCCGTCAACGCGGGCGGGGAGGCCCATGTGGACGTCCACGGCATCCACTTCCGGAAGGACCCCCTCGAGGGACGGGTGGGACGAGGTGAGCTCGCCGGAGCCCCCACGCGAGGGGCTTCTGCACCCGGGGTGGGGGAGGGGCTTCTGCACCTGAGGGGGAGAGTGGGGGGGGCTTGTGTATTTGGGCGGGGGGGGGGGGGGGGGGGCTTGGCGTAGGGCGAGGAGAGCCGCCGGGCTGGCTGGTTGGGTGACAGGGCGATGGAGCTGCCATGTGTCGAGGCAGCCTATCTGGGCCTCCTGCGATGCTGCCCTCTTCGCCTGAGACTGCAGAGGCGTGGAGGGGAGAAGGATGTGCCCCCCCCCGGGGGGAGGGTCCTTGGCATCTGCTGGGTCCCCCAGGAATAGGGGGAGGGTCGTGCTCTGAGTTTGACAGCGCTGCTTGTCAATGAGAGGAAGCGGGGCTCACCAGGGAGCAGCTGCCCTACCTTCCACCAAGCTGGGCGAAAGGGGCGATGCAGTGGTTGCCTTCCACGTTGTGGCACAGTGGCAGCTGCCACAGAAAGTAAACTTGAAATCCTGCCCTTCCCCTTTCCCTGCTCCAGAGGGGGTGTCCCTCCGGCTCTGCGCCCCTGGACAAAGGCGGCCATCCCACTTTTTAAAAAATTGATTTATATGCCGCCCTTCTCCGGAGACTCAGGGCGGCTTACAATGCGCTAAGCAATAGCCTTCATACTTTTGTATATTTATACAAAGTCAGCTTATTGCCCCCACAAACTGGGTCCTCATTTTACCTACCTTTGAAAGGATGGAAGGCTGAGTCAACCTCGAGCCTGGTGAGAATTGAAGTCGCAGTAATTGCAGGCAGCTGGAAGCTAAATACTACTTTTACCAGTAGCATTAGTCTGCTGCACCACTCAGGCTCCCACACTATTAAGGTGGGCATGCTTCCAGAGAAATGCTGGGCAGAGGCAATGCAGGATTAGCCCCTCAGCCCAAACTGCAGATGGAGCTCTGGATGCTGTATGGATCCTGGTGCGAAAGAGGGTGGAAAGAGCACTGATCGCCCACGTGCGTAGACTTTGAGTCCAAGGGACTACGTAGATGTTGTTGGCCAGGAGTAATGCAAATCTCATTACCTGGAACATCCAGCTTTGGGGCTTCCAGGTGTGTTGGACCAGAACTTCTATGCACAGGGGAGCTCCCAGCCCTCTTTTTCCCCCCCTTTTGTGGATTCTGCCCTTCACATCCCTGCTTCTGCTCTGAGGAAGTCATGGCCTGATCTCACATGACGCTTCTGACTTGCTGCCTTGGTGTGAATTCCAATGCAAGCAGAAATCATCCTCTGCATGCAAGAAGAAATTTAAGCAGCGAAGGGAAGATGAGGGATAGACCAGCCTTTCTGACCTTGCTGGGCTTCCCCTTCTCCTCACTGCAGTGGCCTGTTCTCTTTCTTCAGAGCTGCCCTCCCTGATCTGCTTCTCCTTTTTTCACCATTTCCCAACATCTTGGTTTCTACAGTTATCCTTGTCATCTCTCTTTCCTCCTCCTCTCCCTCTCCATATTGGCTTATTGTGGCTGGATTTTGGGGCTTCAGTGACAAACCAGAGTTTCTGAATTCTTTTGACAAGTCATTATAATCTGCTTTCCTTGTATGAATGGTAAACTGCAAATGTGAGGAACTTGAGCATATGGCCTGTTCTCCTTTTGATTCGCATCAGATGGTGGGGGGGGGGGCAGTCTGTCATGCATGTAGCTCTGGTGGAGATAGATAGATGTGGTGTCTGTCAAAGAAATAACCACACCAATTCCAGGTGCCTCTTTAGGGAGCTGTTTGTGGTTGGAGTAAACCAGAAGCTGCTTCTCTTTTACCTCCTTGTCTTATAAAATGCCGCAATAATTTGCTTCCTGTTCTTTCTACATTTCTTGGGGGGTTTTTTCCTTCTGCACTGTGCTGTTTTTTAGTTTCCCAGAACTGGGCTGGTGGGAAGTGAAAAATGTTAAGCCATTGCAAAGTTGCTTGACAGTTTCATCACTTTGTGCTCCGATGGTTCCAATAGTTTTCTAAGTTTAGCTCGACTCTCTCAGCTTCTTCCCCATTCTCATTTCCAGGCCCGTTAATCTTTAAGCAGCTTGACAGAACTCTAGAGGGTTATATTGGAAGGACACAGCACTTTGACACAATGCTGCAATTCCTGCTTGCACATGTCCAGTAGTACTTTCACTGCTAGGGGAAGAAGGCTTGATGAGTAAAGCTTTAGTAGTGTCAGGTTTCGATGTCATCTTCCTTTCGATTGTGTGGTTTTGCAAAACAGATCATAATCTTCAGTAATGTCTGTCATCTTCCGGGCCAGTTTATAGATATGGAATATGATTTTGCTGCATAAGCTGAAGATTCTGTCAGTGGCATGAGCTGTCAGAAGTTTCAGCCCTGAGCTCTGTAGTCTGTAAAAATGACAGTTTATTAACTATTTGCAAAGAGAAGACAAATGCTTAACAGATTTACGGTTGACAGACATAATTGGGATAGTGGACATCCTAAAAGATAAAAGCAAAATTTAAAACTATCATGGTACCTTAGAGAAATAGTCTGAAAATAAACGAATAGTTCCCATGATGAGAGACTGAAGGAATTTGGAGGATGAACTTTCAGAAGGGAAGACTAAGGGTGGAGCCCTCTTCAAATACCTGTAATCATGTCTTATTGGTTGGTTTGTATCCTGCCTTTAATATTTTTACAAATAACTCAAGGTGGCAAATATAGCCAACATTCCTTCCTCCCCTATTTTCCCCACAACAGCAACCACCACCACAACAACCCTGTGAGGTGGGTTGGGCTGAGAGAGAAGGACTGGCCCAGAGTCCCCCACCCAGCTTTCATGGCGAAGGCGGGACTTAAAGTCACGGCCTCCTGCTTTGTAGCCTGAAGCCTTCACCATTACGCCAAACTGACTTGACTAGGCCAAACTGGAGGATGGTCACAATCTTATCAAGGTCTGGGACATGAAATAATGGATTTAAACTATAGGAAGAATGTGGAAGAATTATTTTAGAAAAAAATTCTTATAAGTAGCAGTTCAACAGGAAAATTAACTCCCAAGAAAGATGGTGGGCTTCCTTTCCCTGAAAATAAGAGTTAGTCTTTTGGGATGTATTAATTTGGATTCTTGTCCTGGATTGGAAGTTGGATTCGATGGTCTTAGGCTCCTTTAACATTTTGATTCTCTGATCTTGCCTCCATGATCATACTGCAGACATTTTCTGACCATGTAACTGAGCTATCATCAGATTTAATTACACTAAGCAACTTCCAGATTTTTCATTCAAAATCAATATGTGACACATAAATAAACCTCCATTTCACACATTTTCTGTGTTGCCATCAGATTTACAAATTGCCCTTTGATGTCAAAACAAAGATTCTTCCGATATTCAGCTCTTGCACACGTATTTAGATTGTCTTCTCTATGTTAGCTGTAATCTAAGATATCAACCCATTTGAAAGTAACCAGGTTGGGAAACGTTGGCTTGCAAAACCTGGACTTTGCCACAAGACTATAAAAAGTATTTCAGGCTTAAGCTTGCGGCAATATTCTGCTATCTTGTGACTGCAGGCAGTTGGACTGTGCATGCGTGCAGTCTGTGTCTTTTCTCAATCAAACCCTCAAGGAGTTTGGCTTTTGCAAAGGGAGGGTGTAGGTAGGAGAAGATCTGGTTGTATACTGGACAGTCCATGGATATGGCCCAGTTGCCTCTTCCCAGGTGAATACGGCTTCTCCCCAGCTGACTGCTGCAGTTCTGTGCAGGCTCTTGGTCTGCTTCCGACTCTCTGCCTCCTTTTAGCATTAAGGTTTGGAAGTCCAGTGAGTTTTCTGGGATTCCAGCTGTGAGAAAAGATAATTTTTGGTTGCTTTGTTTCCTGCGTTTCTATTCTACTTTTCTCTGGTTTGTGATCTGGAGTAGTAAAAGTAAAATTGGGGAAGAAATGGCAACTCTTCAGCACTGTTGTGTAATGACTGTGCATGCGCTTCCCAGGAGGAACGGAAGGGGCTACACTAGGGCCAAGGGTGGGTCACTTTTCCCCAGATGCCACCAGGTGGGAGGGAAGGCTGCTTGTGGCAGTGCCATCTCTGTCCCAATAAAGAGATGGCTTTGGGGCCGTTCAGGTCCATTTCTCTCTCAGGTTCTCCTGAGCTGGAGACAGTCAGTGTCAACTGTGGGGCTTGCCAAGGCTTTTCTGCTGAGCTTTTCTGGAGAGGAAGGCCAGGCAAAGCTCCAACCTGAGGCTCGAGCTATGCACATAGTAGGGACTGGGGGGGGGGGGGCATTCTGCATTGGATTCCAAATTAAAAGCCAGAAATAATGACTTGGTGCTGAGGTGGGCTTGGTCTTTCCCATGTATATTACATTATTTTACAATAAAATGTATTTAAACTATAAATTAAAACAGTCTTCTCAACCTATTTCAGAGCAGTATTTAGTTGGGAGAGGAAGAGGACTTTATAATTGTATCCTGACCAGCTGATATGTTATAATCTAAAAAGATTATATGTGTGATAATCTAAATCTAAAATAATATATAATAACGGGGTGGGGTGGGGTTTTATACTGTTCACTTTTAATGTCACTCTGTGGAAGTTGGTGGCCATATAAATCTATATGTGCGCGCGTGTGTGTGTCTGTGTGTCATGGCTGTATCTCTCCTATCCAAACGTTATGAGCTGACAGCTGGACATTAGCAACAGAGAGAAAGATTGGAAGAAGAAGGGGGGAATGGAAGCGCAGCTGAGAAGCTCTAGCCAGTCAAGTTCAATTATCAATAAGCAGAGCTGGGAACCGAGAACCTGTTTCCTGAACAATATACAAGCGCCTGATTGGACATTTGCAGATAACTGGGGGATGGCGGGTGGGTGGGGGTGGGAGAGGAATATTTACTTTGTATTGTTTGCACAGGAAAATCTCAGCTTCAACTTCGCTACTTCTATAACCACGTAAGCTTCAGTAAAGTATACTCTTAGCAAGAACAAATAGCCAGCAGTCTTTTTTTGCTAGATAACTGAGGGGGACAGTTGACTCTGTGTGCATGTGTGTGTGTGTATTTCACAGTCATTAATATTTCCTATATTCATTTTTCCTGGAATAAATTATCTTGTGTTCTGAACACAAGGTTGTGATTTCTATGTTAATTCTTTGCATCTTGAATCCTTTCTTTTCTAACTTCCTCCCCAGAATGGATCTCTAGTTTAAATCCTGCACGGTGGAGGATCTGCTACCGCATTTGAGACAGATTCAATACAGCCTCGGTTTGAACACCTTTCACGGAAAGGAAGACACCATTTCATGAGGCAGCTTCTTCCTCTGTTGCCTTGTCCGCCATCCTATCTAACCCAAATCTGTTTCCTTGTAGTTCTTGGCTGTTGGCTCTGGTCTTAGACCTCTGAAGAGCTTTCCTAACTCTCCGCAGCCCCTGTGCTGCGCTCTAAATATACCTCCTTCCTTCATCCAGTCTTTGCCAGATTTGGTTTCCAGAGCCTTCTCTGCATTGATGGCCGTCCTCTGAGCACACTGCAGTCTGTCAGCGTCCTGCTTGGATGGTGGGGACAGAATTGGACAAAGAATTCCAAGGGGGACCTGAGAAAGTCAGAGGAGGGGAGGGGGACAGTTGCCTCCCATGCCCTGCACTCTGTACACTGGTGAGCGTGTCGTCTCTTCCTCCCCTTGTTTTAAAACAAACAGGTCATACCTTAGGAACTCTACAATTCAAATCCAGACATTCAACAAAAGTTGTTTAATCTTTATGGTGTTATGAATTGTTTTAATGGGTTGGCTGTAAGCTACTGGATGAAGAGGTCATCTTCAACCAAGAGGTAACTTTCATTACTTGGTAATGGTTTACATCAGCTTCCTCCTACATTAGATTTCATCCTTGTTTGGAGATCTTTCTGCATTGTGGGTACAGAATCGCACGTTAGAGGATTCCCTGCTTTCGGATATTCCCAGAGCCACTTCTTTGCAAAAGTTTCTAGGAGGATTTTTCTGAGTCTTGGCAAGTGCGCTGAGAATCTGCTATTCCTCTCATTGCAAAAGCCAGGCAGACTCGAGCCCCTCAGGTTCTTAGGAGGATCTCAGCGCTGAGTCTGCCAAATGAGTAGAATAACCATTTCTCCTACTGGAAACTTTAAGCTTGCAACACACTTTGTTTTAATCTGTGGCGTGCTGCAGTATTGAGAATTTTTGGCTCAAGGAAGGTCCAGGCGGCGTCTTAAGCTTAACTCCTACTTATATATTCTTCAAATCCAGTTTTGCAAGTCTTGATTAGAGAATGTTGCATGCTCTACTGTGGGTGAGTGAATCTTCAGTGATGAGTGTTAAAGCTGTCGATAATTGATGCTTAAATATAAATATAAACCTGCTGTTGCTTTTGGATGAACATACCATGTCTCATAAAAGCTGCATTGTTTTCAAAGAGACATTCTCCTATGTGTGTGTGAGAAGGAAGAGTGGCTTTGTAGATCAAAAGAGAGATTAGCTATGTAGTTAATCGGAAATGCTCTGTTATCAGCTGATATTATAATCACATGAACGTACTGTGGCCATACTTAAAATAAAGATGCTCATCAGCCATTTGCAATTCCATTGGAGTCTGGGATTGTGTTGCTCATGTTTGGTAGATGAAGCTAGAACCAGGGCAGGAGTGCACTGACTTCAGTCTGGAATAACTTCTCTTCTTAGTCCCTGGGAGTAAAGTTTTCTTTCCCTGAATCTGAATGACTTCCAAACTGGATAGCGCATTTTGCCCTAAGTGAGTGTATCCAGGTTCTACAAGTAAATTGAAACAGGTTTCCCCACACATAGTGCCTGTCAGACCTACCCCAACTTGGTCCTTTAGTTAAGAAAGACCCTCGACTCCATTTATAGTGAAAGGTATACTTTTACTAAAAGCCAAGTGGATTACAATATAACAAAGCCAGAACTGAAGTTTGCGGGCTAAAATTTCCCAGTTACCTTTCTCCATCCAGTTCCTCGCCTCCCCTGGCCCCTATTGTCCAATTATATTTAAAATTCAAACAATCTCTTCAATGATGGGCTGGTTGGTAAGATACTGCATTCCATTCCCAGGCTTAGATCTTGAGATGGTGTCTCTGGAAGGTATGATGAGTCTGTAGCCTTCCCCCATCCCGTTCGGCTTTCTCCCCCCCCCCCCCCCAATAGTTCATGGCAGGCTCAGAGCTAGCAGATGAGAAGCTCTGACAGTGCCTCTCCAAATGACACCCCCATGATCTAGCCATGCAGCTAGTCCTCAGCTTATAACCACAATTGGGACCAGCATTCCCATTGCTAAGCAGCAAAGCTGTTAAGTGAGTCGTGGCTGATTTTCCAAACTTTTTTTTGCCCTGTTTGTGCAAATCACTGCATTTATTAAGTGAATCCAGCTTCCCTCCTGCTTTGCTATCTGGAAAAAGCCCTGTTTCTGGAAAAGGTGTGCTTAAGAATTTACACACAGGAACTCAAACTTTGGTTCAAGCCTGCTCAAATTTTGCCATGACTTTACTCTGGGCTCTTTCGGGGAGGAGAACTAAGCATCCCAAATGGGGGCATATGTGGAATGATTTGGGACACAACTTCTGTCATTGAGATACTGAACGTACTTATCATTTCTCACAGGAATTACAGGGGTTTTTATGCCAAAAATAGCAGAATGAAGGCTTCTGCTTGGCTGTCATAATGCTGAGGTTAGACATTTTGACATCAAGTCATAACCTTTACACAGCCTAGTTCTTCAAGCATTTTCTTCTGGGCTAGGGGTGGCTGACGTTCCTTTTGTTGTTTTGTGGTTCCTTTCTCCTCCCACCCTCCCACATGCAGAACAAAAGAAGGAGGAGAGCTACCCCAAGGACACATGAGAAATCAGCTGTGTAAAATGGCACGACTTCCTTGCAGATCTGCTCTGCCCATCTGTCAAAGAACTCTTGAGAAGTTCTCATCTCAGAATTTAAACCATGGAATGCATAAACCATAAGAAAACATCACATAAACACTTAAAATGAAAATAACCCAATAAAGAGAATTACAGCATCAAAGTGGTTTGAAAATATATAGTAGTCTGCTACTAATAAACAGGTAGTACTTGATTTACGACCTTATGAATTACAGTCATAAGTCATGCCAATCATTAGTGGTCACTGTGTGACTATACCCGATTTTACGATCTTTTTTGCGGCAGTCATTAAGCGAACCGCACGGATATTAAGCGAATCCATTGCCTACAATGGACTTTGTTTGCTGGAAACCAGAAATAATGCTGGGTTTCAGCAAAAAAACTAAACCGCAGTGACGTGACCACGGGATACCCCAAGCAGCTGTAAATGCAGGGGATGAGCACCCGCAATATCATCACGTGACTGCAGGGAGGGTGCCAGAACTTCACATCTGAGTTGTAAGTAGCTCTAGAGATGCCCATCATAACTCTGAACAGTTACTAAGTGACTGGTCTTAACTCAAGGACAGCCTGTACCACCAATTCAAGATCTTAGTTTTGTAACCAGAAAGATGTAACATCTTGCATTGCAGAGAGAAGCAAGCACAGCTGTGTCAGTTTCTCTCCAGAAATGAGATCCCAATATTGAGCAGACCTGAAAGATTTTTATTTCTTAGTTACCGTCCCGAGATCCACCGACTGGATTCTGAGGGGAAGGTGGACCGAGCATCCCTGAGAGGGATGCAGCTAAAGACATGCACGGGACTTTGTTTTCCATACTGTTCCAGAGTTTGAAGCTCCCTCCCAACCAATCGTTTCCTGGTTTTGTCAAAGAGTTCCTAATTTAGCAGCTTAATTTAAGAGGGAAGAAAATGTTTTTGTTAAGCTACTGAAAGTAGGAAGTCCTTGTTGATCTGCCACATGTCACCGGGAAATAGGCCAGTAGATCTTGAGCCAATGTCACTGGCAGAACTCTTGGGATACCTTGTGACCCGCTTGGTTTGAGCCTGCAGATGTCTTTCAAGTTAGCTCTGTATGTGTGTGTGTGAGAGAGAGAGAGAGATTTGATCAGGGAATTCTTTCCTTAAGCTTTGCAGGTGTGTCCAACCTACAGGTCGTATGAAGCCCTGAGCAGCTAGTTAATGCGGCTCCACAAGATTGGAAATTAGTTATTTATATACATTAACTATACTGCATAGTTTATCCTGTATATGGTCCAAGAGATTTAATGCGGCCCAGGCAAGCCAAAAGGTTGGACACCCCTTCCCTTAAGGTCTGGGAGAAGAAGGTGGGGAGGGAAGGAGAAGCTAAACACTTAAATGTTTGGTGCCACCTTCCCATGGGCTAAGGTAAACTTGCCTTATGCTTATAAAAATTACTGCATTTTTCAGACTATAAGACGCACATTAGCTTTACAGGAGGAAAGCAAAAAAAAAAAATCAGCCCATTCGCCGCTGATTGCTGTGAACGGGTGGTGCCAATAGGCAGCGGTGATCCCCGCCACCTAGAACAGCTGATCTGTGCCGCACCAACCCCCCTCACCCGCGCGCAATATTCGCTCTATAAGACACACAGACATTTCCACCCACTTTTGGGGGCACGGGGGAAATGCGTCTTATAGTCTGAAAAATATGGTATGTATTTATTGGAATTGCAGCTTCCGATTATGGCATGAAATTGCCCATCTTGCGCTCCAACCCCGAGGATCAAATTCTCTACCAGACGGAACGCTACAACGAGGAAACCTTTGGCTACGAGGTCCCTATCAAGGAAGAGGGCGACTATGTCCTGGTGCTGAAGTTCGCCGAAGTCTATTTTGCACAGTCGCAGCAGAAGGTAAGAAAGAAAAAAAAGTCCTCTTGGGAGGTCAGCCTTTTTTGTGAATGAACAAAAGTGCCATTTGAAAGGGTGGTGGTGGAGCTGGAGGGGGCATCCCAAGAGGTGTGGGTTGGGCTGCCATCCTGGATGGTTTCCCCTGGACTGTGGAGTGGTCCACTTTTGGGATGTGGAGGGGGGGAACGACCTTAAACTTCAGTTTTGACTATATATCTAAAGGCACTTGTCTCATTTATGTTACCAGTGAGTGGGCATACCCTTTTGTCCAATTAGCAATTGAGTTGGCACCATCTCAAAATGGTGTTAATAAAATAATATTTCCATTGGTGCAACATTTATTGAAAGCAACTCACAGTGGCCTGAGTTATGCAAGATTCCTCATCAAGGAGTGTAGATGGGTGTGTGTGTGTGTGTCCCCGTTCCATTCTTCACAGAGAGAATTTTGAGCAGCTTGGAAACTCACCTGGGCCGGGCTGGGTCTGTGTTCCCAACGTGCTGATAGCAATTCTGTCTTCTTTTCAACTTGCAGGTTTTTGATGTGCGTCTGAATGGCCACATGGTGGTGAAGGACTTGGACATCTTTGACAGAGTGGGACACAGCACTGCCCACGATGAGATTGTTCCCATCAGCATCAAGAAGGGGAAGCTGAGTGTGCAGGGAGAGGTTTCTACCTTCACAGGGAAGCTCAACATTGAGTTTGTCAAGGTAAAAGAAAAGCACTTGCAAGAAGGCAAATTGGCCAAGCCCTTTGTCACCGTCCTGTGCAGGCAGAGGAGCCGAGGGGACCACACGTCTCTCTCATTCAGGAGCAAGAGGAAGGGGCCAGTAGAGCAGGAAAGAGAGTACAGGTAGTCCTCAACTTAACAACAGTTCGCTTAGTGTCCGTTTGAAATTACAAGGGCACTGAAAAAAGTGACATTTTTAGTACTTAGGACCCCATGGTCACATGATTTACATTCGGATTCTTGACAATTGACTCATATTTATGATGGTTGCTGTGTCCTGGGGTCGTCTGAGCCCCTTTTGCAACCTTGTGACAAGCAAAGTCAGTGGGATTCACCTAACAACCATGTTACTAAGTTAACAACTGCAGTGATTCACCTAGAAAAGTTGTAAAAAGGGGCAAAATTCACTTAACAAATTTCTCACTTAGCAACATAAATGTTGGGTTCAATTGTGGTCGTAAGTCGAGGACTACCTGTACAGAGTTTCCTTCAGTCAAGAGCTGCTGTGGTTCCTTTTGGGAGACGCAGAACTCTGCGGTGCAGAGGCTGCTTTCATACCAGAGCCTTGGCATCAAAGCCCAGCTGCTGTGGCCTACAGGCGGAGCTCTTGCCTCACAATCAGGAGGTTGTGAGTTCAATCCTAGATAGAGGGAGGTTGGACTAGATGATCTGCAAGGTCCCTTCCAACTCAATCTATTAAACAAGCGCCTTTGTAGACATGGGTGCCTTAATGAGACATGCTTGCTGTCCCTGATCGTCTTGCTTCTCGGCTTTGTCAGGGCTGGGATTTTTCAGACCATTCATAACTCAGTTTTAAAAATAATTCAAAACTCCTTTTGCAGACTGAATGTGCTATCAGCAAATTCAGATTCAAAGTTTGAAGCATCTTCCCTCTCCTGAGTGGATAATCAAATAATAATAAGGTCCTAATATAATCATCTACTTGTGGAAATCAAGCACTTGGTACCTGTCACTTGTGCTTCCAAAGCATTTTGGGCACTCTTGTTTCCAAAATAAGGTGGTGTCATCCATCCCACTTAACGTTAATTAGCAAAGAAAGACTCCCGTCTCATTGTTTTTTCCAAGAGTAGACCGGTACTTTACTAAGAGCAACGTGGTTACAGGTTAGAGCAAGGCAGAATCTATTGGCTTGGCATGAAAAAGATGCAATTAAGCCCCCCCCCACCTCCCTGTTATCAGTCAATGTCCAATTAGAAGTTCTCAGGTTGTTTAAGAAAGGGCCCCTTCAGTTGGCGCCTTCTCCATCTCTGCATTCTTTGGCTGACCTTGTACTGGATTGGTGCGACTCACTGTCAGGGCCGGGTCGGCTTCATCCCTACCCCCCATGTCCTTACCCACCCACATTCCATGCCTCCCCTCCCTTCCCCGATTGCAAATGACAGCCTGGCAAAATGTGATGCAAAGCTAGAAGCAGAATGGCAGCCATGACATGTGTCTTGGTGCCTGACTGGCATTCTACCCTCAAAGGCTAGGAGGGAGCTGGGCCATGGGGGGAACAAATGGGCAATAAACATGTACGGCTATGTGGTGGGAATTAGGGAGGGGGGACAGAGTAGCTCAGAATGAGTTTGGGCCAGCACCCAAACCATGCACCCTGAGAAACAATGTGGATTACCCAGAAATCTCAGCATATTCAAAACATATACGTAGGTGAAACTTCATTGGCTGAATACAGAATAGTCATGGGGCAGGGGGGAGGCTGGGATGAGGGGAAACATTTTGTATCATTTTAGCACTGGAAATTTAGTCCTAGCCTGACTTTACTGCAGCCAGCATCTTTAGGTAAAAGAACCTATCACTTCTACCAAATGGAGTCGAGGGTCTTTCTTTCCTAAGGGATCTACCTGGGGCAGGTCTGAACGCGTTCCAAGGCTTGCCTTGGAACTGCAGAGTCAAGGGCAGCATATTTTCGCCAGTGACATACGACGAGAAGTTGCACCCTCTGTCCCGTACAGAGGCTACCATTGATCTTCATCTGTTGGCCCAAAAAACACCCACCTCTGTTACTTCTATTGAGATTGCAAAGATGCATTAAGGCTAACTTTGTTCCTGTGATCTCTTCAGTGTGTGCATGAATGTGTCTGAATTTCACTCAGTGGAGTTTGAATTATTTGTGGGCTTGGCCCGAGAGAAGTTTGGGAGGTTAGTTTAAGTACAGGTAGTCCTCGACTTATGACCCCAATTGAGCCCAAAGTTTCTGTTGCTAAGCAACGGAAAGTGTGTTTTGTCCCATTTTACAACCTTTTTGTCAGAGTTGTTAAGTGAACCATACGGTTATTAAGCAAATCTGGCTTCCCCCATTGACTTTGCTGGATGAGACGGTTAGAAATGATGATCACTTGAACCTGGGGCAGTGCAGCTGTTATGGATGCATGCCAGTTGCCAACGCCTGAATTTTGTCCACAGGGATGCTGCAATCGTCGTAAGTGTGAGAATGGATTGGACAGAGCAGAACAGAACTCTTTACTGGCCAACTGTGATTGGACACACAAGGAATTTGTCTCTGGTGCAGAAGTCCTTAGTGTACATACTGGTCATAAGTCAGTGCCATTGTAACTTTAAATGGTCACTAAATGAATAGTTGTAAATCGAGGTCTACATGTACCGTATTTAAAAAAGTCCAACAGATAGCTGGCTGGGAATCCCAATTCACTTTCTTCCAGTAGTATCCTAAACCGGGCAACTCTGTGTGCTGGTAACAACCCCTGAGAGCCTGGGCTGTGAACTCTTTTACAGAGCTGCCATAAGCTCACAACCTCCTTGGGCAGCCCCAAACCTGAACCATTCTTAAAAATCAGCTCTTCCCAAGAAACAAATGGTAACGAAGGAATTCATCAACTCTCTGTTGCTTTCCACAGGGGTACTATGATAATCCAAAAATCTGTGCACTGTATGTCCTCGCAGGAACAGTGGATGGTGAGTAACTTCTTTGTCTTCCCATTTCTTCTTTGAACCCCCAGGCAAATGGCAGACAATCCTGTCTCTGTCCAAAGGACAGCTCTAGGTCACACACCAATACAATAATTTAAGGAACTTAAGGTGATGTTAAACTCAGTTGCTAAAAGATAGAATCTGTAACCGTAGAAAGAGCTTCAGTTCTATCAAGCCTGGGGTGTGGCAGAGAAATAAAGTTGTGTAAATGGAAAACCTGATTTTAAGAGATAGATTTGGTCATGGTTGTTTATTTTTGAAGTCTCTGTTCTAAAAAAGAAAAGATGAAGTAATGTGCCCATACTGTCTGATATTAATGATAAACTTAGGGATTGAATTATTATTATATTGTTCCCAATAGTAATTATACATTTTTTGTCAGAGCTGCCTCTGTCCATTTCCAGCAAGCAGCAGGCTAGCTGACATTTTTTCTCTTAATTAGTTATCTTTTTCCCCATATACAGGTAATCTCCAAGTTACGACAGTTCACTTAGTGACCGTTCTAAGTTGCAACATAGCTCCCCCCAAGTACTTAGGACACAGTCCCAAAGTTATGAATGTTGCAGCACCACCACGGCTGTTTGTCCTTATGAATCCGCAAAGGCACTGCAACATTCACCCTGCCACAGGCACTCTGCCTGTGGAGACTCGCCTTACGAAGACCTCCTCTGTGTCGTGATATCTTTGCCTGCTTCGTTACATCAGGCCTTCAGTGCATTCGCAGAGAGTAGAGGCCTCAAGAACCGTGAGATCATACGAGATCAGTAGCGCGAGATCTCGTTCTCCTTTAGGCCTCTATTCTCTGCAAATTGAGGCCTGGATGAGAACTGCGGCAAAAGGCTTTGCAAATGGAGGGAAGGCTTCGGTCCTTCAGGCCTTCCCTCCGTTTGCCATTTCCTTACCAAAGCCTGCAGGGACATTGAGTCCCTGTAGGCTACGGTCATCTTTGCCTTTGGTGGCAAGAACGGAGACCAGGTGGGATGCGCTGGGCCCTCCCGGGCTCCGTTCTTGCTGGCAAAGGGAGATTGCTTGCAAGTGTTTGCAAGGACGCTTTTATGCAGTGCTATTTCACTCTGTGGGCTAAGACTGGAAGACGTCATATTTTGCGACTTCAGGCACCCATCTGCTTGAGGGAGACCTCACACGATCTGCTTTTTCCCATCAATTCAATTCTGATTTATTCCCAATGTTACTTGATAAGTCAATGAAAGGGCTTAACTCTTAGCAGGCATTAAGCCTTCAAAATGGAGAATTGAAAAGAAAAGCTGTTGCATCAGTTTTACTAGTCCTGGCGAATCTTTTAGAAGCATATTTGCATGTTCCGATCAGAACCTCTTCCTGGAATTTCCTCTGATTTGTTGGATTCGATACCCAAATATTTTGAAAAGTGATAGCAGCCCTTGTCTTCTATGGAGATTCTCCGTCATCCAGGTCATGGTCGTCCCAAAGATGCTTTTTTCAAGAGGCAACTGGACTTTCTGGTTTTTCTTTGAAGATGTTTCACTTCTCATCCAAGAAGCTTCTTCAGCTCTGACTGGATTATGGGGAACTGAAGGATTTATGCTCCTTGCCGGCAGCTGGTCATTTGCATTAATTTGCATTGAAAGAATGCAATCTGGAATATTTGCTTATTGGATTGTTCGCTACAGAGAAAAGAGTGAGCAGCTCCAACCTCAGTGCCTCCCAGTGTTCTGAAATCTAGAGGTCCCACACAAATCCTGCACTTGGGGGAAAATAAAATGTTCCTGGGTCAGAAATGAACCAGATGAACCTCCGATTACTGTACATAGAAAAGTCCCAAGCGAGGCACTTGCTATCTTCCATCACAGGAAATGCCACCCATAGACGCCCAAAGGAGGGAGGAGCAGTGCTGGAATCAGGACCTGTCATGACTGGATTTTGCTTATCAACCAGTTAGGTTGTATAGTGGCTCTGAAGGCCCTATGGAACCAGGGGAATGGACAGCACCAACGGAAGCAAGTGGAATATATTAGGAAGGTTGCGTAAACAGTTACGGTGGCTCCAGATCAGGGAACCTTGCAACGGAAGCCACAAAGCTACAGCCTGGGCATCTCTCCATATCAGCTGAATATCTAAGAGTATCATAGCACTGGCTGCATTGTCAGTTTCCCAAAACCTCATCAAGATGCGAATCCTCTGTTGTTTGTAACAAATGAAGAACTTTTTCTCCAGATTCAAAACCCTGGTGGCCCCATAGCCAGAAATACCACCTGGTTTGTTCCCATTGATCCTGGCGCTGCCCAAAGTGGTGCGAAAGGTGTAAACACTCAGGGGGCTTGTCATTCTAATTGTGCTGTTTTTGGCTTAGGAGTCTGTGGGTTTTCCCCTGTAGTGGAGGCAAGTGAGCAGTTCTTGCCTCAAAGCCAGTATTGATTGGCCATGCTTATGTGTCCAGTAATTGAAGGCAACATCTCCTGAATGCTGGCAACCTGGTAGAAACTCAGTTGAGTGACATTATAATTCTGGTAACAGTAGCTGGAGTTATCCTTCAATTTATTTTTTTAAATTTATTTTTATATTTATATGCCGCCCTTCTCCGGAGACTCAGGGCGGCTTACAATGTGTTAAGCAATAGCCTTCATACTTTTTGTATATTTATACAAAGTCAGCTTATTGCCCCCACAAACCGGGTCCTCATTTTACCCACCTTAGAAAGGATGGAAGGCTGAGTCAACCTTGAGCCTGGTGAGATTAGAACTCGCAGTAATTGCAGGCAGCTGGATGTTAAATGCTGCCTTAATAGGAGGCATTAGCCTGCTACACCACTCAGGCTCCAATATGTTCAGGGTCTCCAAAAGATAGGAATTAGTCCCTCACCGCTAAAAGAAAATAGTCAGACATGGTTCTAGCTTTTAAGGGTTTAAACATTAACTTTTCCTTTGTAACTGCTATGTGTTGCTTCCAGCCAGTGGAAAGGTTTTCTCTTTAGTACGCTGTTCAGTAAACCAGACTCAGCCAGTACGTGTTACCTAAGGAGGGTTTTCCCACAGGAGATGGGAAAATGCCTTGAGCCTTCTGGCCAAAGAGGCGGACATAGCCCTGTATTCTCAGGTCCATTTGAGCAGAAAGGAACTTCTCTTGCCTCACCCACAAGAGTTTTCTTTTTACTAAGTTCTTCCAGCTGCAGTCAAGTCCCACTGCAAGAGACAACAGTCTGTAGGCAAGCTGAATGTGTTGCCATGCTACGCCAGAGCACTCCTGGAGCAGGGAAGTTGGAGGTTGCCATCTGGGGGTGGGGGTGGGGGTGTCATTCCCATTTGGCTGACTTCTGGGTGGTAGAAGAGGTCACATGGACGGGGGGGGGGTCTGGCTGCAGGTGCTCTGGCTGTCTGAGCAGTGTCCGCCTACTTGTCTGTTGAGAACATCCAGAGGAAATGGAAGGGAGTAGGGGCACAAGCCTCAGCTTTCTCTATTCTCTAGGGCTAGTGCCCCAATCTTCCCTTCCAGGAAAAAAAAAGGGAGTTTGTAATAGTCCAAAAATGCTAACCTGTTGCATTTTATGGAGAGGCCAACATGTTCAACCCTCGGTGGGATTCTACGTTGGCCTTGATAAGATTTTGTATGTGGATTAAGCATCTTACCTACAGCTTTGAATCGTAACGGTTTAGGGCCGTGATGGCGAACCTATGGCACAGGTGCCACAGGTGGCACGTGGAGCCATATCAGTGGGCACACGAGCTTAGCTCTGGCACGCATGCATGCGCCAGCCAGCTATTTTTCGGGCCTTCTGGGCCCACCAGACGTCAGGAAACACACTGTTTCCGGCCTCCGGAGGGCCTCTGGGGGGGTGGGGAAGGCTGTTTTTGCCCTCCCCAGGCTCCTAGAAAGGCTCTGGAGTCTGGGGAGAACCAAAAACGGGCCTACTGGTCCCACCGTGCCATCATGTGCCAAAAGCGGGGGGAGCATGGGGGGGCAGGGCGCATAGAATTATGGATGTGTGACCCCATGGAACTACCCCCACTTTTGGCACGCGATGGCAAAAAGGTTAGCCATCACTGGTTTAGGCTTTAGAAAATGCTCCTTGCCTCCCTGCAATTTCTCTGCTTTGCACCATGGTGTAGACTCTGGCATTGTTTTCTCCTTTCTACAGATGTTCCAAAGCTTCAGCCTCACCCAGGCCTGGAGAAGAAAGAGGAGGAGGAAGATGAAGAGGAGTATGAAGAAGGGTCCAGCCCTAAAAAGCAGACCAATAAGAACCGGGTCCAGTCAGGCCCCCGCACACCAAACCCCTATGCCTCGGACAACAGCAGCCTCATGTTCCCGATCTTAGTGGCCTTTGGCGTCTTCATTCCAACCCTCTTCTGCCTTTGCAGGTTGTGAAAAAGACAGCAAGCACAGTGGTCTGCAAGCCGGGGAGGAGGAGTTGGGCCGGAGGTGGAGTCAGTCCTGGCTTCTCCGTATTTAAGGAAAACAATGGCTTTTTAAGGAGCAGCAGGTACAATAAAGGGAGAGTTTGCATCCCCCTCAGCAGAACTTTGGGTCTTGGCCAGCCGTGGGCCAGCAGCGGGCACCTTTCCTGTCCAGAAGGTCTTGAAGCAGAACCTGGATCTTTGGGGCAGCGAATCCTGCGACAAGCAAGATGGAGTCAAAAGGGGCGGGAGAAAAGGCACACGATCCAAAGGTTGGCTGAAAAGAAAAGCGGCCACTGAGCAGCCTTGCTAGAAGGATCCACGGGTGTGGAGGTGGGGGTTGGGTAGACATCCGCTAGAACATTTGTAGCTCAACACATGGTACTTCTTTTCTCCTCTGAATGAGGAGGTTCACCTTGACGGATTGATGTTTGGTCAACATGCTTTTGGTTATGGAACAGGTTGAGCAGATAATCTAGGCGACCTGCTTTGCCAGGCGTTCTGAGAAGATTTTATTTTCAGGCAAGTGCTTTCCCTGGTCATGACAATTCTGGCAAGTCTTGAGTTGTCCTTAGAGAATTCCCTCTCTCTCTCTCTCTCTCTCTCACACACACACACACACACACACACCCGGTGTAACTTTAATCTAGTTTCTCTCCCCCTCCTCCCAAATACTGTGATTCCACTCTTGACTCCTCTTCCCATTCCGTGTTACGTGGCAAAAACCTGACCAGTAGAAGCTGGCACTCCAGCAGGCATGTAGGAAGCTTCCCTGATGGCCTTCCATTTTTCTTGTGCCTGGAGACTTTCCACAATCCAAGGTGGCGTCTCCTTTTTTCTGCTTAAGAGGTCCAGAGCTAGGAAATCTCAAAAAGGTTTGTGTCTTTGAGCTTCTTCAGGCTCGGCTTCAAGGCAGCTTTTGAAAGAGATGCATGCCCTCTGGAGGGATCCCGCTGGCCTTTCCTTTCTCGGGTCTTTTTGTGGGCACAGTCTGAAATGACCTTAAAAGGTGCTTCCTGCCATGGAGCGCAGATTGTATTGTAAACAAAGGCAGGGTTGCTTGAGAATCTATAACCTACAGAAAAATTCCCTCCTTGGGCTGTTGGGATTGCTGTTGTTATCTTCCCTAAATATTTACTGGGATCTAAGGAATATTTCTCTCTTGCCTCTTTTGATGTGGCTTTCTGGTTTTCCATTGCTGTAGTTATATAAGTGGAATCTGGGCAAAACAAAGGCAGAGTGGAAGACATTTTCCTCCATGGCCTTTTCACACAGAGAACGAGATGGCTGTACTTGTCAATCAGTCAGTTGATATTCAGCTCATGGTGCTTGAGCCCTGCAGCGGCCAGGTTGTGCCACCATATTTAATGTTTGTTCCTATAATCTGTTCCATTTTCCCAGTTTGTGGGCTTAATTTTAAGGCACTTGTCCGGTTTCTTTCCAGCTACAATCTCAACAGGGAAGTGAATTATTTTGCATTTTCTTTTCATACTGCTAGTAAACATATTAAACTCAGTCAGCTGCTCTCTTTCTCCAGCTGGCTCAGAAAATAGTCTTCCTGCCCAGATTTGGCTTCCTTTTAGACATTTCACCTCAAAGTAATTTTTTTTTCTTTTTATTTATTTATATATATTTCTACCAGACAGTAGTATGCCCACCACATCCTGCCCCAATTTATTTAGGAATAAACCCCATTTGACTGAAAATGCTGGCAGGGATTTGCAAGAGCCCCATCTGAAAGCTGCTCCCCTTTGCTCTTTCTGACCATGGCTCTAAATTTCGTTTGATGGAAGCCCATATTCAGTAGTAGGGTGTCCATTTTCATGGCTGTCATTGGTGAAGTGACTTCTGGGTTATGCCCTGTGAGACCGTTGATACCTGCTAGCAGAATATAGCAAAGGCTACCTACAGCTAGGGAAATTTCACACCTTCATTGTCTCACACACACTACCCCAAAGTAATTTCACCAAGTTTCTTTGAATTTCAACTTGGAAGAATTCGAATCAGAAGCCATGGATGTTGCAGGTCCGGACAGATGAATCTGTTTTTCAAAGCAGGTGGATGTTAATGTGAGCTCAGGTACGTAGCCACGAGGATAAGGGGCCGACTGTTCATTTTTTGAATCCTTCATCTTTAAACGAAAGCCCTTGTAGCTGTTTATTTAGGGGCTGACTTATATTTTGCAAGTGAACAGAACATATAGGCTGCCTCACTCGTACCCTAATTTCCCACTTGATTGTAAAACTGCACATTTCCTCCACAAACAAATGGAAGATGGAGGAAGACCAAGTGAGTGATTGCAACCTTATTTCCATTCCCTTTTTTCCTCCAGGGCCAGAGGAGGCAAACAATTACTGATTATCTTCCTGAGCTATCTGAGTACTTGCTATTGTCTCCAATTTAGAGAACTCAAAATTCCTAAAGGAAGAGATGGTTTGTTTCTGATATGGATGGGTAGACTTAACACAACTGAAATTCTGCATTTCTGGGTCTTGGGGCATAAAAAAAGGCAATTCCCTTTTATCCTAAGAAGGTTTGGTTCCAGTCATTCACTAGTAAGAGCGGCTTCATCCCTATTTTTTCTACAGAGAGAACGTGGCACTAATTTTCCCTTAGAATTTGAATACGTTGAGTGTGGCAAGGCATTCTAGTATTTTCTTTCTTAAAGGAAACTGCAGCAAAGTCAGCATTTGAATCTGCATTTGTTGCTTCTGCCTTTTGAACTTTTTCAGGTAGGCAGGCTTCTTTGCGTGTGGAGAGGTTTTTTTGTTTTTTTAAAGGAACTTCGTTTTGTAGAAACTTTGCATGAGAAAGGCCCTTGGAGCCCCATGCTCTGTACACTTGCAGAAAGTGGAGGAGGTCACCCTCTACACTTCACTTCCTGCTCTGAGATGCCCTTAAAACCATGAGCATGTGCGAGGGCTGGGTCTTTCGCTCCTCTATATACTCTTGAGAATAAAAAACAACAGGTATATCTGTCAAGATGCTTGCAGAGTTGCCCTCCACAAAGCACATCACAACAGAAGCTAATCTCTTCTTCCACAGATTTTGCTTTTACAACTCTGGTTGTGTTTGTGCGGGGCATCTGCCCCTTTTAGGATCTATAAAAGTATTAAGACTACTGTGGATCTGCACAGTTTGATTCAGAGGGCTGGGGGTCAGCTGGCTTACGTTGCCTTGGCATCTTGATTTAGGGACCGTGGTCCCTGAGGCTCTTCTACCTAAGCTGGAGATCTTGTGCTTGCAGGCTATAGGTACAAGTGAATGGCAGTCTATGCCTGCCAGATGCCAAAAGGTGATGAAGGTTCCTACCGCTACCGCTGTTGTGAGGAGGGTCAGCGTTCTGGGTTCATTTATGCTGATGCATGCTTTAGTTATGTGTCCGGGGCACTGGTCCTTGTGTAGTAGCATTATTGGGCACAGTGGAATCTGGCTGCCCCTTTGTGGAATTGTTTTTATTTTTTGACCTACATTTTGCTTGCACAAATATCATGCCCTCTCCCTTAGCCAGTAGGGGGAATAAATGGCTATTTTATAGTTCCTGAGGTTCCATCAGACCTACACTATTGAGAAATGTTCCTATTTTACTGCAGCAATTTAGACATTCAGAAGAGGAAACCTATGAATCGGGTGTCATCGTTTAAATACCTTCAAGAGCGAGAAAGGGCCATTTGAGCAGCCTTGGGAAAGACCTGCAGTTGCCTTTGGCTGGAGGGCTGGGTGGGGGCTCATCAGTGAATCCCAAAGGTAAAACTCTGCTTTGGTGTGGGCATTGGGTAATACCAATGGGCATTCCGTTGGATGTAGGCCAAGACTTGCTAAAAGCATCTCCGACTCCCATAGAAGTTGGAAAGATCGGTGTTGGAATTTGCCAAAAGGAAAGCCTGAGTGAACGGATATTGTTGGGCCTCCCTGGCCGCAAAGCCAAAGGTAAAGTTGGGGTGGTTGCTGTGGAGATCTGTGTTTATCCTAAAGACCTGAAGGTCGCTAGAACAGGCTGTAGATTGCTTTTGAAAAACCCCAAAGACAAACACAGCAGTAGAAATCTGTGCTGGAGAATTTTGGATGGGCCTCGAAATGCCGTCTTCCTTCAGGAGCTTAGCTGGTGGCACACAAGGCCTGCTAGCCCCTCATGCTGCTTCCTTCAAAGCAGAAGAGCGGAGGGAGGGAGGGAGGGAATAGGGAGACATTGGCAGCCAACCTCCTGTTGCCTTTGGGCTGCCCCCCCACCCCGCCCCCAGGCCCCCAAAGCTGTGCTTGATGGGGATCTGAGAGTGGTGCTTAGCTTCCAGATCGGTATTTGACTTGGACTCTGTTTGGGTCCCTGGGTTCGTTTCTTGAACCAAGAGATCACTCCCTGGTTAAGCCTGTGGGAAATTATTTGGGGTGCCTTTGGGGAGTGCCTTGAGAGATTTTTGAATCCCCCCCCCCTCTGGGAAAGGGCCTGACCCCTCCCCCCCTCAACTTCAGTTCCTAAGCCAATTGGAGTCAGGTCACCTCGTCAGGATCAAAGTTTAAGTGGAGATAATCCTTGTTATTGTTATTAACAAGGCAGATGCAGGTTTGGGGGGCTGCAGTCTCAGCTATCAGAAGATTGAGGCCCCACCCTTTATTGTACTGTTATGTATGTTTATCTTTTCTATTTGTGTCCCTGCTTGCTAAAGAGGCATTGACATGGCCTCTTAGGACAGCCTAGAACAACCATGGCAACTTCCAGCCTGGAGGAATTCAACTCCCAGAATTCCCCAGCCAACTTTACTTTGCTGGCTGGGGAATTCTGGGAGTTGAAGTCTGCCAGGCTGGAAGTTGACATGGCCTAGAATGTTTGCTGCCAGGTTTCAAGCTTGGGTGGAATCTGTCCTTACGCTGAATTGCCATTAATAACTTTAAAGTCAGTACATAATTCTGAAGCAGGGTGGTGTGTGGAACTGTCCTTTACTTTTGTGTCTTTTAATATTTTGCATTGGTTCTTTTTATTATTGGGATGTGTGTAGGTGTGCATTTAATATTGAGCTTGGGCAAAGGGTAAAAAGCACATACGACTTTTGTCTGACTACATTGGCTTTGCAAAAGATTTCTTTTCCCGGGGAAGTGAAATAGGTATGGATGAGTTCTGCATTAATTATTCCCTCCATCCCATTTTGGTACATTTAGCTGTTTTGTTTTGTTTTTTAAATACATTTTGTTGGTTTCTCTTTTCTCTCTCTCTCTCTCTCTCAGGATGTCTGGTTGAGGGAAATATTCTGAAATCTACTGCCTGGCAGTTTTAACCAGCAGTGTGTTAAAAAAAATAAAAATTATATTGTCACTTAGCAAACCGGCATTTTTATTTTTTTAAGCGGAAAGATGACGGTTTCCGCTCGAAACTCTGTAACCCGTGCCTAACTTAAAAATCCTGGAACCACAACAAAGAATCCTTCCCAAAATGGCAGTTATATTGTTGCCTCCGTTAGCGTTAAGCTTGCTTGTCCTGCAGCCTTCCGTCCTTCCGAGGTGGGTGGAATGAGGAGGCAAGGCGGTTGGGGGCAGGAGGCCGGCTGTAAAACCGCTTAGAGAGGGCTGGAGAGTGTAGAGAAGCCTAAGTGCAAAAACAGGCTTGAGGGTTTAAAAAATTATTCCCTCCCTCTTCTAGTCAGGTGTGTTTTAACTCGTCTGCTTTCTGCCAAATTCTATTACCGGATCCACTTTAGGAGAGTCTCAACTTTGAAAGTTGTGTGGACTTCAACTCCCAGAATTCTCCAGCCACCGCGCGGGTGAGGGGGGAACTGGGAGTGGGCGGTTCTTTTTCCAAAAGGCAACCGGCCTTTTTTTTTTTCCCCTTGAGGCCCTTCAGGGTTTCCTCAGTGGAGCCGCGCTGCTGTGAGGAAACCGCCTCCCGAGGCGACGGGTGTGGGGGGGGGGGAAAGGGCTCCGGTAGGACCGCTGGAGGCCGCCTCGCTCGTCTGCTCGCCCCGAAGGAGCCTCCCGGTGGGAGAGACCGAGCGGGCACGGCGCGAGAAGGGGGCGCGGCCGGAGGCAGAGAAGGGCGTGGCCACGTGCCCGCCCGCCCGTTTCCAGGGGCGGTGCCCACCCCTTGTTAGGCCGCGCGCCCCGCCCCTCGGCTGCCATGGCTACCGGCGGGGCCAGGGCCGAGGCGGCGGCCATCTTGGCAGCGGCGGCGGCGGCGGCGGGGCCGGCCCGGCGATGAGCGGCTCGAAGCCCAGGGTGGCCGCGGCCGGGCCCGGCGGGGCGCTGAGTCGCCTGCGCGGGCAGAGGAGCTCCGGAGCTGCCAATGCCGCCGCGCCTCCTCCGCGGGCCGCCCTACCGCCTCCCAGGACGGAGGCGGAGCTGCTGGCGCTTGAGGCGGTGCGGCCCGAGCACGTCCTGGGACTCGGCCGCGTCACGGAGAGTGAGTAGCCGCTTCCCTTCGCCCGGAGCAGCCCCGGGCCTTCCTCGCCCGCCCGCCCGAGCTGCGGCCTCCTCGGCCGGGAAAGAGGCCGCCGGGCAGTCCAGTCCTTTTGGGGGGGGGATCGAAGGGCCGGAGCCTCTTGGAAAGCCCTCCCGCTCCTTCCCCCCCTCCGCCAGGCGTCAAGGCACCGGAGGGAGGGGTCTTTCGGGGGGGCACCCACAAGGCCCGATGGCGAAGGAAGGTTGGGGGTCTGCCGGCTTTTCTCTTTTCTGATCTCCGGCTTGAACAAGCTCCCCCCCCCCTTTTGCCTCCTAGGCCTTTTGGGCACCCACGTTCCTCCCCCCCGGAATGCAGGAGCTCCCTGGTTGCCCTCTTGACCTCCCATGAGTACGCAGCACTTTTTGGAAAGATAGAGCCGCCCCCCCATCTCACACTCAAGGAAGGGGAAGGGTCTCCAACCGTGGTCGCTTTAAGACTCGTGGACTTCAACTCCCAGAATTCCCCGGGCAGCCATGCTGGGGAAGCTTTCATACCGAGTTTCTCAACCTTGGCAATTTGCTGGCTGGGGAATTCTGGGAGTTGAAGTCCACACATCTTCAAACTGCCAAGGTTGAGAAACTCTGCTTTAGTAAGCTGCCCAGGATGGAGCCCCCTCCTCTAGCTACAGCCCAGAACGGAGGGTCCCTCACCCTTGTGCTCCAGACTCACAGTGGCATCGTTTGAGATGGATTTGAGTAGCATTGTTTGCTTGCTTGTCCTGCATGAACCTGGCCAATGCCCCATCAGGGCACCCATTGCACTAAGGCTAGTAACAAGGTTGCTGCCCTCCTGGCTCATCTGCTTCAGCTGGATCTTGCTCAGCTTCAGTTCTGTTCCGGCAGCCCTTGGCCTCTTCATGATGTAGGCAGTCTGCTGTTGTGTTAGCCCAAACTTGTCAATTTCAGAGAGTTGGTCACGGGAGTGTCAAGGTCCCGACTGATGAACCCAACCCATTCAGCACTCCGAGACGGACAGCTTTCACAAAGAACTGGTCGGCACCCATGAAAGCAAAACCAACTCTGTTTCCCACGGTTTTGGAATAATTAAAGAATAGATATTCCCCTCCCCCCATGTCACAGATCACATTGTCCAATTAGGTGTTCTGGCGTCTCCTTGGTAACTCCTTCCAGTCTCTGGCCGACACCTGTTGAGATGACCTTGGTTCCCATGGGAGGATTGGTTGTTATTGTCTGGTCCGACATTCCAAGCTTCCCCCCCCCCCCCCCCCCCATACAATGTGGCAAGATGAGAAACGAAAAGATGGCTGCGGCAGTCCAGATCCATGTTGAAGTTGGCAGAGTAACTTCAGTGGCATCCCTTGCAGCTTTCGGTAGTCGTGTCTCTTCTTCCTCCCCCCCCCCCCCAAATTGCTTAATGTTACACCAAATGTGTTTTGTTTCATTTTGCTGCTCATTCTGATCCATTTTGCCAACTCATAACGAGCCAAAAATAGTTGAGCTCTAAAGTGGGGGAGAGACAAAACTTCCTTCAGTCAATACACTGTTGAATTTGTTCCCATCAGATTCAAGGTAGATTAGCTTGCCACTAACCAGGGGACCATATGCATTTGTGTTAGCCAACAAAGTGGCATCAAAGTCTGACTTGCCAGTAGTCGTCATCTTCAAATATTTGGACTCCTTGTGCACATCCAAAACAAAGATTTTCAAATCCCATGAGAGAGAGGCAGTTTATGGTATGGCACAGGTGTTGCACTGCATGGCACGGAATGCCACTGGCACCTGCATCTTGCTCTTTCAGTCTGCTTCCTCAGAAAGAGACTCGTACTCATGGGGTGCTACAACCTATGGCATGAACCAAGACGGCTGAATGAGTATCATCCCACCATTCATCCCATCAGTGCACCGGAAGCGGCATCTGCATCACCCTTTCGACTTAGCGGGAGGATCTGCTTGATTCTGTACACAACCTTTGTGTAATCTCCACAGAAACCAAAAAGGCATCTCGACAAGAGCATGGAAGACAGTGTGCCAAGACACAGCCTGGAGATGACGAACTCTCTTCAGGCTTTGAAGCAGAAGTGCACAGTCTTGACCACAGCACTTAGTATCTTTTTTCTGGCACATGTTGAAATCTTAAATCTTTAAGAAGTCAGTGCCATAGGTCTGTGTTCCTTTCATCACTGTGGCCTCTCTGAGATTCATACTATTTTTGATCTCAGTGTTATTCACACGACTGAACATGAAAAGGTTGTTAATGAGCACCACCAACCTTTGCTGCTACTGAACATGCTTCATTGCTAGTCGATGTAATTGTGCCCTCAACAAGCAGGTAGACAGCTGCGGGAAGACTCCCTGATTTTGTACGTACATCTGGATTGTCACCATTTGAGGGGCTGCCACAAGGAGGTCAGTCTATTCTCCAGAACACCTGAAAGTAGGACAAGAAGGAATGGATGGAAACTAATCAAGGAGAGAAATTTCCTGACGGCAAGAACAATTACGGTAATCAGTGGAATGACTTGCCTCCAGAAGTAGCATCTTCCAATATTTGAGGGGCTGCCACAAAGAAGAGGGGTCAACTTATTCTCCAAAGCACCTGAACACAAAACGAAGCAATGAACTAAGAAATTTCCTGACAGAACAATTAATTGTGGAATGACTTGCCTTCAGAAGTTGCAGGTGCTCCATCACTGAAAGTTTTTAAGAAGATACTGGACAGCCACTTGTCTGAAATGGCATAGGGTCTCTCCTGCCTGAGCAGGGATTGGACTAGAAGACCTCCAAGGTCCCTTCCAACTCTTTTATTCTCTTATTCCGTCTTGCCAGTGTTGAGGGCAGTGAGGTTCTGACCAGCCCCACCGCAACAATGTCTACCCATAATATCATCTTGCAAGGTGATGTCACCAAAAGGACCCTTGTGGAATTGCTAGGGAGACCACTACAGGATTGTGCCCAGAATGGAAATGTTATTAAATGGACCATTTGGCTGAGTAGCAATTTCTTGCATTCCCTGCTGGAACAGGGAAATTTTAAATTCCGCTCTATGATGTGATTATTTGTATCAGATGTCACCAATCCAGTGAGCTCTTTTAAGTGCAAAAGAGACTTCTCTGGCAGAACTTTCTTTGTGGGCTTTGGAAGCAGCTTTGTTTGGAAACAACATAGTTTCGCTGTTATCGTTGTGCCCTTTTGAATAGCCTCTAAGCTGAGAGTTGAGAGACCTGAAGCTTTTTAGTTTTCTGGAGGGCCGTGACGGCCTGGCTCTTCTCTCAGCATTGGGCTTGGATTGGGGTCGAGCTGGGGGTTGTGTGGTCGGATGCCTGGGGAGGGGGGCGTCTTTTGTTTTTACTTTTGTTTTTATTTATTTGTTTGATTGATTTTTATGCCTAAAATCATTGCATGAGATAGGTGGCCATACAAGCCCTGTAAATAAATAAATATAAAATTGGAGAAGAAAGAACAGATATTCATTGGATGCTTCCTAAACAGTAGCTGCTGCTTAGGAAAGATCCAATGACCCTGTCAGCCAACAAGAATCACAGGGACATCAATTGTAAAGTCAGTTGTCCCTGATTTTATGATCTTTCTTTGCCATGGCCATTAAGTGAATCACACAATTATGGACCATGGAGACACTTCATCAGTCCTAGGACCAGTTGCAATTCATTTTTTTCAGATCTATTGCAACTTCGTATGGTCGTTAAACAGAGGATCCTAAATCTAAACAGTAGATAGCAGATTTAGCTGGTATGTAGGGCTGATGATCTTTACAAAGTCACAAGGGTATAAAAGTGTTTGCCCTGACTTTTATGTCATGAGTTTGGCTTACATGTCCCCTGTTTACCATTTCCCTCTTTTTTCTTCCAATACAGGACTACTAAAAATTATCTGATAACCCTAACCCTAGGCTATCAGATAATGATCTACAATTCTTTTTACTTAAAATTGGGTCTTTTTTGTCCTGACATGAGCTAGGCTGCACTTACTTAGATTTAGGTAGGCTGCTTGTGTTAATTCCCTATTGACTAGTTGTAACTGTACTTTCACTTTTCTCCTGTCTTGGCTAAATAATTTGGTGGCATTAGCAAGCTTGATAATTTTGTTGCTCAGTTCTAAATACAAAGTTTTTTAGGTGTAGAATCCCTGCGGTGGTGCTTGCATAGGTCTGTCTTACATCCTTCCACTGATTCTTCTCCTTTAACCGGGTGCCTCTCTTGGCCACAGAATTGGTTAGGAATCTTGGGAGAGACTTCCTAGTATTGTCTGCTGTGGTTGGAAACTCGCTTCCTTGCCCTGAATGCAAAGGCCCTTTTGGTGGGCTGGGCCAGGCAGCCTCTCCATTGCATTTTTTAAAAAAAATTATTTATATGCCGCCCTTCTCCAGAGACTAAGGGCGGCTTACAATGCGTTAAGCAATAGCCTTCATACTTTTGTATATTTTTTTTAAGTCAGCTTATTGCCCCCACAAACCAGGTCCTCATTTTACCCACCTTAGAAAGGATGGAAGGCTGAGTCGACCTTGAGCCTGGTGAGATTAGAACTCGCAGTAATTGCAGGCAGCTGGATGTTAAATGCTGCCTTAGTAGGAGGCATTAGCCTGCTACGCCACTCAGGCTCTCAGCATCACTTCTGCTTTCCTCTCTTCCAGATTACCTTTGCCGACCCGAAGACAACATCTACAATATCGACTTCACCAAGTTTAAAATCCGGGACCTGGAGACTGGGACGGTGCTGTTTGAAATTGCCAAACCTTCAACTTTAGGTAAGTTACTTTTGGTATAAAGTAATGTGGTCCGTTCTGAATTGCAAGAGCCAACTAATGGTTAAAAATTCCAAGAAGTATGTTTTGTTTCCAAGTATAATTAGATGGTGGTTTCACAATCCCTAAATCTTTGCTTCGTCTTCCTCTGTCATCGCTGTTGGGACGATCTGTTTCCTTGGGACTTTTCTTTCTAAATATGGGTTCCGTCTGTTATTCCTGAGTTATTCCACTCAGGAGCCTGAGTGGCGTAGGAGCTAATGCCTCCTACTAAGGCAGCATTTAACATCCAGCTGCCTGCAATTACTGCGAGTTCAATTCTCACCAGGCTCAAGGTTGACTCAGCCTTCCATCCTTTCTAAGGTGGGTAAAATGAGGACCCAGATTGTGGGGGAAATAAGCTGACTTTGTAGAAATATACAAAAGTATGAAGGCTATTGCTTAACGCATTGTAAGCTGCCCTGAGTCGCCGGAGAAGGGCGGCATATAAATATAAATAAAATAAAATAAATAAATAAATAAAATAATTCCAAGTGCCCACAAAGGCATCTGTCCCAACACTTCACCCACCTAAGCCAAGTCACGTTTAGCTTTGTTAGTTTGGTCCAGCAAGGCTGCCTTGGTTGCTCATTCCGCAGTTCCTGTTTTTGACCTTGATTTTGGCTGTATTGCAGAGGCAGCCCCCGAAGACCGAGACCTGGAAGGGCAGGCCACGGCTGCGGGGGCTTCCTGGAGTGGCCCCACTTCCAGAAGGGCAGGCCAATGAGAAGCCCCACATAGCTGACCTGCTGAATTTTCTATAACCGTTAATTCCTAACAGAGCAAGAGGACTACGAGTGTGACCTTGGGGAGGTGGACAGCAGCGCCGGACGCTTTGTTCGCTATCAGTTCACTCCAGCCTTCCTGCGCCTACGGACCGTTGGGGCAACGTGAGTCTGGGCAGAAGCTCGGGATGGGCGAGACCATGGGGCTGCTATGGTTGCTTTGCTCAGCACCAGCCACAAAATCACAACCAGGCGTGGTGAAAAGCAAGTTCAGCACTTCTAAATGAGCACATAAAAGAGAAAGAGGAGATTTTCAAAATCCAAGTCTGGAATTTTGCAGTTTGTACAAATCAAAAGAAAAATATATGTTGCTTGAGACAGGTCTGTTGTGTTTATTCTTTTTTCTTATTATTCTTTCTGCTAATTTGAATTCAGAGTTGAATCCCCTTCCTAGGTCAGCCTTCCTTTACAACCAGGGGAGAAAGACTGGTGGTGATGCAGGCAGGATCGTGTTGGGGGACAGCTGGGCCCCTCAAGGGCGCTCCCGCTGCCTCAGCAGCTTCAGGGCTGTCTCTAGGGCAGGACTCCAGAGTTGCCACGTGGGAGACCAGCTTGATTGTCCAGCTGTGGGTTTATCTCACCCTTTTCTCTCCCTGCAGGGTGGAGTTCACCGTGGGAGACAAGCCCGTCTCCAACTTCCGTATGATCGAGAGGCATTACTTCAGAGACCGTCTTCTGAAGAACTTTGACTTTGATTTTGGCTTCTGCATCCCCTGCAGCAGGAACACCTGTGAGCACATATACGAGTTTCCTCAGCTGTCAGAGGACCTCAGTAAGTACCTCTTGGGCCTGGTCGGTCCACGGGTGGGAGGCTTTGAACCCGATGAGTCCCACGGGCCAAGCAGGGAGCCTTCCGTAACAGGCTCCCTGTCAGCACCGGATTCCTCGGCAGCAGTCAGAACATTCTGCCCTTTGGGTGATTCGTCCTTAGGGATCTGCTTTGGTGCCGTTACTGACCCCACTGTCAATGTTTTGTGGGAGACAGAAGATAAACAGTCTTACTTTAATTTCTCTGAAACCCACAGATTCTCTCTCTGCTTCCTGCTCCCCAGAGTGCTTCAGGCTGCTTTGTGGAGTGGACGCTACCTGCACTGCAGGGTCGGTGCCAGTGGCTGTTTCTGGGCTGTGGCTGACCCTCCTCCCTCTCTTTTGCCCCCGCAGTACGCTTGATGGTCGAGAACCCCTACGAGACTCGCTCAGACAGCTTCTACTTTGTGGACAACAAGCTGATCATGCACAACAAGGCCGATTACGCCTACAATGGCGGGCAGTAGCCATTCCAGCATCGCCTGCGGACATTGCGTGGGCCAGAGGCAGCCTGGTCCTGCCCCTCCTTCCCGCGAGGCTCAAGAAGCCGCATGCCAAGCGGGAGGGGTCTCTTCTGGGACAGTAAAGGAATTCTCTGGGCCGTTGATTCTTTGCTCCATCATGGCTTCCATTGGCATCCTGGTCTGGTGAGAAGCCCAGCAGCGGCCCTTCCAATGGACCAAGCTTGGCTAGAATCCCCTTCCTAACGCATCCCGCAGCTCAGAGAGCTGGGCAGGTGCTGGGCCTTGTGGCCTGCTTTGCACCTGAGCTGATGTTCCCGTTTGTCAGGGTTGTTTCTCTGTCTTTGGAGTCGGAGGGGCCTGGAGGGGGCTCCTGGGGGAGGACAGAACTTGGTCTTATCCTGGGCCTGTTTGAGCAACAGCAACCCCTAAAGGTCTGGCCTGTATGGTAAAGATGTGCCCCCCAGTCAGAAGAGCAGAAGGTGACTCTCTGGCTTCTCCTACCTAGCAATTTCTCACTGGGGAGGTGGGGGCCATCCTAGTCTTGCTCCTCCCCTTCTCCCCTCTCAATATTGCCTTGCTTCTGGCTGAGAAAAGGCTGCAGTGAGAATTGACTCCGCCATCTGGCTGGCCTCTCTGGCAAGCCGCTATAGGCGCTGCTTTGGCAGAAGGGCTGGAGTCTCTCTGGAGGGATGTGGGGCACCCCATGGCAGTCAGTCTCCAAAGGGAGGGGGGCTCCAGGGAGCAACGGAGAAGTCCAAAAAGAACAACGCTTAAACCTCTTAGTTGTGGGGAGGTTTAACTGCCCCCAACAAAAGAGCGGGTGCAGGACTCAGTTCCAGTTCTTTTAAGGAGTAAGTTCTCGTGGTCGTCGGGGGAAGGGCTGGTGGTGAGAATGGTGGGTCGACTCTTCCCCAGCTCTCGGGCAAAGTGCCTTTCTCCAAGGGCTTTCTTTTCCCCATCCTTCGCGGTTAAATCCAGGTGCCTTTGGAACTACCCTCTGCTGCACGGAGTCCCCAGGCAGCTCCTCTGACCTGGAAGCCTTGGAAGGGCTGACCCCAAAGCAGGGGCCGTTTGCAATAACCCACCCTCCCTGCCACTTTTCCTCTGTGCCTTCCTTGCCACTGACTGCCCAGCAATAGGAGGGAAATGGGGTACATGTGTGAAAAAACGCCCCAAGTGCATCCCCTGGGGCCCTGGACAACAGCTGTCTTTAGGCCCTCCCTCATCCGTTCTCTCCTGGAGCTGCTCTGCTCGGGCCGCGTTTCTGCCACTCCCGTTGGGCATGCAGGGATCAGTTTGGGGGGTGGGGTGTTTCTGCCATGCTGACCAAGGGGGCATGCAGAGTGGGGCTGCCCTTCCAAAGCAGGATGTGATTAGAAATCCAGGCCTCCCTTTTGGCCGGAGCACTGCAGGGGGGACTAGTGACCTGGGTAAGTGGGTGGCTGGAAAAGGGGCATGAAATTGAGATGGTTTCGTTTCCTCTATCCAGCTCGTGAGAAAAGCAAAAGTGGGGCTCCCCCTTAGGCTCATCCCCCCCCCACCTTTGAAAGCGAAGACTGCTCTGGAGAGACCTGCTCTCAGCAATCAGCAGCAGCCTTGGCCACTGGTTTGTGGCCACTGGTAGTCATCCTGTCTGGAGCATGCCCCACCCAAGTACTGCTTAGGAGCAGCAGTTTGGCCATGACTGCTGTGTGTGGGTCAAGCACACACACACATGCACACACATCTCTGGCCGTTTCCAGTTATGTGAACTGATCTGCAGGTTCACACTATGGATGTTCTGGAATTCCGTATGCAATGCTCTTCTGAGATGGTTATTTAGAGCAACAGTGCAATGAATTTTCCAAGAGCGGGAGAAGATTGAGCACTGTGGCCAAAAGCCCCCCCAAACCCACACATGCCCCCCAACCCCCGATCTTGTGGCTTTGAATTGGCCAGTGGCACTTCATGAGAGTGTATCCATGAAAGGGGCTGCCCGTCCCCACAGAACCTTAGTGTGGCAAGTGTGAAATGCACAGGGCGGTCCCCAGTTTCTCTAATTTTCTGCCGAGATATTTTTCTACAGAGAATGGCAGAAGTTCCAAAAGTCCCCCCCTTCCCTGCCCCCAAGTGATTTCCATAATAGTATCTGCTCCATCATGCTATAATTTTTATATCTCCTTGATCTGCAGTAATCTAGCCGACTTGTTTGTATAAAGTGTTATTTTGTCTGAAGCAATAGTAATTAAAAAAAGCCTACATTCCACCCTGGTGTTGTGTCATAACGTGGGCATGAATTCTGTAAATTCAATACTTAAAAAGGGGGCCTAAGAGGACACATCAGAAGAACGCTGGAGGATGTCAGCATCCCACATCGATTGGGAGAGGAGCCTTTTTCTGTAGTGGTTAATAATGCTCCTATAAGTAGAAAGTTATCACGTAGTCCGCACAGGTTTGTTGAAAAGATCATGCTAAGCCCATCTTATTTCATTCTTTGACAAAGTGACTAAATTAGTAGACCAGTGAAATGCTGTGTACATAGTAGACTTCAAGGCATTTGACAAAGTAGACCACAATGTATTTCTTGATAAGCTAGAAAAATGTGGGATGGACAGCATCACACACACACACATCCCCCATGGATTTGTAACTGGCTGACAAACCCTACTCAACAAGTCGTCCTTAATGGTACTACATCTACATGGAGGGAAGTAAGCAGTGAGATGCTACAAGATTTCGTCTTAGGCCCAGTACATTTCAATAGCTTCATTAATGACTTGGATGAGGGAATAGCACCGGAGCTCAACAAATTTGTAAATGATACTTAACTGGCAGGAATAGTCAACACCCCACAACCCAAGCCCAGGATCCAAAAAGACCTTGACAGACTTGAACAAAGGGCCCTATCCAACAAAAAAACTGGCTAGAAAACTGAAAGGAACCTTGGAGTCCCAGTGGACAATCACTTAAACATGAGCTGGCAGTGTGCGGCGGCAGCCAAAAAAGCCAATGCAACCCTTGGCTGCATTAACAGGGATAGAATCAAAACAATGTGAAGTATTAGTACCACTTTATAAAGCTTTAGTAAGACCACACTTGGAACACTGTATCCATGTTTGGTCCCCGTAATATAAAAGATGTTGAGACACTGCAAAGTGAGTGCAGAAGAAAGCAACAGAGACGATTAGGAGGCTGGAGGCTAAAACATGAAGGGTTGCAGGAACTGAGTAGGTCTAGTCTAGAGAAAAGAAGGACTAGGGGTGACATGACAGCATCTTCCAATATTTGAGGGGCTGCCACAAAGAAGAAGGGGTCAACTTATTCTCCAAAGTACCTGAACCAATAAATGGAATCCAAGGAGAGAAGCAATGTAGAACTAAGAAATTTCCTAACAGGACAATTAACCAGTGGAACGACTTGCCTCCAGAAATTGTGGGCACTCCATCACTGGAGGTTTTTAAGAAGAGAACTGGGCAGCCACTTCTCTGAGATGGTATAGGTTCTCCTGCTTGAGCAGGGGGGTGGACTAGAAGACCTCCAAGGTCCCTTCCAGCTCTATTCTGACTGATTGAGAAAGACTTCTGAAATCCTTGGGGAGTAGTAAAATCGGATTTCTCTGCAGACGGAGGGATTGGATTTGCTCATTTTGCTGACTTCTGTGGTCACTTTCAACTCTCTAGAATTTATACTTACCGAGAAAGAAAGAAAAATGTCAGTAAATACAAAATGGTTTCTCGTGAGAGCGACTGCCTGCGAGGGCTCCTGGATTGGGGCTGAAAGGCGGAAGGGAAGCAGTTGCCCCGACGGAAAAAGCACTTTTCCCACTCTGTGATTATTGCAAAAGAGGAAAAAGGAGAGAAGGGCAGGAGGTGGAGCACATTATCGCACTCTTGCTCTACATCATCCAGACGTGCAGAAGGACGGAGAGGTTAATTAGGTACGTTGGAAGAATCGCAGGGCCTCCCTCGGTTGGCCTCCTGGAGTTCTTGGGACAAGTTCGGAACGCAGAAGTCGCATCCTCGTTTTGTGACCAAACCTTTTGCATAGGGTTTAATTCGGGCGCAGCAAACGGCCCGGAGCAGATGCTCCCGTTCCCGGGTAACCGACTCCGACACCTGGGCTACATTCAGGCCTCGGGGGAGGAGGAGCCGTCAAGCGGAGCCAGCGCAGAAACCGGCCATTAAACCGGGGGGGTCTCCCCCTCCCCGCTTTCTCCCAAGCAGATCGTCCCCGCTTCGGACACCCGCCCGCCCGCCCGCCCCCTCCCTCCCTCCCTCCCTCCCTCCCTCCCTCTGAGAGCTCCGTCCCGGGCCGAAAGGAGGGTCGTTGGACGGACGCAAGGGACGAAGCCCCCCCCCCGTCTCCTCCCGCGGGACTCCCAACGGCCCCGCCCCCTCCGCGAGGGGGAGGGGCGAGGGGGAGGCCCCGCCCAGGCGGATCCGCAGCGGCCACGTGCCCCGCCCAGCCCCGCCCTCCGGTGGGCGGCGACGGAGCGATGGCGGCGCTGGTGGCCTCGGCGGGGCGTCGGGGCGTCCTTGGTGCCCGCGGAGGTCGGCGGGGCTTCGGGGAGGGACCCTCCGGCTGCTCCGGGGACGCCCAGCGCCTCGCGCCCAGGGGCGGCCGACCTGGCAGGGGCGGCGGGCGGGTCGGGGTGGGCGGCCGGCCGGCTGAGCCCCCCCCTCTCCTCTCCCCCTCCTCCAGCGCGGCTGCTGCACGCGGGGCTGCCGGAGACGCACCGGATGCTGCGGGAGACCTGCCGGGACTTCGCCGCCAAGGAGTTGGCGCCCCTCGCCGCCCGCCTCGACCGCGACCACCGCTTCCCCGCCGAGCAGGTCCCAGCGGGGATTGGGGGAGGAGGGGGGCGGGGGCTTTCCAAAGGGGCTTCTGGGGCTTCTGGCCCTGCCAAAGGTTCAGCGCCTCTGCAGGACTGGCCTCTGAATTACGTCCAGGTAGTCCTCGATTTATGACCATTCGTTTAGGGACCAAAGTTGCAACGGCACTGAGCTGCTCAGCCATCGGATTGTGGCTGCCCCAAAGGTGCTTTTTCCAAGGAGCAACCGGACTTCCTGCTTCTCCTGGGAAAGACCCCAAAAAGCACCTCCGGGATCCCCTTTGCCCACCTTCTGACCAGCAGAGCCAGTGGGGAAACCACATTCACTTAACAGCTGACTGGACAGTTGCAGGGAGGAAGAACTGTGGCAAGAAAGGTGGTAAAACGGGGCCAAACTCACTTAGCCACGGAGATGTTGATCTCCCTTGTGGTCCTAAGTCGGGGACTACCTGCATTTCATGTTTGTTTGCTTCCTGTGGCCGAACCGTCTTTCAAGGCAGGTGAGGCATCTTGGCCCCTCCAGCACGGGATTCCCACCTGGACTGGGCGACTCTGCCTCCCCTCCTGGCCTTGCCAGTCCTTTAACCACGAGTTCAGGCCTCCTTTTATTTCTAAAGTGAAAAACGCAGATTCTTTGCAGGAGAACGAGACTCTCCAGCCACCATTTCCTGTTTTCTGTCCCTTAAGCTACGGCAGGTGTGCCACCTCAATGTCTTTTGCACCGATTTGTGTTTGCCTGGCGCTTCCTTATTGAACTTAAATTGTTCTGACCTATGCCATTTTGAGACACAGCGAAGGGCATAAATCAGGGTTGAGCAGCTACATCCCTTTTATAACTGGTAGACTTCAACTCCCAGCATGGCTGGCTCAGGAATTCTGGGAAGTGAAGTCCACAGGTCGAACGTTGGCAGAGTTGCTCAGCCTGGGCATAAATGTTCTAGCTTGAGGGTAGATCCTGCATTGGTTGGTGGCATCGGCAACTGCCATTAACTTGAGCGACACTCAAAGCTAAGTTGCTTTGCTGGGTTTTCCCCATGGGGCCAAACACCATCAAGTCCCTTTCGTAACCTCATTCCTCCCATTTCTAGGTTAAGAAAATGGGGGCGCTTGGCCTTCTAGCGATGGCTGTGCCCGAAAAATACAGAGGAGCCGGCTTGGATTGTTTGGCCTACGCCGTCGCCATGGAGGAGATCAGCCGCGGCTGCGCTTCCACCGGTGTCGTCATGAGCGTCAACAATGTAGGTCCCACCGGCGGCCCCTTCGCCGACCCCCCACCCTGACCCTGCCCTGCCTGGAGGGGCCACGCCTGCTCCCCGGATGGTCAGAGGTGGAGGGGTCCCCAAAGGAGATTTATGGGGATCCTTTTGTTTCTTGAGTCGCTGTATCTAGGGCCGGTTTTGAAGTTTGGGTCCGAAGAGCAGAAACAGCAGTGGATCCCTCCTTTCACCAGTGGGGAGAAAGTGGGGTGCTTTGCCCTAAGCGAACCAGGTAACTTGGGTGCTTGGGAGTTTCCCCCTGGCAGCCCTTTCGTTTTAGATCAGGGGTGTCAAACTTGGTTTCATTGAGGGCTGCATGAGGGGTCTGTTTGACTTCAGAGGGCTGGGGGGGGGGCTGGCCATGGTGGCCATGGCTGGGGGGTGCATGGTGGCTGTGACATGGGACGTGTGGGAGGCACATGCTAAGGCAGGACTTCCCTAAGACCCTCCCCCACTCTCACTATAATCTCCTTCCTTTTCTTCTTTTTCCTTCCCTCTTCATTCTCCTTTCTTCTTCCTTCCCCTCTTTCCTTATTTTTCCTTCCTTGCTCTCTTCCCATCTTTTTCTTTGTCTTTCCCTTTCTCCTTTTCTGTCCCTTCTTGCATGCCATGCAAAGGGGGAAACATTTCTCCTTTTGTTTTTAGTTTGTTTTGATAGTCCTCTGCCAGTGAAAACTGAGCTCAGGGAAGCCTCACGCCCCCCCCCCCCCAGCTCCATTTTCATTGGCAGCGGCACCACAGGCCGGTCCTTTGCTGTTTCCAGGCCGGCCACACGGGCCAGAACTAAGCACCCTGCAGGCCAGATCCAGCCTGCATGCCTTGAGTTTGACACCCCTGTTTTAGATTCTGCAGATAATCCTCAATTTATGACCATAAATGAGCCCAAAATTTCCATTGCTAAGCAAGACAGTTGTTGAGTGAGTTTTGCCCCATTTTACAACCTTTCTTGCCACAGTTGTTAAGTGAATCACTGCACGGTTGTTAAGTGAATCCAGCTTCCTCATTGACTTTGCTTTTCAGAAGGTCGCGAAAGGGGATCTCGTGACCCCGGGACACTGCAACCGTCATAAATACGAGCCAGTTGCCAAGCATCCAAATTTTGATCATGTGACGATGGAGATGCTGCAACGATCATAAGTGTGAAAAATGGTCATAAGTCACTTTTTTCAGTGCTGTTGTAACGCACTAAATGAACGGTTGTAAGTCGAGGACTACCTGTACAGGGAAGCTTGCATATATGTCTGTAGGATGTTATGCAATGGAGAGGAACGGAGGCTGCAAAGAGTCCCTGGATGGGGCTTTGCAGATGGGGCTGGGCCTCCCACACCCCAAATTCTTGCCTGAGTCTTTGCAATTAGAAACCTTCAGAAAGCACAGCAGCAGCTTTGCCATCTGGGCATCCTTTGTGCCCTGACATGGCTCTAAACTACCCCTCGGTGGCTCCGCTTTGCTCGACTGAGTAGAAGCTTCTAGAAAAATTATAGATGGCAATGAAGAGAGCCAGGACTGGAAGCTCCCTGCCGGGTGTTACTTCCGCTTTGCATAATTTCTCCCCAATTTCTTCTGCACGTTTTTCAACATTTAGCCACGTCCTGCCTTCACGTAGTTGCTTAGCAGAGAGTAAGGGGCTCCCAGGGGAGGCTGTGCCCCACAAGCCCCCCCTGCAGTTCAGATGCTGCTGACACCATCCCCTCTGTGGCTGCCTGCCAAAGCGACTGCTGAGCAAGGTGGAAGTTCCACAGGGTCAGTGAGAAATGCAGTGTGTCAGCTCTTCTGGTTCGGCTTGGCGCCTCACAGGCATCCTGCCATCAAAGACTGGGTGTGTGTGTGTGTGAGGAGGATGGAAGGGCAATAAAGCTGTGTGTGTACATGGATGGGAGTCAGGAGTGGGGTGGGAATGACAGGTGATAAAGCCCAGATCCAGTTTGTAACAGCTTCCCAAGGCCAGGCGGCCTGAGAAAATAGGTGGATTGTCCCAAAACATCTCAGCATTCTCAAAACACTCTGGTTGGCTGGAAACGGACTGTTCGGGGGGTGGGGGGGTGGATGGGCTGCGGGCAAACCTCCTTGTATCTCTTTGTATCTTTTGAGCGTGGGAAACATCAGAGCTAGCCTGACTTTATTGCAGCCAGCACCTGTAGTAAAAGAATCCTTTGATTTAACCAAATGGGATTCGAGGGTCTTTCTTACATAAGAGATCAGGTTGGGGCAGGTCTGACACAGGGCACTGTCTACTTGGGGCAGCCAGCCAGGCAGTGGTTGCTGGAAAAGAGCAAAAGGCAGCATTCTCCCCCCCCCCCCCCCCCCCCCCACCCAGCCCTCCCACACACAATGCACATGGCCCAGCCGCAGCCACAGCACTTCTTGGCTGCAGACGGTCTTTTTCTTGCCAAGGAAACGGCAGCGATGCTGGTGCTGCATCCACGGTTGCTCAGCTGGTTGGGGACGAGTGGGTGCTGAACGGCACCAAGGCCTGGATCACCAACGCCTGGGAGGCCTCGGCCACCGTGGTCTTCGCCACCACAGACAGAGCCCTGAAGCACAAGGTAGGCTCCAGCCTCGGCTGGGGAAGCGGCTGGACTCTGTGTAGGGAGGAAGGGCCCTGAGAAAGATCTCCAGAGGGACGAGGAACCTGGCTGAGAAAATAAAGAGGAGACCACAGTGGTCACCAGGTGTCCAAAGGAAGCCAGGAAGGTGGTGGGAGGAATCGGAGGTCCTGATCTTTGGGACAACCTCCCCAGTGACGGCTGCTGCTGGACAAAAGGCATGGGGGGAGAGGAGGGGGGCTGGGTTCAGAAGCAGAGCAGGTGACTTTCCTGGAGGGCTCCCTTGGGAGGAGGGGAAGCTGCGTCCTCCCCTCCCCCCTTCCCCAAGTCCTGCTGGGCACGAAAAGTGAGCCGTGGCTTTAGGGCTTTGGAGAGCCCCTGGGAAAGGCTGCTGTCTGTTGCAGGGCATCAGCGCCTTCCTTGTGCCCATGCCGTGCCCGGGCCTCTCGCTGGGGAAGAAGGAGGACAAGCTTGGCATCAGGGCTTCCTCTACTGCCAACCTCATTTTCGAAGACTGCCGCATCCCCAAGGAGAACCTGCTGGGCACGCAGGGCATGGGCTTCAAGATTGCCATGGTGAGTGGAGCAGGGGAGGGCGGAGGGGCCCCCCCTCTCCCAAACCCCTCTCCCATCTTCTCTCCCTCTCCTTGTCTTCTCCTCAGCAAACCTTGGACTCCGGCCGGATTGGAATCGCTTGCCAGGCCTTGGGAATCGCCCAGGCGGCTCTGGATTGTGCCGTGGATTACGCGGAGAAGAGGCTGGCGTTTGGCCACCCCATCACCAAGCTGCAGGCCATTCAGGTATGGGGGTGGGGGGGGCTGCTTTCCCGCTCTTCTTGCTGCCCAGCTCTCCTTCAAGGGCCTCTCTTTGGGTCATCGGGTCAGGGAGGTGATTAAAGGCGCTTCTGGGGCCCAAATGAGAAAATACGGGCCTCCCCCGGCCCAATTTGGGGGTCCAGCCCACGTCCCACTGGAGGCTGGGGCTGGAGAATGCAGAATAAGAGAGTAGGAAGGGACCTTGGTGGTCTTCTAGTCCAACCCCCTGCTTAAACAGGAGATCCTATAATCCTCAATCTACAACTACAGTTGAGCCCCACACTTCTGTTGCTAAGCGAGACAGCTGTTAAGTGAGTTTTGTCTCCACAGTTGTTAAGTGAATCACTGCACATTAAGTTATTAACCCAGCTGTTAAGCGAATCTGGCTTCCCCATTGCTTGTCAGAAGATTGCAAAAGGGGACCGCACGACACAGACACGCACACACACCCCGGGGACACTGCAACCGTCTGAAATACAAATCAGTTGCCAAGTGTCTGAATTTTGATCACGTGACCAAAGGGAGGCTGAGATGGTCATAAGTGTGAAAACTGATCACAAGTCACTATTTTCAGTGCTGTTATAGCTTTAAATAAACCCCCAAACGAAAGGTTGTAAGTTGAGGACTCTCTCTAATGGGGGAGGCAACTATGGCCACTTTGCCACCTGTGGAATCGAAGTCCACAGGTCATAAAATGGCCATAGTGGCCCACCTCTGCCCTATACTGTTCACATGTCGCCTTCCCCCCGCCCCCCCCCCTTCATGGAGCATGCCCCTGCCCCATCCAGAGGCCTTGCAAGGGCCGCTCAGCTCTCCTTCGTGGCACCTGCAGCACTGAGGCACCGTCTTCCCTTCAGCTAAGTGTGGGTGGCCTCCTAACCAGCAATAATGCCGGATTAGACTCCCGTGGCTTAGTGGTAACACCTCCCCCGCTCGGGGTGTTCTGTGTCTAGTTTAAGCTGGCTGACATGGCGGTGGCACTGGAGGGGGCTCGCCTGCTGACCTGGAGAGCAGCCGCCTTGAGTGACAATGGAAAGCCCTACACAAAGGTAATCCCCATCTTTACCAGCTGGAGCATCTTCTCAACGGCCTAGAAAATGGTCCCCGAGCACTTACAGTCTTTTGAAAGGGCATAATAATTACCTTCTTTAGCAGGAGTGTGGCAACTTTAACATAGCATCCCAGGAGAATGCCAACATTTTACAAGATTATGAAAAGGAATAAGAGGGATCTCAAGAATTTCTTAATAGCAATAGTCCTTAGACTTATATACCGCTTCATAGTGCTTTCCAGCGGTTTACAGAGTCAGCCTCTTGCCCCCAACGGTCTGGGTCCTTATTTTACCCACCTCAGAAGGACGGAAGGCTGAGGCAACCTTGAGCCTGGTGAGATTTGAACTGCCAAATTGTAGGCAGCCAGTGGTCAGCCTGCAGGACTGCACTCTAACCACTGTGCCACCAAGGGTCATTAATAAATTTTCAATTGGGTGGGGGCCCCTGTACTGGGCCCTGAAGCTGCTGCTTGGTGTAAAGGCCTCCTGGCCCTACCAAGCAAAATGTTGCTGGGATTTGCAAGCCCGGCAAGAAAGCCCAGCCAGAAGCAGCAGATTCCCCTTGGCCAGTGATATTTTTTTGAGCTTGGCGTATCAAAAATTCAGAAAATGCCTGTCTTGACTCCGCTGGCATGTCACACCCACACCCACACCCACATTTCCCCCTGCCAGAAAAAAGAGGAAGTTGCATGAATTTTTGGAAACCTCAGAAGTCCCGTGAGAGCAAGGTCTCTCACACGGCTTCCAGAGGCCTGGCATGTTATCGGTGACACACGTCATACATGTACCCTGAGCCTCCTTGGGAGGGCTGTGCCAGGTAGCTTCTCTATTTTCTCTCCCTAGGAAGCAGCCATGGCCAAGCTGTCGGCATCCGAGGCAGCGACTTTCATCTCCCACCAGGTAAGTTCCAGAAGCTCTGATCCTTCAGGAAAGGTTGCATGGCCAACCAGCAGCAGCAGCAGGAGAGTTGCGTTTCGGTCTTGTAAGGGCAGAAGATCCTGGCAAAACCTGGGGATTAAATGACCAGGAGGCAGCCTCCATTCCACCCGTGCCAGAACTGATGCTTTTCTTCCAGGCGATCCAGATCCTTGGCGGCATGGGCTACGTGACAGAGATGCCGGCCGAGCGCCACTACCGAGATGCCCGCATCACAGAGATCTATGAGGGAACCAGCGAAATCCAGAGGTTGGTGATTGCGGGGCAGCTGCTAAAGGCCTATCGAGGCTGAAGGGGAGGACTGCTACAGAGGCCTCTGAAGAGGAGGGGCCACCCCTCAGGTCCAGGGACTGGCTTAAGTGGAGGGCATCTGCCCCTTGGCTCACTACGGAAGAGACCGGCCGGGCATCCAACTCCTTTGATGACCGCGTCTCCGATGGAGGTTGAGAAGAGGCACCTGGAACAACCAGGAGAAGGAGGACCCGGGAAATGGGTGCACGAGTGCCTCCTAAACCAGACTTGGCCAAAGTCCGCTAGTCTCTTGCCAAGATCTACTCTATCGTGGACCACACGGATTCCCAGGGAGCCAGATCTGTCCAGGTGCACTTTCTCTTTGTGTTCGGTGACAGCTGCAAGAAAGCAGGTTGTTGGGAAACAGATCAGAGAGACATTAACCGCGAATTGGGAAGCGACCCGAATCAACTGAAATGAACCTTGAAAAGTTGCTGATGGTGGTGGCGGAGCGCGAACCGTAGCCATAAGACTCCCAAGTGCCTTGTTTGTACCCCAAAGCCAAGTTTCCTCCACCTCGCATACAGGCGCCCTCCTTGATGCAATCAGAATAGACTATTAAATTTGAGCACTGACAGCTTGTTGTGTCTTTTGGTTTAATTGCAGTCCTTTTTCGAACCCACATTGAAGGGCCCAGCCTCCTGCTTGCTAGAACCCTGAAGTGGGAAGAGGGTCCCTTGAAGCTTCCCAGAGAAAAGGGGAGACTCTTGCCGGGCCTTGGCTCCCCCCCCTCAAAGTGGTTTCCCTGCCAGGTGTTTTTGTCTGAGCATTTAACTGAAATTTAACTGGCCCAAACTCACCCAGCCGGCTTTCATGCCTAAGGCGGGACGAGAACTCTCAATCTCCTAGTTTCCAGCTTGGACTCTTTCCCAACCATGTTCTGGAAGTTGAAGTCAACAGGTCAGTTGCCGAGGTTGAGAAACATGCTGTAGCTCAGCTCATTGCCAAGTTAGCACAGGACATTCCCAGGCTGATGGTTTGGGCAGCCTCAGTTCTCCTTCTCCAGAGTTGGATTCAGTCAAGATGTTATGGTCGCCATGATAATCATGGGCTTGTCACAGGCACCCAACATGGCCTTGGAGCAGAGGCAGCACAATCTGAATCTGCGGAGCATTGACAAGTCAGCTATCGTAGCCTGATTAATATTGATCGGTCCATCTCACTCCCCAAAGGAGAAAGAGGGCTCGAAAGAACATCTGTTGAGCATCTGGCATTCAAAGTTAAGTTGCTGAGATACCAGTTAAGGCAGTGATGGCTAACCTTTTTGCCGTCGTGTGCCAAAAGCGGGGGTCACGTGGGGGAGTCACAGGTGCGTGTGCCCACATCCATAATTCAATGCGCCCCACCCTCCCACGTATGCGCATGTAACCCCCCACACTTTCCCCTGCTTTTGGCACACGATGGGCTCGATAGGCCTGTTTTCCCCCTCTCCAGGCTCCAGAGGCTTTCTAGGAGCCTGGGGAGGGCAAAAACAGCCTTCCCCATCCCCCTGGAAGCCTTCCGGAGGCCAGAAACAGCCAGTTTCCTGACTTCTGGTGGGACCGGAAGGCCTGAAAATCAGTTGGTCAGTGCACGCCTGTGCGCTGGAGCTGAGCTAGGGCAACACTCGCGTGCCCACCAATATGGCTCCGCGTGCCACCTGTGGCACCCGTGCCATAGGTTTGCCATCACGGAGTTAAGGTGAAGAAAGCCTCCCCTTCTGAGGTTACCTGGGATGAGTCTGCAATTGTTGGTCTGGCTGGGGAATTCTGGGAGTTGAAGTCCACCAGGCTTAAAGTTTATTTATTTTAATTTGATTTGATTTGATTTATATACCACCCTACTCCCGAAGGACTCAGGGCGGTGAACAGCCGGCAATAAAATACATACATACAAAATTTAAAATAGAAATAAAATTGAATTAAATACTTTGGCCCAGACAGACCAAAGTTGCCAAAGTTGCCAAGGTCTTGGACACCAATCCTACCAACTCTTTTGGGCTGGATCCCTGCCTTTTCTGATCAGGACTGCTCTCCTTGTTCAATTAAGACATCACTCAGTCCGCTTTGGAGAATTACCAACCAGTCTCTAATGCTTCGTTCGTAGTGAAAATGCTTGAGTAGGCTGTGGGTCTGTAACTTTGGAAGAAATAGATTTTCAGTAGGTTTGTGAAACTATATCCATGCTTTCTGATGACCTGTGTCCCTCCTTGAGTTTTCAGCAGCCTTTGATTAAATCACTGCCTTGTCTGAGCCGTCTCCTGTGTTTGGGAATCGGGAGAAAAATTGTAAGAGTGCTTATTCTTCTGCTAAGCTGAATCCAGCAAATGGTAGTGGGAGAAGTGGAGCTCTTCAGTTGTGGTGGGTGGCTGCAATGTTTGGCTCCTTCTCTACAACATCCGTATGAAGCGTGGCAGGTTATTTCTTGACACAGTTATCAGTAGACCAATATTCAGCTGGGTATACTGGCATCAAGTCACAAACCGGAAGTCGGAATCTAATAAGATGGAATTGCTTTGGATCCCAAGACCATCTGAGTCCAGAGAAATTCCATCCTCGATTATGGGAGGGCTGGCACACATTTGGAACTGGTGAACTAGAATCACCAATTGGACTCGTGGCTTCTGCCCGAAGAAGAGATGGCAACGGCAGCCAAGGGGGCTCTTGCACAACTGCAGCTCGTTTCTGCGCCAGATTTGCTGCTCTGTCGTCATGTCTTGCTTCTCCCTTGGTTGGATTACTGAAATACCCTCTATATGGGGCTGCCCTGGAAGGCCACCCAGAAGGTGATTCTGAATGCAAATGGCTATAGCTGTGCATGTTGTAGAGTTTCCTCCGTGCAATAAGATTAACTTTTGATAGCGATATAAGCTGTATCTTTCTTGGAAAGGGTTGCCACTGAAGCAGTGTTCAACTCACATCATAACTACCATATTTTTCGAAGTATAAGACACACCTACCTTTTTTGGTGAGGAAAAGAAGAAAAAGAAATCTCCCTCTGCCTCTGAGCAATTTTGCCTTTGCACAAACAGGAAACAGCCTGCTTCACTTTCATTTTCGTTTTCAGCATAGCTTGATTAGCACAAGGGAAAAAAATCTGCTCCAGTAAGTTACCTCTTTGCAGCAAGCAGCAGAGCCCTGCGCAAAACAGCTGAGAGCAAATCAGCTGAGAGTTCAGAGGCCAATCCAATCAACTTGTGCTAATTAGGATGTGCTGAAGCTGAAAGGAGCTGTTTTTTCATGCTGTTTGCTTGCAAGGAGGTGACTGCTGGGAGGCAGAGGCCAAAGGGTGGGGGCCAGTGGGTGGGCGGGGCTATATTCGGTGTATAAGATGCACCTAAATTTCCCCCTTGGGGGGGTGGGGGGAAGGTGCATCTTATACTCCAAAAAATACAGTATTTAAAACATAATAAAGATATTGCAGGTAAAATTGGTCTTTTAAGATGGGGATAAAAAGGAAGTTCAAGCTGCACCATTCCAGGATGGATAACTAAAGAAGTAGCACAAGCGTGTGATCTACTTTTTGCCCATCGTAAGTGGAAGATGTCAGCAGGCGGAGGGGATTCTATCAAATCCAGGAAGCTCAACGTTGGACCGTTTGAGGATCTCCATCTGTCTTGGCGTATCTGTGTCTGCCCTTCTACCCTGAGAACATCACAATAAAGCTACAGGTAGCCCTCAACTTACCACTCTTCCCTTGCAGTAACAATGATTCACAGTTACGATGGCCTCAGAAAAAGGGGCTTGCTTGGAAGTTACAACTCTTACATCAATTTTGCGGTCACACGATCACAACTTGGGCACTCGCATTACGATGCTTGCGGCATCTTGCGGTCCGTTTGCGACCTTCCCAGCCAGCTTCTGACAAGCAGCCAATCGGGGGAAGCTGGATTTGCTAAGCAATCTTGTGATTCACTTAATGACCACAGTGATTGACTTAACTGTGGTAAAAATAGTCATAAAATTGGGTCTGGTCACATAATGACTTAATGGCTGCATTGCTTAGCAACCTGAATTCAGTTAAGGGCTACCTGTACAGTTACACCACAGGAAAAGGAAGTAGGAGCTTCTGAATCAAAAATATTTAACGAAATGTTGAAGCAAGTCAACAAAATGTGCTGCTTCTGCTGCTGTTGCTCCTCAGCAGCTTTTCAAGGATCATCCTTGGGGCTCCTCTGGCAACTTCTTCCTCGGTTCCAGGTACACCAGCGCCCAGACAACACCTTGGACAGCAAGTCTTAAAACACACAAGGCTGGGATTACCAAGACGTGGAGAGCTGCTGAATGTAAACGCTCCTTGGTTTTTGGGAGGCCCAGCCATGCAACCAAACTTGGGTGCCTTGAGGGATTAGCCCGTGCTGGGAATAAAAAACCAGGGACTGTAATCTTGTCAGACCTTCTGGGTCCCTCGGTGGCCATCTGTCCAGCCACCCTGGAATCCTTCCGGAGAGGCTGAAGCAGTGTTTGGGCAGGGAAGCTGACTGGGCAAGAGCCAACAAGCGGGGACTCAACTCAGAGAAGGAGGAGGCCCTGACTGAGGTTTCTGGCCACTAAGATGTCTCCGACTGACAGGGCTTAGCAGAGCCATCTCCACCGGCTCCAGCGCTGCCCACCCCAGCTGGCATCTGCATGTGCCCTTGGGCAGCTCGTCTTAGGAAAAGGGCCTCCACTCTGCACCAGAGAACAGCCTTCAGCTACTCTGGGCCTCCGTTCAAACTCACGTCCCTGCGAAAATTATGGTAGAGAAAGGCAGGGGTCTTGCCTAGAGAGTTGGGGAATTTAAATAACAAAAACACCACCGGCTTCCAGTCATTTTACAGCCACGGTGGGAGAACATGAAGTGAGCCATTGTTTCCTCCCACAGAGCCAATTCAAAGCAGAAAACGAGAAGAGTTTTAAATAGAAAGTAAAATGTGTAATTTGATATAACACAACCCAGCATCGACTGCCTGTATAATCGTTTTGCCTCCCTCTTTTTTTCTCTTTTAAGGGATCAAAAATGAAAACATTTTTAAATGGATTTAAAGAAACCAGACACTGATAATCAGTGCCTCAATGACATATAATTTCAACACATCTCATTAAATAAATTAGAGCCACAAGCACAAATTAATATATACTTTATAAGATGCTGGGATGTTAATTATAGTACAAGTATAGCATCCACTTTGGAGCTGCTTTTTAACGGACTTGTAAAAATATGACTTCTAAAAAGTATGGTTTAAAAATATGCGTACACTGGGAATATTTTATAGAAAGGCATGGTCTGAGCAGAGCAAATAAACACCACATCTGCGCTTCTTGCGCAGTGAAAACCCCAGTCACTCTTAACCCATCGCAGCACATCGAAAGGCCCTCCAGGAGAAAGGCAGATTGACCCCAAGATCATTGCAGGCTTCCCAGCTGCTTCCGGGCCCATCAACAGGGTCCTGCCTCATGTGGCCAGATGTGCTTCCTGCCTGCCAATTCCCAGCCCTCTAGAGCCGGACAAATGGTTATCATGGCTTCAAAAAGTTCCTCACATTCTCTCATAACCTGCAATTTACATCAATTCTCCATGCAAATGGGTAAATTCTCCCAGGAGCACCAAAACTGGTTTTAGGATGAGTGAATTACATCACCATTGTTGAGAACAAGAAAATGATCTCTGAGAATTGAAAAATGATTGAAAGTGACAAGGACTTTCAACTGCAAATCACCTGGGGATTTCAGCAAGGATTTTCAAAATTCAAGCCCAGACCCACCAAGTGTTTTGAGAGTTTGGGGTGGGGGGATGCAAAGATCCAGTATGCAAAATTAGTGGACTGGAAGTCAGAGAAGTCCCCTTCATAAAAAAATCTTGCCTCTCTAAGCAACCTGCAAGCGTCTTCAATGCTGTCACATATGCAAATGCTGCTAAATGAAAGCTTTTAAGAGAATCTGTACTTGGAAGTGAATTCCTGCCCTGTGACTTGAACAAATGCAAAATCCAAGGTGGCTCCTTTTCCAAAGGCCTGTGCTCTTTAAATAGTAAAACTGACTGAAGAACAAGTTTAAAGCAAGCAAACACCAAGATACAGCAGAGGTCGGCCTGATGGGTCGAGTGCGAGGAATGTGCAGGAATTCTTAGGATTGGCTCCAATAGGTCAACTAAACCAAGATAAACCGAGTCTTCAATGCACGGTACAAAAGCTTGTTTGGAAATTACAGAAGTCCTGGATTTGTTTACAACAAAAATTTCAACATGTTCCAGACTGACCGCTCGACCTGGGCTGCATGTAAAGACAAGAGAAGCAGCCATCTTGAGAAGTCAAGCGGCTCTTAAGAGTGGTCGGGGCCTGGATGGAAGTAGGGTGCCCTGCAAGTTCCACGAGGGAGAAAAGATGAAAGACACATACAGAAGACAGAATAAGGGACTTGGAAGAGACTTTGGAGGTCTGCTCAAGCAGGAGGCCCAATCCTGGGGTGTCCAATATTGGAAATTTAAGGCTGGGGAGTTCTGGGAGTTGAAGACCATAAGAAGTCTTAAAAGTTCCCAAGGTTGGACACCTTTACTCCCTTCTCCATTCCAGACAAATGGCTGGCCAATCTGTTCTTTAAAAACCTCCAGTCATGGACACCCACAACTTCTCGAGGGAAGCTGTGGGGTTCCTTTAATTTAAGAATTGTGTTCCTGTGCCACTTTCTCAAGGCGCCTCCTAAACTGGAGACACAGAGGAGGTCCATTGGATCAGGTGAGTGAGGTCCACCACACCATCTCCTGCAGGCACCTAAACCAGATGCTTCCAGGAAGCTCTCCAATTGGACAGGAAGGCAACATGGAACAGAGGGAGGAGGGAGAGTTGAATGCCAGGCAGGAGATGACTGTCCATGTGGGCAATAAACCATTTCAGCTCCAACTGCTTCAAAGCAAGCCCAGGAAAGGCCTGTCACCTCCTGGGATTTGAGATTTTACAGGCACACAAACCTTCCAAACAGAAAACCAGAAACTTTTCTTTTGATCAGAAAGGGATCATTATGATCTGTCACAGTTAACACAACAGAACCTGGACAATTTGTTTAGAAAAGTCCTTGTTTTTAAGAGACTCCCAGGTACAAAGTAGTCATCATAAACGTTGACCATCACAACAGCAGAGGGTGGGGTCCCCCACTTTTAAACACTGGGTAATGGGGAGAAATACAACACACTAATGAAACAATGCAAAAGAAATTACCAAAAAATAGAAAATAGAAAAAATGTATTTACAAGTCATACATTACTATGATCAGAACACACGAAGACAACAGCTGCTATAATACATGCATTAAGTCAAGAAGAGAGCTACTAAAAACTGTAATGGACAAGTTGTAAAAAACAAACCCACAAACAAAACGGGGCAGGAAGGAAAAGGCTTCGTCTTTCTTCCTCCCCTAAGTTTGCTACATTGATTGCAAATTAAAAGAAAATCCCCTAAAATCCAGGAGGACATTCAGTACAACATACTACACCTTTAAAAGAAAATGAAACTGGAAGCTTCACTGGTGGGGAGGAAGAGGGAGGCATCGGGCTGTTTGCAGATCCATATACAAGAAAGCCATTGTCAACTGCTCTACATGCTCAAAATTACAGCAAGCCCCTCTCAGCTACAAAGCATGATCCTAGCAGAGTTTACCCTTGCAGTGTGGGTGGCGGACTGTGTTTTGTGTTGGTTCACACACATATACAATGCTATATGTGCATATTCCTGTAGGGATGTATAAAAGGAGGAGGAGTGTAGGAGTGTGTGTGTCTATGTGTGTGTGTGGTGCTCTTATTCACTGCATTATGATATCAGGGTGGAAATGTAACTTGTTACAACAAAGTTTTTAATCTGGTGTAATAACTGCGAGAAGTCAATCAATGTTTGTGGATGTCATAGGTCACCTCACACCACAGGAGAAAATAAATGGAAGAGAGAGGGAGAAAAAAAAAGAGTACAGTGAGAGAAGAAATTCAGTTCTTTCCGAAACTGGAGTCCAATGGAAAAACAGGATCCAAAGTACTGGTGGGGTTTTCCAGGAAACTCCAAGTGCTGTGGCCATTTTTCCTTGTAGTGTTCACAAGTTCCTCAATGACTCAGCCGTGGTGCCGTTTTCTGAACTAGGCTGCCGCCTCCTCCTCCTCCTCCTCCTGCCCCCCTCAAGAAGAGCGGAGGGTCTGGCACTGAGTTGTAAACAGGAGGGGGGCCGGGAGGAGAAGGGAGCCGGGCAGGGGGGTCTCCAGTCACAAGGAGGAAGGGAGGCTGGAGAGGAAGCCCGGCAGCTCTGCCCTCTCCTCCTGGAAGTCCATCTGTACAAGTTCCACAAACTGGCAATGCTCCTAAGTACCAGCCCAGCCTCAGGCACCGGCAAGCAAGCTGTGAGTGAAAAAAGGACCAGGCAGAAGTTTGGCCGCTGTCCGTCCGCTCCATCATACCTCCAAGAACCGTGAGCTGCTGGACTTCGAATGGAATGGCTCCGACCACATGCGGCGCAGATCGCCCTGTGAAAGAGATGGGGTTACTTATTTAGCCTGCAGCATATCATGCGTGGACTAGCAATGTATATATTAACGTTTCACCTAGGTTAATGGAACCCAATAAAAAATAAATGTTAAAAAGATCTATGTTCAAATACCAGTGTTTATGCCATCCAACCATTGAAAAGCAGCATCGTCTGTATTTTTTAAAAAGCAGATACTGGGCCGGGATAGGCCCTCAGCTCACAGCCGGTCACAATGTAATCTACAGTTTGATGTGGGACCCTGCAGTCACCCTGAGGGGAGGATGCTTTGCCCCATTTACACAGAGAGCGAGGTGCGAATCCTATTCAGGATTGTCCATTGCTGACATGGTAGGTCAAAGCCTGGCCCGTTTTTTGTGGGGTCATTTAGATGTTCTCCCTGTAACTGGGCATTCAGAGACCCATTGGGCTTCCCATTGGGAATTGAACGTTAAAGTTGTTAGGCAGATGTTGTGGAAGGGCCAATAGGGGCTTCCTGGCTTCGAGCCGAAAAAGAGATCAGTTCCTTTCATTAGAAAGATTTCCTGAAGAAAATTTGGTTTAAGAGAGGAAAAACAATGACCTCCTTTCCACCATGAATGCATTTCCCTATCAATAGGTTCCTGATGGAGCTTGGGCCATTCCCTGAGGCTCTGGCTCACGACTCAACTGAAGAACTGGTGGCCACCTGGACCGCATCGTGCCTTTGCGGCCTCTGACCCGGTGCTGATCTCAATTGGCTCCCTGGTTTTTGGAGGAGCTGAGGGAGATGAAGCGCCGGAAAAGACGCCTGGAGAGCGGTTGGAGGGCCAGCCGCTCCGAATCTGACCGAACACTGGTGAGGTCTCATATTAAGATCTACCTAGTGGCGATAAGAGCGGCTAAATCTAATTATTTTTCCACTCTTATTGCATCTGCAGAGAACTGCCCAGCCGTCCTGTTTAGGGTGACCTGCTCCCTTCTCCATTTGGGAGCGAGGGAAGACCCCTTGCAGGGCAGGGCTGAGGATTTTGTGCAATTCCTGCATGACAAAATCGCTCAGATTCGGGAAGGCCTGGACTCCGACTGGGTAGGTTCAAATGGGGTGATGGAGGTGGGTCATGAGAATGTTATCTGGGAGGAGTTTCACCCTGTGACTCCCAAGGATGTGGACAGGATTCTGGGTAGGCTTAGCGCTGCCACATGTTTATCGGACCCGTGTTCCTCCTGGTTGGTGCTGGCCTCCCGGGCGGCTCCAGGGAATTATTAATGCTTCTTTGAGTGAGGGTTTCTTCCTTCCCTCCCTGAAAGAGGCGGTGGTGAGACCTCTCCTCAAGAAGCCTTCCCTGGACCCGGCTGTACTAGCGAACTATCGTCCAGTCTCCAACCTTCACTTTGTTGCGAAAGTTGTGGAGAGTGTGGTGGCGCGACAACTCCCCCAGTACCTGGATGAATTGGCTTATCTAGATCCGTTCCAGTCGGGCTTCAGGTCTGGGTACAGCACGGAAACGGCATTGGTCGCATTGGTTGATGATCTCTGGAGGGCTCGGGACAGGGGCTGCTCCTCTGTCCTGGTCCTATTAGACCTCTCAGCGGCTTTTGATACCGTCGACCATGGTATCATGCTGCGCCAGTTGGAGGGGTTGGGAATAGGGGGCACCTTGTTGTGATGGTTCTCCTTCCTCTCCGACCATACGCAGTTTGTGTTGGCAGGGGGACAGAGGTCGACCTCGAAGCGTCTTGTTTGTGGGGTGCCGCAAGGGTCAGTCCTCTCCCCCCTCCTGTTCAACATTTATGTGAAGCCGCTGGGTGAGATTATCCGTGGTTTCAGGGTGAAGTTCCACCAGTACGCTGACAATACCCAGCTGTACATCTCCACCCTGGACCATCCCAATGATGCCCTTGACGTGATGTCCCGGTGCCTAAAGGCCGTGCAGATCTGGATGGGGAGAAACAAGCTCAGACTCAACCCTTCCAAGACCGAGTGGCTGTGGTTTCCAGTGTCCCGGTATAGCCAGCTAACTCCATTGCTGACTATTGGGGGCAAGATCTTGGCCCCCTCAGAGGGGGCTCACAACTTTGGTGTCCTCCTGGATGCACGGCTGTCTTTAGAAGATCATGTGATGGCTGTGGCCAGTTTTTATCAGGTTCGCCTGATTCACCAGTTGCGTCCCTTTCTGGACTGGGACGCCTTGCGTATGGTCACTCATGCCCTCATCACGTCCCGATTACTGTAATGCTCTTTACATGGGGCTCCCCTTGAAGAGCACTCAGAGGCTCCAACTGGTCCAGAATGCGGCCACGCGGGTGATTATGGGGGCGACACGGCGCACCCATGTAACACCTCTCCTGCACGAGCTGCACTGGCTTCCGGTGGTCTTCCGGGTGCGATTCAAGGTGTTGGTTACCTTGTTTGTAGGTGTTTGTAGTTTTTAATATAAGGGCCACATTTTAATATATTTTAAATTGTTTTTAATTTTATGGGTATATGTTTGTTTTAATATGGCTGTACACCGCCTGAGTCCTTCAGGAGAAGGGCGGTATAAAAATTTAATAAATAAATAAATAAATAAATTATAATAATCTGAGTTAAATCATTTGGTGGTGGCGCAGTGCTGACTGCTGGCTGCCAGCAGTTCAATTCTGACCGGCTCAAGGTTGACTCAGTTTTCTGTCCTTCCAAGGTCGGTAAAATGAGGACTCAGATAGTTGGGGCAACATGCTGACTCTGTAAACTACTAGAGAGGGCTGGAAAGCACTGTGAAGCGGTGAGTCTAAGTGCTCTTGCTATCTGTAAAACCCAAGCAAGCAGCAGTCTAGCGGGGAATTCAAATAAGCAGAACAAAGAGGAAGAGTGGAGGAACCAAGCCGAGGGATTGGCTGCTGACTGATGCTCCTGTTTCCTTGCCTGGGTGTGTAGTTGGAGCCCTGCTTTCAGTGGACCTGGCTGAGGCAGCTTCAGAAGCCAGCTCCCAAAGAAGTAAGCTTGCTGAGCAAACAAACAGGAAGAGAAGCCGAAGTCTGGCAGGGGAGTTCAGCTGAAGAGGGAGAAAAGGAATAGGAGAAACGAGGACAGGGAGAGGTGGCTGACCTGTGCCTTGGCTGCTCTTGATTGCATTGCGCTGCTGAATGCCCACTGGAGCAGGGCATCCTGCTGACCTACTTGAGGCGTGTAAGGGAGGCTCCCTAGGCAGCCAGGCTCACTGAGCGAGCAAAGAGGACTTTGGCAGATGAAGGAGGTGCCACCTTTGTCTTACGGTTACTGTTCACCTGAGATGACGAGAGGAGCTGCTCTTGGGACCTGGAAAGCAGGAGCCGTGTCTGTTCTCTTCCCAAAAACCCCCAAAAGCCACATGTAGTGAAGTGCAGATAGATACACCTGTGCTGGGAAAGGATTGCTTGGAGGCAAAGTGTCCACTTCCAGCTGTTATCTTGGGATCATTAAATCAGACTCAGGAAATTTACAACAGTTACAAGAATGCTTCTAGAAACAGAACAAAAAAAAGAGGGGACCAAAAGTGGAGGATGGTGCCGCAATGGCCCAAGCTCTCAAGAAAAAAAAAGGGGGTGTTTTCCCTGCCGCCTTGAAAGAGGCGGTGGTGAGACCTCTCCTCAAGAAGCCTTCCCTGGACCCGGCAGTATTGGCTAATTACCGTCCAGTCTCCAACCTTCGCTTTGTTGCGAAGGTTGTTGAGAGTGTGGTGGCACGACAACTTCCCCAGTACTTGGATGAATCGGCTTATCTCGATCCGTTCCAGTCGGGCTTCAGGCCTGAACACAGCATGGAAACGGCATTGGTCGCAGATCTCTGGAGGGCTCGAGACAGGGGTTATTCCTCTGTCCTGGTCCTATTAGATCTCTCAGTGGCTTTTGATACCATCGACCAAGGTATCATGCTGCGACGATTGGAGGGGTTGGGAGTGGGAGGCACCGTGTTACGGTGGTTCTCCTCCTTTTTCTCTGACCGGTCGCAGTCTGTGTTGACAGGGGGGCAGAGATCGACCCTGAGGCCCCTTGTATGTGGGGTGCCACAGGGATCAGTTCTCTCGCCCCTTCTGTTCAACATTTATGAGAAGCCGCTGGGCGAGATCATCCGTAGTTTTGGGGTGAAGTACCACCAGTACGCTGATGACACCCAGCTGTACATCTCCACCCCAGACCACCCTAATGATGCCCTTGAAGTGATGTCCCATAGAGAGGGAATCCTCAGGGTGCCGTCGGTCAAACAATGTTGACTGGCGGCCCCAAGAGGGAGAGCCTTCTCTGTGGGGGCACCCACCATGTGGAACAAGCTCCCCCCGGAGATACGGACAATCCCGGATCTTCGCGCTTTCCGCTGTGCCCTCAAGACGTTTCTATTCCAGCAGGCTGGCCTGGACTAACCTCTTCTAAAACTGCTCTTAAATTCTTAAATCTTAATCTCATAAATTTAGAGTTTTAATTTTAGGTTCAAGACCAAATTATTTAATTGTATTTTAATCAATCTTTAAAATATTTGTATTATATGTATTTTATCATTTGACTGTACACCGTCCTGAGTCCCCAGGGAGTAGAGCGGATAGATAGATAGATAGATAGATAGATAGATAGATAGATAGATAGAT
>WNWU01000060.1:1567960-1675979 GCA_012654045.1 Ptyas mucosa | reverse complement strand
GATAGATAGATAGATAGATAGATAGATAGATAGATAGATAGATAGATAGATAGATAAATGCTCTTGATTCTCTTGGAACTTCAGAAGACATTCCAGGGGGTCCCAAAGGTGCTTCTCCAAAAGGCAACTGGACTGTCTTGATTTTTTTCTTTGAATACATTTCCCTTCTCATCCAGAAGCTTTGAGGAAAGCAGGGAATAAAGAGCAGCTGCCACAAACTTCCAAGACCGAATAAGAGGATTCTGCAGAGTCTTGTACTCTGAGGAAGAGGCAACAACAGGGGGTGAGGCGTGAGACTCCTTACTGAGAGGGAGAGAAGCAACGATCGGACTGTCCCATCAAGAGAAATGGGCTGCTTTCCTGGGCCACACCTACAGAGACGCAATGCAAGATTCTCATTGACAAATATCCTTTTCTGCTACAGAGAGTTTTCTGTAAGTGGCTGTAAGTGGGACTGGAATTTCCATCGCCAAGCATTGAAATCATGAAGTGTGACATCACCACTTAGCAACAACCACCCCAGCAGTCCCCACGGCTGTTCTTAAGCAAGTCTTGTGGGTTATTAAGTGAGGACCTAGTCACAACTTCCTGCCAGCATCCAACACTCAAAGTCAATGGGAAGCTTGGCAGGAAGTTGTCAGCCTGGGACAGCTTGCTTGCAAGCAGGCTGACTGGCTGGCTGGTAGGTACAGGGCTGCTGCTGGATGTGGCGCAAGTGGGGCGGGGCTTGGGATGGATAATGCTGGGTGGGGGAGATTTAAAAAGAAGGACGTGACTTTCCCCTTGACTTTGCTTGTGGGAAGCCAGCAGGGAAAGTTGCACATGGTGATCACGTAACTCTGGGATGCTGCAACCAACGTAAGTGTGAGCCGGTTGCCAAATGCCCAGATGATGATCCCATGACTGCCCGGGTGATGCGATGGCTGGAGCTAAGAAGGAGCCTGTCCTTCACAGGAAACAAAGGATGCAGGATTGGAGGCTCTGCAAGGCCAGGAAGGGAGAAAAGAGCAGAGCAACACCTTGGACCCTTCCCTAACGGGACTCCTTTCCAAATCAGGGGCTCCTGGCAAGAAGGGGAAGGCTCCTGGGCTAGGTGAGCCAGAGGGCAAAACTCTCCGGTCAAAGGGAAGGCCAGAAGAGCCACCTCAAAACTTAACGTCACAGTAGAACGGCCCTCTCTTTCAAAGAAAGAAACAGAAAGCATTATGGACACCCAGAAAGATTCCCTCTCGTCTAAGAATGAAAGGAAGTAGAGGATGGGCGTGATCAAAAAGGAAGTCTGAAAGGCACCCAGGACCCCAAGGGAAGGTTTCCTTTGGGCCGTGCCAGCAGCAAAGGGGAGAAAAGGGGAGTGGTGGCCATTTTCTCTCATCTCAACCACGATGAGATGAGTGACTCTTCCACCAACCCCTCAGAGATGGCTCAGAAGGACATCATGGTGAAGCCTAGTCAAGAAGGACTGTGAGTTCCCCCAGTCCTGATCTCTTGAATGGCCCCGTGCAAAGTGCTGGTGTGAACCTCTGAAGGGAAATGGCTGGGGACCAATTATCTAAAGGGCCGTTTTAGCCAACAAGCCTAGCAGAACATCTCATTAGCTCCAGACGGAGTAGAAAAAAGAACATGCTGCCCTGGGAGGCATCGGGAACAGCTTATTCTCAACCACCATCCCAAAAAGACGAGGTTTATTCTAAGAAAATGGCCCCAGAGGCCTCACAACAACGTTTAGTATATTTTGCCTTTCGATGCCCTTCTTTATATTTTGGGCTCTGTGGTTCATGTCGCTCCATGATGAACTCCTACGGCTTCACTTACAGTTACAGCAGTGTTTCTCAACCTTGGCCGCTGGACGATGTGTGGACTTCAACTCCCAGAATTCCCCAGCCAGCAGAGCTGGCTGGGGAATTCTGGGAGTTGAAGTCCACACATCGTCCAGCGGCCAAGGTTGAGAAACACTGAGTTACAGTGTGCAAAGTGATGCCTCTGGTTGCAAGAAGTACAGGTAATCCCCGGTTAATGATTGTCATTGGGAACAGCAACCCCATTGCTAATTGCTAAGGTTGTAAAGTGAAAAATTGGAGGCCTATGTCAAACGTAAGACCTCGGTTTTAGCTACTAAGCAAATCATGCATGCCTCGTGCTTGTGACTTGTAACTTCCTGCCAAGCTTCTCCATTGACTCTGCTTGTCTAAAGCACCGAAATCATGATTACGTGACCCTGGGGACGCTATGTTACGCCCCCTTATCCAGCACGGGAGTATTTGCTGAGCGGTTGGTAGCTAAGCCAGCGAGTTTGTTTAGCCATAGGACAACACGCGGGAAAGATCAGTTCTTCAGCCACCCACCATTTAGAAGAGTTCAGATGGACATTTTAGTCTCCAATCCATCATTTCCAAAGCCAGTCAGTCCATGTAATTTGTCCAATGTGCACAATTACTTCTGTTATATTTTATATCATTTGCATCAATCATATATTTATACATTGGCACAAATGAGATAAAAACATCAATCCTGTAGTCACCAAATGATTTACACTAGTTTAAATTTAATGGACATCCCTCTGTTAAAATGAGGCTTCAGTGTATTATGTTTTGCCTATGTATGTTTTGTCCAGAATGGCCTGGCCTCAAAGGCAGCTTATAATTATTCTGAATTAATGGCATTTTCTTGTATTGGCTTTTAGTATTCTATAGATGCTCCTTACAATTGCAACCAGAATTGTGAGTTATGATGGTTGTACGCTCAGGCCGGACCCAAATATATGTTTGTTTTTATGGCAGTTGTTAGGAGAAAAATATAGCTGTAAGTTCAAATCTGTTCTCCTGAATAGACTTTTTTTTGTCATTGCTGGAAACGGGCAAAAAAACAACACAAATTGCAGCCCTAGGACAACAGGATGCTGCAATCAGTTGTAAACATAGGCCAATTGCCAAGCACCCAGCAGACGATAGTGTAACTGGCATTTTACAACAGCATCCTTTCCAGAGTTTTTTTTTTTAAAAAACCAGGTAAAGGTTTCCCCTGTCCAATTGTAGTGGTACCTATTTAGCTACTTGCATTTGTGTGCTTTTGTACTGCTAGGTGGGCAGGAGCTGGGGCAAGAACGAGCACTCACTCCTCACACCGTGCTTAACTGCTAGGCTAAGGCCATCTGAATGTTCAGTAAACAACCAGAGGTAAGTTGGGGGCTACCTGCTGACTGCAGTGCTGCTGCAGGCCATCCTGACAAAGGATTGAAGAAGGAAGTAAAGATATTTAACATGCCTGCATTAGCTGAGGAGTTACGTTTTCAGGCAGTGGGCAGTCTCAAGCAATTGCAGGCAGATATATTTAAAACTTAAGATAAAAACAAAAGCTGGTTTAAGATCACAGCCTTTTCAAGGCACAAGTGCATTTTTCCTTTTTTGAGCAGGAACTATAGTGTCCAGAGAAGCCCTTCTAGGAATTAGCTGCCTCTGTGGCTACAGGTCAGACTCTCCAAAGCAGGGGTCTCCACCGTGGCAACTTTTAAGACTTGTGGACTTCAATTCCCAGAGCTGAACTCTGGGAATTGAAGTCCACAAGTCTTAAAGTTGCCAGGGTTAGGGACCCCTGCTCCAAAGGGGGCAACCCTCAGCTGGTCTTCGTCCTGCCCCACTTACCTTTAAGTAGGCCATTGTGAGGAGTGGCAGCAAGGTGAAGGGCACCAGGTACAGCAGAGCCGGCTGGGCTGCCCGGTGGATGCGAGACGCCACGGTTGCTGTCAAGAGCCCTGCAAAGGAGGCAAGAAAATTCATTGCTAGAAGATGCTCATTCTTACTTAGGAGATTCAACCCCTGGGGAAATCTACTATCCATAGAAGGCCTGGGACAGAAGAGGAGATTTGTCTTGCAGCTGGCTCTGCTTTGCTACCCATTTCCAAACAGAATTATCTGCAAACCAGAGATCTCCAACCGTGGCAACTTTAAGATTTGTGGACGTCAACTCCCAGAATTCCCCAGCCAGCTTTGCTGCCAATTAAAAATTAAAAAGCTTCCGAGAGTTAATAATGGCTCCAAAACGACATTTCTCAGCTAGTCATCCTATGAGCTAGTTAGCCTATATGTGCATTTTAAAACTAATGAAAAATTAGGGCTATGCAGGTGATCCTTGACTTACAACAGTTCATTTAGTGACTGTTCACAGTTACAACGGCACTGAAAAATGTGACTTATGACCGTTTTGCACAGTGATGATCTTTGCAGCTTCCCCATGGTTATGTGACCAAAATTCAGATGCTTGGCAACTGATTCATATTTATGACCGTTTTTGTGTCCCAGGGTCATGTCATCACCTTTTGCAACCTTCTAACAAGGGAAGTCAATGGGAAGGCCAGATCCACTTAATAACCGGGTTAGCCAACTTATCAAATGCAGTGATTCACTTAACAACTCTGGCAAGAAAGGTCATATAATGGGGCAAAACCCACTTAACAAATGTCTCACTTAACAACAGAAATTTTGGGCTCAATTGTGGTCGTAAGTCGAGGACTACCTGTGTTTAGGAAAAAAAAAGCTAAACAAAAAACTTCAAGCTACCATATCTCATGAACTCAATTACTCTATTTGGAATGCTCAGCATAAATCCTCTTCTAAGTCAACCCATAATGGCAATCGGGCCCAGGAATGCCGTCACTAAGCAAGGCGGCCATAGGTGTGACCGCTTTGCTTAGCAATGGCGATCCAGGCAGCCTGCATGTGCCACTGTTAAGTGAAGGCATTAGGCTGGGCAATTTCCTGCTGGCTTCCTACCATCAAATGATTGGGAAACCTGGCAGGAAGTGGCAAGCCCCAGGCTGTTACAATGACAAAGGCATTTTCTGCCAATTATACAGTGATCTGAAGACCCTGCTCTCTTTCTGCAGCTGAATTGCCAGAAGTCCCATTTGGAAACTATTTAGAAATTCACCCTGCATGTATTGTGCTTATGAGTCTGGCGTATTGCGTAAGGAACCAGGCTATAAGCTGGCTGACCTTTGGCCTTCTCTCTCCACCCTGGGCAGGAAGCAGTGGCAAACCACTTCTGCAAATCTTGCCAAGAAACCGGCAGGGACTTGTCCTGGCAGTCACTGGAGCCAAAAACTGACTCAAAGGCACAAAAATGCATACACACATATGGGTTTATAGGACTCTTTCCCCATTTCTCCCTATTTCTACATAAACGGTGTCATGTTAATGAGATTCAGATTAACAATGCCCCAGAAAGGGTGCTTGGAACAAAATGTTCCAACTCCCCACCCCCCCACCCCCAAAAAGTGATTGCAATCTGGGCACTTGGCAACCCATTGGCATTTATGACCATGCTTCAGAGGAGCAGGAGAGACCCTGGGAAGTAAGCGCAGGTCGGCTATCCGTATTAGCGCTGAAAATCTTGCTTGGATTTCACCAAGGACGATTTTCAGTGCCAGAGGAGAGAAGGGTGGGGTGCTTCAGGAGTGGAAGAATGCAAGTGTCTCTCTGCTCAGGGGCCGACAATCCTCCTTGGATTTTAGCAGGGAGGATCTTCAGTCTGAGGGGAGAAACCTGTCCACAGCACTTCCAACTTGTGTGTCCTGCCCAGGGTCTCCCACACCTGGAGTTCCTTACCTGGAACTCCATCAGCTTAATGACCCCTGAGATTGCTAAACAACAGCAACCGCCAGCACTATTAAGCGAAGCAGTGATGTGATGTCTCATTTAATGACTACTCTCTCAACAGCCGATATCCCATACCCAATTGTGGGTATAAGTTGAGAACAACCTATATGTGTGTAAGTTAAGCTTTTATCAACATATAAGAGTTTTAAGAATTTGCACTTCTTACCTTTTTGTGTGTTTTGTACTTGGAAAAGAATCATAAACCACTCCAAATTATGAACAATGGCAAACCCAAATGAACAGTTTGTGAGAGGGAGAGATTCAGGAAAATACTACAAAGAATGTTGAAGAGGGAAACATTCTTCCTGTGGAGGGATCCGATGAACACCTCTACACATACACAAAAACACACACACATTTCACAGCTGTCACAGCCTTTTCCAGCTGTCCTTTCCTCTTACCTACAAAGTATCCGATGAGAGTGCAATGGAAATAGGAGACCTTTTGCATCCGGCCAGAAATGTTCCCGGGTCCTGCTGTGCCACAGGAATCTCCGTTCGCTTGTTTTTTGTAGTTGTCGTAACGCAGAACAAAGCAAAGCAGGAGGCCTGGCATCACAATATCTCCGATCCCCAGCATGGAAAAATGGCTGCCTGTAGAACTGCGAAAGAGCAAGTGGCGTTAGGCCCCCAGCACCAGCCCTTCCCTCTTGATCAGCAACGGCCACAAACTGGCCAGGGAAGCCAGGCTGATGAACAGGAAGGCTACGGGTTTCTCTTTTGTAAGGACAATCATGTCCTGAAAAGAAGTTCCCGAAGTCCAGAAGCCCAGGACAGGGAACAAAGAAGCCCAATCCTACCTTGGAAAGACAAGTTTGCCAGGCAGTGACAAGCGGGGGACGTCTCGGCCAACGCTGGGCCCCAGGTGAAGCTTCCGAGATAAGACATCCAGGGGGTTGTCTGCCGGCTGCGTGGCCACTTTCACCATGACGTTGCTGTTGAAGATGTAGGCAGAGAAGAAGACCTGGAGGGGAGAAAGAGCGACTTTGAACTCCCTACCAGCCAACTTGGGACCTGCAGCAGGGAAGCAAAACGGGGCTGGCAGGTGCACACAGCAGATCTCAGGGACCAGCCTGAGCAGCCTTGTTGCTGGTTGGAAAGACATACAGAAATGTTCTGTGGGCAAATTAAACAGTGACCCCTTTGTCCACTTGCATCATTCAGCTCTATCTATGACTTGGGAACCCTTCCTTAAATAAAAGAACATAGCTAGTCAGCAGTGAACAAGGAAGCGGGAGGCTTGTCCAGCTTATAACTTTGAGGAACTCTGAAGAATAAACAGCCCAGCTTCCAAGAAGACAGGTCTGCACAACGAGGCAGCTCTGCAAAACTCAACAGCATACTAGAGACTGTGCCAGGCGTTTATTTTATTTTATTTATTTTATTGGTTCGATTTATATGCCGCCTTTCTCCGGAGACTCAGGGCGGCTTAAAATGCATTAAGCAATAGCCTTCATACTTTTGTATATACCTGCTTAGTAGGGCTTTCGGGCCCCCCTAAGCGGCGTTCTTTTTTATACAAAGTCAGCTTATTGCCCCCATAATCCGGGTCCTCATTTTACCTACCTCGAAAGGATGGAAGGCTGAGTCAACCTTGAGCCTGGTGAGATTTGAACTTGCAGTAATTGCAGGCAGCTGGTGCTACTTAACAGCACTTTAGTCTGCTGCGCCACCAAGGTTTCACCCACCCACCCCCAAATAACATATCCCTATTGAAGATCTGCCCAGCGCTCTTTGGGTATTCATCACTGATGTTGCTTCAGCCTGGAGATTTGGAAGGTGAGGCCTGTCCACCCCCTGTGCCTCTAAGGCAGGGGTCTCAAACTTGATTTCATTGAGGACCAAATCAGGGCTGTGCTTGACCTTGGAGGGGGGGGGCAGGGGGGGTGTGGCCAACGTCAACGTCATTCATGTTGGGGACGCCTGTGGTGGCCAAGAACTTTGCCAGCGAAAACGGGCTCCCGAATTCCGTTTTCAGCTGTAATGGCCTCCTGCAACCCTCTGCCAGCGAAAACAGAGCATTGCCAAGCTCAGTTTTCGCTCGCAGAGGCATCACAGGCTGGTCCTTTACTGTTTCCAGGGTGGTCCTGCGCGCTGGATCTAAGCACCCTGCAGGCCGGCTCTGGCTCCCGGGCTTTGAGTTTGACACCCCTGCTCTAAGGTCAAGGAAAGAGAGAAGGAAAATGACTTGATAGGAATGTCTCTTAATGCCTGCAAGCACAAAAAAGTAGAGGCTACCAAAAAGCTGGTCAAGGGATTTTTTAAGTGTGACTGCTCCCATCCCAGAAATTCCAGCAGCTTTGCTTTCCATGAAGTCACAGCTGTTGATAGGGTATGCCTAATACGGTCTTTCAAGCTCAAAGGAAGGAAGGAAAGAATGGATAGATAGATAGATAGATAGATAGATAGATAGATAGATAGATAGATAGATAGATAGATAGATGATAGATAGATAGATATGATAGAAGAGCAAATGTTTAGAATTAAAATGTTAGGTTTTTATGATGAGCCTGGTTTATGATGCACATCATGTAGCAGCTTTTAATTTCCCAAACTCTGAAGTGCATTAAGATGTATACATTAAGATGTATATTTAGCTCCCCTAATGAAGATTGCAGATCCTTCCATACTTTTCCCAGCTGAAGTGAACATGAGAGCCTCAGGAGAATGTATGGGGGGGGGGGGGGGAGAGGAATGAACATACATTTTATATAAATGAAAAGGCATTTTGACAGTTGATAAATGCAAAGCATTCTGAAATATAATACCTGTAGAGGCATTCCCTAGCACCCAATAAAAGTAGCTGTGATGTCAAATTCTGTAAGCCAAATTCTAAAGCTGGAAGAATATTATGCTTGTGGTAACAGATACATATATCTAGAAATACAGACATGTATTCAAAAACTCACCCAAAAGACATCATAAATTAATAGCCCTGATAGCAGCAGGCAGGAGACCTTAAGGCTCGGCAGCCGGACGAAGGCAATCATTGCCACACAGAGGCCCATGGCCAGAGCTACAAAGAGAAGGAATGAAATCAGACCTGCATTATCAGGCAGAACAAGAGGCGCTGGTGAAAAGAAAAACCTTTAGTGGAGAAGGTCCAGGGCAGAAATATGCCAGGGGGCGTGGTTGCTGAACCAGGCGTAGGGAAACCCGGAAGCTTCCGAGGGGCTTTGAGCAGGAAGCTTCTCCCAGATCAACCCCCTCCCAGGGGGCCCAGGATCAGGGAAAAGAGCCTGGCAGGAGGAACTCTTCACTCTGATGCCTTCAGCTCCTGTATGAAACAGGAGAGACAGGTAGGTAGTCCTCAACTTATGACCGTAACTGAACTCGTAATTGGACCTTTTTTGCAGTGGTCATTAAGTGAATGCATGGTTGTGGTTGTTGACTGAACTCATTGTTCACTATGGGATGAAAAAAGCTGGAAACCGGAAGTAAAAGCCAGTTTCTTAAAAAACAAAAGCAAAAAACCCAACCCACCACAAATCACAGTCACATACATGCAGGCTGCCGAGTGCCACAGTGCTGTTAGGTGACCACACCTGGGGGAGGAGATGTTGGAACTTTGAATCGGGATCGTAAGTCCACTGTGATTTTGAATGGTCACTAAGTGAACAGTCGTTAAACACTACTTGCATATAGCATGGGAAACAAACTTCAAATTAAAGCAACAGCTAAGATGTCCAAGTCAGAACTGGGCAAATTTACCAGGATCTTCTCAATGCCTCCCTCCTCAGCAGTCAACTCATTTAGTGCAGTGGCTGTTTGGCCCTTTCAAATTTCAACGCCAAATATCAGATAAAAGTGTATCTTTCCAAGCAGTGCCACTGCCAAAAAGGAGATTTAACTGAAAGCCGGCCAGGCCTCATTGGGCCCAGCCCAGGCCTTCTCTTCATTTCACTGGCACTTCTCATCAGCCCAACATGAGGGCACCACTGCCATTCTGCGCTTGGACAGAGCTGAGTGTTTGAGATGAGGAAGGGGCAGCTATGAGAGCCCAGAATTACAGAATAACAGAGTTGGAAGGGACCTTGGAGGTCTTCTAGTCCAATCCCCTGCTCAAAAGCAGGAGGCCCGATATCATGGGAGTCCAACCTTGGGCACTTTAAAACCTGTGAACTTCAACTCCCAGAATTCCCCTGGCTGGCTTGGGAATTCTGGGAGTTGAAGTCCACATGTCTTAAAGTTTCTAAACTTGGATGCCCCTGCTCTATATGGTTCTCCAACCCCTTCTTAAAAGCGTCATCTTCTTCCCAGAGAGCCCAACTCTGCAAGAGGAAGCAGCTGGAGAGGACCTTCTCAGGAGAACATTTGTAGTGTTTTAATGTCCAGCTTGCCTGGCAGCTACTTTGGAAAGCTTTGGGTACCAGTTGTTCCCCTGCTTATTTTCTAGAGGCTTTAATTCTGTTCCCCCTTTGGTGGTGCCATTAACTTGGGGGGGAAATATGACTTGTCGTGGCTTGTATCAAACATGGTTTAGACAAGACAAACAAATTTAACTGCTGACAAGCCAAGTGCATTCCTGAGGCCCAAGCCTGCTGCCTCTGCAGTCTGCCTCCCTAGGCACAGAAGCCCTTGCCTCAAACAGAAAAGAAATGTGATCATCCCACACGCCTTCGTGCAACCTTATTTTAATAATCTGTCAATTTCAAAAGCTTTCCCATTGTGTAAAGGGCTTGTGGAAAACACAGTTTTTCATTACTTATCAAGTCACAGTGGGTTTCCTAAAGTCAATCAAGAGTGCTGCTCTGGATGATGTTTTAAACACCCTTAAATATTTCAATTAAAAACTAGCCTTCCAAAATCCCCAAAGAATAAGGCAGCCTGCTGGTTCAACACTTTCAAAATGAATTTTAAATCCCACCGTCAGTGTTAGCAGTTCTTGCACACAAATCTTCTTTTTCTGTGTTCTGCTACTTTGCAAGGCAAACATTTAAACCTATAATCTTTGCAAGCAAGTCACTCCCCACTGTATTTCAGCACTTTCAAGTAGAAAAACCAGAATAAAGCACGGCAGGATGCTGAAGTCCATCTTAACTTTATGCACAAAATCAGGAGGGTGGTGCACCTTAAGGAGGTCCCTATCCGGTCTCTGCTTGAAAACTGATAGCAGTGGCTAAATAAAATAGAATAAAATTCTTTATTGGCCAAGTATAATTGGACACAAGTGTAAATGGCCCCACTGTTAAGATTCCTCAAGACACAGAAAGTTCTTCATGTTTTTTTCAACTTTCAGAACCAGTCAACAAATCCTTAGGTCTTCATGGGACACTACAAGAATTTGTCCCATAAAGTGTTGGCCTTCTATTCACTAGACTAAGCCCAGACAATTACTTCACATCTTCTTGTAAAACTTGCTTTCTATGCTATTGACTCTTCATCCTCTGTGTTTATTTAAATCTGTCTACTTCATTTTTAAAGTGCCAACAGTGGGCACCAGTATTACAAGAAATGTATCTTTTGTTTATAAAATTGTACAATGCCTTCAACGTGCAGAGAATAAATTAACGTTAACTGTGAAGGAAATACACCTATTCAAAGTTCCAGTAGTTTAAAGATAAGAACTTATTCAAAGGGATTGGGGTAAAAATATAAGGAAGGGGAGATGAAACAATTGTGACAATGTGCTAGCAACCACAAAGACAAGCATAATGGACAAAAGACAGAACTTTCAGAAGGAGAGAGAGAGAGAGCGAGAGAGAGGAGAATTAAGGGAGATTTCAATTATTTGCACATCTGCTCAAAAACTAACTCATGCATGATTGCAAACCCTTTAAATTCCTCCCTGGTCTTGCTGACTTTTGTTTTCCAGAAGCCTAGAGAGAATACAAAGGTATTGCTTCTCCTCAATCTGATCCTAATCAAAAGGAAGAGTTGGAAGAAGAGAAAAAAACAGTGGTAATCTGGCCAGAAATGACACCATCTTGGGGTTCAAGATATTACAGAGTGAGAAAATGGAGCACAGCCACACACCCACATTAGATTTCAGGAGACCAACAACTTTAGAGAAATACTAGGCAGAATCCTGCAGACAAAATTTCTCTGATAAAGGGAGTGCAAGAGAACTTCTCAAAAACTAAGATGGCAACCAATGAGGAAAAAGCAGCTCAGGAATCCACCCAAGATGCCCAAGGAGCTTTTGACCAAAGGGTCAAAAGGAAGCCTGTCAGACAGCAGCTAATGCAGGAGGACGGAACCCCTGAAGGACCAAAGGAGCAGAGTTCACAAGGGAAGCTGAAAGCAATAAAAGCCCCTTTTGGCTCTAGGGATGGTAAAACCAGGAGGAGGAAGGGGTGGGCAGCTGCTAAGATGGGGAGAGGGCCCAATTCCTACTTGGCTGGCTTCTCCTCTGGGGGAATTGCATTCAAAGGGCTCTAAGTAGGATGGTGGACAAAAGGAGGGAATGGTAAGGAAAAGGCAGTAAAGAGATGATGAGAGGTCCTGATTGCTGCAAATGGGTTCAGGGCTCCAAAATCAGATCCTCCAAGAGGCACAAAGGGGCTTGTGGGTGTTGTCTTGGAGGACTTTCTGGTGCAGCTGAGGAACCATGGAAGATAGAGCGTCAGAAACTTGGAGAAGGCGAAAGCTGCCCCACTTTCAAAAAAAGGGGGAGGAGAACGGAGAGCAAAGCACCATCCAGGTTGATGTGAATCCTGGCCAAAACTCTGGAACCGATGACTAAGCAGTTGGCTTGTGTGCATTGAGAGAAGAATGCATCGCTTGGCAAAAGCCAGCAGGGGTTTACAAAGAATAAATCCTGCCAAACCAACCTGATCTCCTTTTCTGATAGTCACCAGTTGAGCTGATCCAGGAATGCAGCACGCTCAACATGTTTTAATTTTTGGAAAGCATTCAGCCTGTGTGACTCCAGCAGAGAAGATGGGAAATGTAGGCTGGATTGGCCTATCAGAAGGCAGAGCAGGGCTGGCCGAATAATCATATCTCAGGCAAGTACACATCAGTGGGTCCATGTCAAGCTGGGAAGAGGGGAGCAGCACTGGCAACTCCAGGCTAACGTCCTGGAGTAAGCAATGGGGTAACATTTGGAAGCAGCTCAGGTAGATACTTTCCTAATTCGCTGAACTAGAACAGGATGGATCAGGTTTATGGCACAGACTTGCAAAATGTTTATGTCTATACTTTTATAGCCATTCTCAATAAAAGTAATTTTAGTCTTCCTGTGGCGTTGATTTCCTGGCCTGGTCTACTTCATGGTCTTATTTACCAATGACCTAGACAAGAGGTTAGAACACATGACTGCAGGTAGTCCCAAAGGTGCTTTTTCAGAAGGCAGCTGATCTTTCTTGCTTTGTCATTTGAAGATGTTTCATGACTACAGGTAGTCCTTGACAACTGAGCCCAAAATTTCCACTGCTAAGCGAGACAGTTGTTAAGTGAGTTTTGTCCTGTTTTGAGACCTTTATGCACCAGTTGTTAAGAGAATCTGCAGTTGTTAAGTTAGTAACACGGTTGGTAAGTGAATCTAGTTTCCCTGTTGACTTTTCTTGTCAGAAGGTCGCAAAAGGGGATCACGTGACTCCGGGAAGGTGTAAGCGTCATAAATATGAGTCAGTTACCAAACGTCTGAATTTAGATCACATGACCAGGGGATGCTGCAATGGTCGTGTGAAAATCGGTCATGTCACTTTTTTCAGTGCTATTGCATCTTCGGACACTAAGTGAAGAGCTCTAAGTCAAGGACTACCTGTATCAAATTTGCAGCAATAGAAAGATGGAAAGTATCTTAGAGAACAGTAAGTTGGAACACTGGGCAAATGCAAGCCAGATGAATTTCAACAGGACAAATGAGGAGCCCCAAATTCTTGTATGAAAAACTACATGTGTAACAGAGGAGGGAATCCTAATTAATAAAGTTGCACATGCAAAAGGATCTTGGTATTTTAGGGGATCGTGTCCAGCTGACTGTGAGCCCATAACGTGTGGCAACTATAAAGAAAAAAAAAGCAAACGTGATCCTAGGCTGCATCAACAGAAATACAATGTCAACAACAGAGTACAGAATAACAGTCTTGGAAGGGACCTTGGAGGCCTTCCAATCTAACCCCTTGCTCAAGCAGGAGAACCTATACCATTCCAGACAAATGGCGGTTCAGCCTCCTCTTAAAAGCCTCCAGGTTTTCTTTCTTGGCCAGACTGCTCTAGAAGAACATTGAATTCTATTCTGGCATTGGATTTTGAGATTGATTTTAGGTAGAGGCAGATATTTCTCTCTCTGGGAACGATGAGAATATATCTGCTGGATTTAACTCTGCACTGGCGACAGGAAGGGCATCTGGCCAGTAAACACTCAGCTCCATTCAGTTGCCCAGACTCTACCCCGCAAGGGATTATGGGGTCATTAAAACAAGATGATTGGATTTTGAAAAGGACAACGACAAACTCAACTGTTTTTGGAAAACAAGAGGCATACAAAACAAAACGGATGGAAAATGTTTGGAGACACCGGCGGGCAGTGTCTGGAGAAGAAAAAACAATCACTATCTTCAAGTCTCTGAAAAGCTGCCACAAACAAGGTGCAGAAGAAGTATTCAGAGTTATCCAGAATGCAAGACAAGAAGCAATGGTTTCATTTGAGCATCACGAAGACTGTCCCAACCTTAAGAGTTGCTTAACAATGGAAGGGGCTGCCTTGAGAGCTGATGGACGTTCTTTTGCTGCAGCCATTTCAACAAAGACTAGCCGGCCATCTACTGGCAATGCTGTAAGAGCGAGTTACTGCTTGGGCATTTGAACTAAACGATCTTGAAGGTCCCACCAGCCCTTATGTTCTATCACTCTACAATAGTAGAATTGTTTATTTAAAGATGATGCTTCACTGAAAGTGCTGAGAGCAGCTTTCTACTCACACCCAGTCCTTGTGGTATCAAGTATGTACAGGCCCTACAGGCTTCATCACAAATGCAAATATTAGATGAGGTACAATAAAACAGCAGTATTTGCACAGGAAAAAAATGGGTAGCTCTCAATGCCCAAAATTCTTCATTCTCTGAAGAAAGAACCAGGCTGAAGAACTGATAAAGAACCAGCCCCCCAAGGAATACCGAAGCATGCTTCGCAATAGGCTTATTTGGTCAGGATGTTATACCACAAACCCTTCCAAATCCAAACTATTTGCTATAAAAACAATTTTACTAGCTACAATATTTACTACCGTATTTTCTGGCGTATAAGACTACTTTTTAACACAGGAAAAGCCTCTCAAAAGTTGGGGGTCGTCTTATACGCTGGGTATAGGCCTACCGACGCTCCGACTTCCCCAGCTGACCCCCAGTGATGGCGAGCCCCAGCTGTCTGGGGAAGTCGGAGCATCGGTAATATCCACCTGGATGCCTGGGACGGTGGGGGAAGCTCTGCGCAGCAACCAGCTGAGTCCAGCATTCAACAGCATGCAGAATCAGCACAGCTTCCCGAATCTGAGTGGCCGGCGCTGACCAATGACGCTACGGGAGCGCCAACAACATTGAGGGGTAGTCTTATACGGCGAGTATAGCCCAAACCCTATATTTTAATAGGAAAAGTAGGAGGTCGTCTTATACGCCCAGTCGTCTTATACGCCGGAAAATACGGTAGCTAAAATTTTACTAGCTGAAATACGGCAGTTGAACTATGAAGAACTGTCTTTCCATGATGCCCGCTTGTTCCTCATGCTGGGCCCAGAGGAGAGAACGTAGACTCGCTATAGGTGATTCTGGTCACTGGAAATCACCAGGATACCACTTGTACCCAAGTTCAAGTCAGAACTACAGTAACTAAAAATCCCTGTTTGGAACACAAAGTCACCAAATGCTTGGGATAGTAGAAAAGTACAGATTTCTGAAAGTCGAGCCATGGCTTTTCCTGCCCTGAAAATGTAGGCATGTTTCATGTTTCTATTCTAAAAGTGAAGAAAGAAGCCCATGTACATGCAACTTTTGCCTGCCTGAGCTAGAAGGGCATTTTCTGCCCCTCTGCATCTAGTAATCCAGGGGCTGTAGCCTTAGTCAGTATTAGAAGTATTTCAGATTAAAAATATCCTTTTTAAAAAGTCTGCAAGTGTTTTGAGTTCAGAATAGCATGCCTCAGACTGTCAGACAGACCTGTCTTTGAAATACTTTCAGAATGAGGCAAGCAGCCCGTTTCCTGCTTGAAAGAGCTGAATTGGGCCCTTTCAAGTTTGAAATTGGTTGGATTCAAAGCCCCTGCATATCTCTAGATCAGCGTTTCTCAACCTCTGCAACTTTAAGGTATGTGGACTTCAACACCCGCCCAGAATTCCTCAGCCAAGCAACATCTGGGGAATGCTGGGAATTAAAGTCCACATACCTTAAACTTGCTGAGGTTGAGAAATGCTGATCTAGGTGGCCCATCAAACCTAATGGAGAACAAGCAAACAAAACAAGTGAAGGCAAGTCTGTGCAAGGATTCTGAAGTTCTCTGAACCCAAGGACTTTTATTCCAATCCAGGAACGAATGCCGTATAAAATACTCCATTCCACGAAAAAGATGAGAGGAAATCCAGGAAGGTCTGACCCTTCTAATTTGCATCTCCTGCACTTACCGTCCATGAGAAGCCAGTGCCCAGTTAAGACCCAGATAAGGACGAGCATCACAGAGAGTGAGAAAGAGAGCAGCTCTGCAGCAGTGAAACGCCCACAGCATCCAAAGGAAATCCTGGAAAATATGGCCACAAGTTTAAAATCCTCTCAACAAAAGGAGAGAAAACACCTCCAATTCTCATTTCTATGGACTCCAAGGGCACCAGAGCATAAGAAAAGTGTCCCGCAGAAAAATCAATCCTCCAAAAAGCACTAAAAGGGAACCACAAAAGCTCTTTTTGGATCAGCCATTAGTTTTCTGCCTTTCAGAAGGTGTAATAAATATGATCGTATAATAGCAATAGCAATAGCACTTAGATTTATGTACCACTTCACAGTGCTTTACAACCCTTTCTAAGCAGTTTAAAGAGTCAACCTACTGCAACCCAACAGTCTGGGTCCTCATTTTACCCACCTCAGAAGGATGGAAGGCTGAGTCAACCTTGAGCCTGGTGAGAGTTGAACTGCCAAATTGCAGGCAGCCGGCAGTCAACAGAAGTAGCCTGCAGTACTGCACTCTAACCACTGCATCCCAGTGGCTCATAATGGTGCCATACCTACATTCTAAAGCAAAGTACAATTATACAAACCAAACTCACTATTAAAATTACTAGACTAATTTGGAAACTTAAACTTAAATGCTCCTTTCTACTACACTTTTCTTGAATTGTTTGTTTTCAACCAGATATAAAATAAACAAAACAAAATTAATTGCAAAATTGATGTACCCACAGAGCTAGATGTTAGTAACAAAATATATTTGCCATAAAATATCTATGAGAATACAACTTATAATGTGAGAAATGTAATTAATCACAAAGTTCAACTGAATAACTATGAATCTAAAATCTAAAATTACTACAATAAAATAGAAATAAGGTAACTAAGAGCTATAAATAAATTTTAATTCTAAACTCTGAAAGCCTCTGTACAGTTTATTGAAAATCCATATGACTTACTTACTGTAGATATGTAACCAAATTTAAAAAGCATAAAATGACAGATATACATAGTTGGCTGCTAAGATCAAGGAAAAAAACAGAATAATTTTAGCCCAATTAGCATTAACTGGATATCAATTCCTGCAATATTGCACACACTACACAATTGACTACATTATAAGACAGAGGCGGGGAACGATGGCCCCTTTATGACTTGTGGACTTCAACTCCCAGAATTCATTAGCCAGCATGGGAACTGAAGTCCACAAGTTGAAGTTCACAAGTCATTCTGGGAATCCTGGGAGTTGGTCCACAAGTCATAAAAGGACCATAGTTCCCCACCCCTGTATGTAAGCAATGAAAGAATGATTGTGCAAAAATACCTATACAGAACTGACTTGCATAGCCTGGTAACTTTAGGAGTCCTGATGGTGCAGTGGTTAGAATGCAGCATTGCAGGCTGACTCTGTCCATAGCCAGGAATTCAATCCTGACTGGCTCAAGGTTGACTCAGCTTTCCATCCCTCCGAGGTCGGTAAAAAGGACCCAGATTGTTGGGGGTAATATGCTGACTGTAAACTGCTTAGAGAGTGCCGTAAAGTAGAGTTCCCCAAGCTTTTCAGCTTTGTGGACTGGTGGGGTGGGGGAAGGGGATGGTTCCACATATGCAGTGGGCAAGCATGCACACGCAGCTCCATTTGCACAAGCAGCAGGCACACAGAGTTCCATTTGCGCGAGCAGAAGGCACGCACACCTGTTTGTGCAAAAGGAGTGTGAGTGGGGATGCACGCACACTTGCCCACCACTTCCGTGGCCCAGTTCTGAAAGGCTCAGGTGGGCCGCAGCCCAAGGGTTGGGGACCCCTGCCGTAAAGCACTATAAATAATATAGAAGTTCTAAGTGCTATTGTTATTGCTAACTTTACAAGTCCTGAGTGAATAAGGGTTGCGCCTATTAGCTGTGCCGATTAGGAGAGCATGCTCAACAGCTCCTAGTGGCCATTTCTATGAAAGGGGGCTGGCTCCGTGCGCTCCCAACAGAAAGGGGCGTTTCAAAGATGCCACGAGCCTTTTTCTCTTAAGAGAATATTTGTAGCTTTATAAGCAGGGCCAGAGAATCTGTCATGCATCTCCCACTCCAGGATGCGATCTCATTTTCATTATCTTTATAAATAACCCAAAGCAGCGAACAGATCTAAATTCTATCCTCTTCCTATTTTCTCCACAGCGGGTTGTGGGTTAGGCGGAGAATGTGACTGGCCTAAGATCACCCAGCTGGCTTTTTCTATTTTTAAAATTATTATTTATTGTTTCTATTTCTTTCTTTCCTATTCACAAAGAGCACCGTTTCGGAGGAGAGCAGGGATCCAATCGATCATGTATACTGGGGCATTTTTTCCATGTCCCTGCCCAAATTGAAAAGCCAATGCTAAATGATGGTGTAGAACTGTAGCTGTTATTCTCTCCCTAAAGGCATGGCAACCCACAGAAGATGCCTCCTCACAAAGGAGAAGGGTCTGCTTGTGAAACGGAGGTGGGGTGGACGGAAGATGGCTTTTGGACTGTGGCCCCACATGAGTGAGCATGTCCCCCAGGCATGTTCATCTTTTTCCCCTGGACTCCAGGAAGCTCCTTCTCCTTTAAATAGGCCTTTGATATCTAGCCATAGTTAACCGTTTTTACTTATGCTGTTGGATTGCACAATCGTTACATAAAGATGTTTTTATACAATAATGTTGTGGGATTGGACCAGCATTATTGACAGACAGACAGATGTTTGTTTCAGTATTGATAAAGGAGAATATTTGTAGCTGAGGGCTGAAATGAGGGGTCCTTGGTGCTCTCTAAGCTTGGTTGTTTTCTTGCAGATGTTTCATTACCCAAACTGGGTAACATCATCAGTGATAGTAAAGTGTGAAGTTTGTTCTCAATTTATATTCTGGTGGCTTGGTTGGACTGTTACTGTTATTTCGCAGTTTCTTGATTAGAGTATTGTGTACTTCTTGATTGTTGGCCTGATGGTAACCTGGGTGTCAATCTATGCTCATCTGGGTATTGATTGCTGGTGGGGAGGTGTTTTGATCTCTTTGTCTAGGATGGTCCCAGTTAACATCAAGTAGATGTTACCTAGTTTGGGTAATGAAACATCTGCAAGAAAACCACCAAGCTCCGAGAGCATCAAGGACCTCTTGTGTTTCAGTATTATCAGCACCGCCCCACGTGGCCAGGGAAAAGGAACTTCGGCTTTCTTGTCTGGTGCCAGAGAAGATCGCACGTGGTACCTTCTCTGCATGCATGAAAAGCCCCTGCAGAATTCATTGCTAAGCTATTTCACTACCAGTCCAACCGGATCTCTTAACGACACAGAAGATGAGCAAACTTCCTTCTTACTTGTTTTGAGGCGAACAAGGTCGTGTTAAATACTGGCACATTGGGAGCAGGAGGAAAGCAAAGGCTATTGTTGCAAGGACTGCAGAGAAACAGAAAGAAGGGGGGGGGGGAATACCATTATTGCAAAAAAATAAAAAAATAAAAATCGAAGAAAAGCAGACCTCCACAATTAACTCAGACAATTTTGTGCTTAAGAGCCCCGTTTCTTGAAGAATAATATCAGTACCCTTGGCGCTTGCTATCCAGTACTTTATACCCATGAAACAAATACTTTCTGATTTGGCAACGCACACGTGACATTTGGCAGAAGACAAAAAACTAGGCGCAGTGTACCAGAGACTGCCTTTTTGTGACTGGGCCCAACTTTCAGCCCAGAGACTCGGGGGGACTAAGATGCAACTGGGAAAGTTTAGCAACATTAGCAGCACATTTTGATTCTAATTCAGCTCCACTGAAAGAAATTGCACCTGGGGCTCTTGCAGAGTTTCTGACCACTTAAATATAGTTTTAGAAAAAGAGCTTCCCAGCGGATTATGTTATTCTATTATTTATTTCATTTTAAAACTGTTTTATTCTACAGGTTTATGGCCACCCTTCAATTTCATGGTGGTTTACAAAAAAACAAAACAAAACAAAAAAATACTCCGTAAAAAGGTAAAACAGAACCAGTGCAATGTATAAAAAGCAGCATAAAAGCAAGAGAACCATAATAAACATAAAATGATCTTTAAAATAGAAGAAATAGGTGAGATCAGGCATTTGGTGGGTTGGGGGGATCGCTGCTGTGCTAAGGACTTCCAAATCAAGGGTTGACAATTTAGTTGTGCCCAAATAGTCCCAGCATGCAACACACTTCTGGTCATGGTGCCTGGGGTTGACAAAATAAATACGTTTATTCAGCCTTCTTGGATACACACACAAGGCTAACTAGACTTTTGGCAAATATTACACCAGGTTTTTCAAACTCTTCCTTGGAACTCCAAGATCCTGTGAGGGTTTAAGGGTGAAAAAAAGCATGATTTTGCCAACAAGCCTGGGGACCCAGAATCCATCAAGTGGTTGGTTTGACTGTTGTCACCGGAGGTGGGTGAAGGTTTATTGGGGTTTTGTATTGGGATTTTATTTGTTTAAGCTGCCTGGAATCATCGTAAGTGAATTGGGAAGTCATATAAATGCCCTTAATTAAAAAAATCAAATCAAATAAAAAAAATCAAATCAATGAAACAAGTGTGCTCAAATGCAGCCAGTTTCTATCACTAGCACTGCATTTCTTGACGAGGGCTTCCAGAAAATCAGTTTACAGCAGGGGTGTCAAAGTCATGGCCTGCGGGCCGGATGCGTCTCGCGCTGGCCACGCCCACCTGTGGTTTAGCGAAGGGGAGAAAAGTCGCAATCCGTTACATGATGACAACATGACTCCGTGAGTTTGACACTCCTGGCTTACAGCTAACAGCTTCTGAGTCATGAATCCACTGGGAAACCTCTCCTTGAGACAACCAGCCTCACCTGCTGTGCATATTGTAAAAACCACCTGAACTGAGTCAAAGAAGAAGAACATAACCAGGAGAGACACGGATGCCCCAATGGGCAGGAAAAGCGCCTGTGTCGAATCAATGGTCTGGATACCTGCAGGGGAAAAGGAGGAAAGGTAACCATTATTTGGCATCAGACAACAGTCACAGCTACAAGGGCCTCAGCCTAGATCCTCTTGCTGTCACACAAACACATAAAGCTAAAGTGACAGGCTAGATATGCGTATTTTAAAATTGCAAATAGGAAATGTTCAGAAGAGGAGAAAAACAAGAGGTATAATATAGATAATCCTTGACCTATGGCCACAATTGGGACCAGAATTTCAGTCACTAAGCAATGTGGTTGTTAAGTGACTTCTCACATGACTCAACCCGATTTTATGACCATTCTTGTAAATTTCATTTATGGTGACCATTTTCACTATGAAGTGAATCACTGGGATCATTAAGCAAATCTGGTTTGGCTAATTGACTTTCTAATCCAGCCTGAGAAGGTTTTGTTCCCTTTGATATAAATTCAGAATCAATTAAAACTTTGTCCTCAAGAATAATGTAGATTTGGAGAGCTGAAAACGAATGACCATTTTAAAGGATAGGATTTAAAGTGTCACAATTCAATCTGTTCTACTCTATTCAATTATTTGAAGTTCATGATTATTTTATTCTAATCTGTTAATTGTTAATATTGCAGTTTCAATGCTTTTATTCAAAATTCTAATAATTAAAAAAATAAAAGCTCAGAGCCTATTAGGAGACAGTTCAATACTTTGCACTAACCTACTTATATACCACCAACATCTCTTAAACTAAAAATATTAAAAATGAAATGAACCCCCCTATATTTCATATGCCTTTCTTCAAAGTAAAGATACATTGGATTTTACTACTTGTAACTTCCAAGATCAGGTTAATTTTCTTAAAATATTTCATCTGTATTTCACAGACAACAGCACTGCTACTCCAAAATGTAATAACTGTTATTAACATATATTAGAAATGCATAATTTTAGATTGATTGTATTAGTGCAGGGCAAATATAATTATTACAAGGAAAGATAGTAAAAGATTTATATAATATTGATATTGTTTTACATTTCTAGCTCATACAAGGTAACCCGAGTAGGCTAAATTTCATTTAATTCTTCAACATGCTCCTGAAATGTGTCATTTATTATAGGTGGGCCCAATCATGCAATAATTTTAAGATTTACTGTCTAGACTACTAACACGAGAAACAGATGACCGAACTGGACAAACCAGATAAGCTTCCATGGATCTCACGATCCCGGAGTCCGGATCCTCCTAAAAACCATCTCATCCGGAGCTTCTGGGACTCCTTGGCACTGTGGCTGCTTCTGCAGATGCTGAATCTACACAACCTGTGATCCAACTAACTTTACTTCTGACTTTTATTTGGAGTTTGTCATTGTTGCCTTCTTTTTATTAATTTTCCCCTTTTCAAACATAAGCTCATTTTTGTATCTTGCATATGCCAGCAGTATTTAAAAAGAAACATTCAACTAAGTTATTCCTTGCTTTATGATATTGCAGGTTCAGTGTTTCTCACTTTGGGCAAACGATTCTAGAGTACTTTCCTTTTTTATATACTTTTTGCAGAGATGGGCAAAATTGAAGGCTCCTTGAAGAAAGGCCTGAGCCCTCCAAACCCCACTGAAAAGATTGGCTGCAGTCAAAAGAATATCTTGGGGGTGGAGCCTAACCTTAACTCCTTAATTTCCATTAACAGAAGTTATTTAAACATCCCAGTTTTGCAGAGCGGGCCTCGGTCCCATCCCTTCCAGCTGGGCTACACTGAAAGCTGGATGGGCCGGCTGTGTGGAGCGGCCAGTCATAGTCTACCCACAAAAGTAGTGCTGTTATGAAAGCTGGCCTTTGAAGGAAGCCTCTTACTATTATTGGTGCTACCGCCATTGAAGGGTCCAGCTGAGTTGCTACTGTCCTTTTCCTTGTCTTGGTTCTCAAAGTCCATGTTCAGGGACCTGCAGAAAATGAGCACATGCAGAATATCTGCTTTACATCTGGAAGGGTCAGAACTTTGGTGTCCTTAAATGGAATTTCAGTGCAATCAAAACATAGGGTTTTTTTTAAATTTGTACCCACTTTTTGGTAGAATTTTCCAAGCATCTTACACAAATAGAAGATGTATTAACAGAAATCAATTATGCAGAAAAATATGAAATTCTAGCAATGTAAATCCTAGCAATCACAGAATCAAACTTAGCAGCATGATTCATTAAAACATCCTTATGCACAGGAGTTAATTTTGTTTTTATTGAAGATCTGCATCCATCCAAAGTCATTTTTTCTAGCTTTGCTGTATAGAAAGAGAAGCAAAACAATAAACTAAAAATATTATAACAATTTCAATCATAACTTATAAAATCAATATGAAGCTGGTTTCAATTTTCAGATTTAGTTAGGATCAGTTGTACATTCCTAGGGAGATTGTTCTGCAGCTGAACAACACTAATAAAAAAATATGCTTCCTTTCAGGGTATACAAGCTTAGCTCAGACAGTAACACAATAACCTCTTAACAGATCATGGAATCCAAGAAGATTTTCAACCCATCTAGTGCCCACCTATCTAGACTCATAAAACAGTATCTGAAGAGACATCTGGTCTTAAATAATTGGCCCTTATATGCACATAGTTGAATTGTACTACTGAAACTGGAGTTTATAATTAAGATTTAGTACCAAATCAAATTAGACATCCATCTTTTCTAATGATTGATGAAGGAAAAAAACCCTGAGCAGGTTGTTGCCTTATAAATGTCTCTGAAATTGTTCACAGATTTGAATTTCAAGAAGCTCTCCAAGCCCTAGTTTTCTTCAGCCCCATGCAAAGAACAGGGGCAGAGTTCCTTTCCCTGGTCAGTACCTGTTCCATTGCAACAGTTTCCAATACTGTAGAAGATCTATTACAGGAAGTCCTTGACTTACAACCATTCATTTAGGAAGTTAAGAGAGGGAGAGGGGGAGGGGGAGGGGGAGGGGGAGGGAGGGAGGGAGGGAGAGAGGGAGAGAGAGAGAGAGAGAGAGAGAGAGAGCGCATTATTTAGTGACAGAAGTTCAATTGTGGTTATAAATTGAGGACTACCTGTATTTCTCCCTTACATTTTTTCATTTTGACTGGGAAACATAATGCCCAGAACTATAGGAAGTTCTTAAAACATAGAATAACAAAGTTAGAAGGGGCGTTGGAGGTCTTCTAGTCGAACCCCCAGTTCAAGCAGGAGACCCTGTACCATTTCAGACAAGTGGCTGTCCAGTCTCATCTTAAAAACCTCCAGTGATGGGGGGATACACAACTTCTGAAGGGAAGGCACCTTTTTGTCTTCGTTTTCAAAATGGATAGGGTCTCCAGCTTCTTTAACATATAGGGATTGTCCAAAAGTAGGGTGGTGATCTATCTCTTATTTAAATGAGCCATAGACTATGTTGCACTGCTATTCTGGTGGTCATGGCTCTGGCTGTATATTGCTGGGGAGTCAAAGCCAAATCTTCTACCTTTTCCATTGATCTGAGAGTTTTAGTGACACCTTTTCTCTTAAGTGTTTTGGTTTGCTTGGAGCCATCTTAAGCAGTTTTTAAATCCCACATGGTCATTGCTCTAATAAAATAATAAAACATATGAAGAACGGAACTGGGCTTGGCTAGTCTAGTGAAGAGAAAGACCAGAGGAGGCATGATAGCAGTCTTCCAATATTTGAGGGGCTGCCACAGAGAGGAGGGGTTCAAGCTATTTTCCAAAGCACCTGAAGGCCAGACAAGGAATAATGGATGGAAACTGAACAAGGAGAGATTCAACCTGGAAATAAGGAGAAATTTTCTGACAGTGAGAGCAATCAACCCATGGAACAGAAGTTCCCTTCGGAAGTTGTGGGAGCTTCATCACTGGAGGCTTTCAAGAAGAGACTGGACTGCCATCTGTCAGAAATGGTGCAGGGTTTCCTCCTTGGGCGTGGGTTGGACTAGATGACTTACAAGGTCCCTTCCAACTCTGTTAATCTGTTAATAGCTACTGATGGTGCCTCAAGTATTCACCTACGTAAGTTTTGCACTCTATTGGGAGGGTGAGACCATCTTTGGATGAGTGACTTGGAGACCAATCAGGGCTCTAATGGGATTGTCAATGCTAGGACAGCTATCCACTTATTCCCAAACAAAAATGGGTTCTGTCCATATTTTACTTGCAAAATCATCATTATCATCAACATCATCATGAAATTTTAGATGCAGTTTAGACAAGGCAGGGAAGGCAGCTGACTTTCCAATGGTCCTTTTGGTGCTACTAGTAAGTGTTCTCAGAATCCACCTTTAAGGTTCTTATTGGGTTTTTGATTACCATGTTGTAGGAATCCAGGCTGCGCAGTTTATAGAAGTTATGTGCCTAAGTGCTGTCTCCATCTTCCACATCACATAACTGTCCTTTTTACCTGGCTATTCCTTTCGAATAGGAAGTAGGGATAGTGCACTTGGTCTCCATATGAAGCTTCTCTGGGTCTTCTAGGTAGAGATGCCTGAAGTTTCACCGAGTTCAGTAGAGAAAAAGGAGGAAGCAAATCTGGAACTCTCTGCTTACCTCATTCACCCTTTATTCATCTGAGGGGAGAAGTGGGGAGATGCCCCCATCCAGAACTTCCCAGGGTGGTAAAAGGCTGCTTTCTACTAATCTGTCTGGCCAGCTGACGAGAAACAAAGGAGATGATCTCTCTGTCCCTACTTGGCACCCCTGCATATTTTGGGGCTTCTTTTCTTCCTCTCTGTCTAAAAGTTTTTCCCTTTTTTTCCTCTCCTATTTTTTTTAAACACATGACCTAACATGAGAAAAAGTTCTTCCTTCTCTGCAGAAGTAAGAACAAATGAATCCAAAGTTTTTACTTGCAGCACAAATGACCAAGATCAAATTATTACACTTTGGACATATTGTGTGAACACCTAGATCTCTGGAATAGTCTATAATGCTTGGAAAGATTGGAAGGAAGATAGCGAACAGACGTTGGCTTACCTGAACGTCCCTTTTCTGCTCGCTGCGATGACATTCCTACGCCTGAGTATTCTTCACTCCTCTTGGTCTGACTGAGTGCCAATCATTTTTTTTCTGCAGCTGGGGTCACACCCACTCTGACTCCGCATGCGCAGTCTTTTCACGAAGGTGTACACAAGCCAAAACACCACAGCAGGACCAACAGTCTAGGCACAGCCCACCAAACCTGTGGCGGGACACCAAAGGCTGCAGAGGGAACAAAAGGAAAAACCCCAACCCAAGGCCAGGCGATGGAAAGGCCACGGGAGGAACGGAATGTCGTCGCAGCAAGCAGAAAAGGGACGTTCAGGTAAGCCAACGTCCGTTTTCCTGACTTGCTGCTCCGACATTCCTATCCCTGGGACACGCCCAAGCTCAGGCATGAAGGGCAGGGGCCGTAACCATCTCCTGGCCACAGGAGGAAATTACAGGTTGCGAAACCCGTCTGCCGATGGAGGCATCAGCAGAGGCATAAACATCCAAATGACGAAATCGACGACCAGGTGGCCGTCTTACAAATGTCATCAATGGAAGCCTGGGTAGCCCAGGCGGCTGATGTGGCAGCGCTACGGGTGGAATGGGGCAAAATCCTCCCTGGCACCTGAACACCCTGCAGGACATAAGCGGTAGATATACAGGCCTTAAGCCAGCGTCCCACAGTAGCAGAGGAAACCTTCTGTCCCAATGAAGATGGAAGGAAGGATACCAATAAGGCTTCTGTCTTCCGAAACGAGGCCGTCCTCCTCATGTAACGTCGTAAGACTCTACGTACGTCTAATTTATGCCATTTCCTTTCTAATGGATGATGAGGGTCCGCACAGAAATTCGGTAGTACAATCTCTTGGGCACGATGGAAGCGTGAATTAATCTTTGGAACGGAAGCTGGGTCCAGGCGGAGGACCACCCGGTCCGGAAAAAAGATGCAAAGATCTTGTCGAATAGAAAGTGCAGCAATTTCAGACACCCTGCGAGCCGACATCACTGCCAAAAGAAAGACTACTTTCAACGTGAGGTATCGCAAACTGATGGATCCTAGTGGTTCAAAAGGTGACGATGTAAGAGCTTGCAACATGAGATTGAGGTCCCATGTTGGGTAACGGTGCACAACAGGTGGCTGTGAGATTCACAGCACCATGCAGAAAAGACCGAATCCTAGTATCATGAGACAGAGATTGGTGATTTTCACCAACTAGAACCGTTGCGAGGGCCGCCACTTGACACCGAAGTGTGGACGGTGCAAGTCCTTTGTTGAAACCAGATTGAAGAAATTGAAGAACATCGGGCACGGTCGCAGATGTAGGATCAACATGATTCGTAACACACCACTGAGCAAAGGTTTTCCAAGACGCGTTGTTGGTGTTGCACGACTCCCTGACTTAGAGAAATCTGGTCCGCCATGGTGGTGCGACTGAACAGCCCATCAGGTCGGCGAACCACACCTGGTGTGGCCAATATGGCACCACCAACAGAAGGTCTGCCTGTTCCGCCATCAGCTTCCGAATGACATTGGGAGTGACTGGTATTGATGGAAATGCATAAAGGAGCCCCCGAGGCCACGGAGACCTGCGGGCATCGTGACCTTCTGCACCGGGCATCGGGAACCGGGAGAAATATCTCGGCAGCTGCATGTTTTGAGCCGTGGCGAAAAGATCGAGAACTGGAGACCCAAACTTGCGTGAGAGTTCCTGAAACAGACGCGGATGTAGCTTCCACTCCAACTGGTCTAGGCGTCCCCTGCTGAGCCAGTCCGCTTGGAGATTGACTGAGCCAGAGATGTGTTCCGCTCGCAACGAGAGGGTATGCCTCTCTGCCCAGGACATCAGCCCTTCCGTCTCTTTCATCAGTGATCTGGAGCAAGTGTCCCCCTGCCAATTGACATGGGCCTTCGTGGCCATGTTGTCAGTCAATATCAGTACATGTTTGTTGACAACTTGAAGGCGAAAGTGACACAGCGCTAAGCGAACTGCGTGTAACTCCAACCAATTGATGCTGTGTGTTTTTTCTAAGGGGGACCAAGTGCCCTGAGCCAGTTGGCAATTTAGATGGGCACCCCAGCCATACAGGCTGGCATCCGTGGTTAACGTTACACGTTATGGCTCCAGAAATAGTGATCCTGCTTGAATTGCTGGCGAAAGCCACCATCGAAGAGACAGCCTCACCCGAGGTGGTACCACAATTTTGACCAGGGAATCAGCTCGGCCTTATCTCTGATAAGGAAAGAGGAACCATTGCAGTTGACGTGAATGGCGGCATGCCCACGGCACTATTGCAATGCAAGAAATGAATTTGCCCAGTAATTGGGACAGTAGAATCAAGGAAGGTTTCCTGTGTGATAGGCTCTGAGGCACAAGGTCCTTTATACTGGCTTGTCGGTCTGGAGACAGGTAAACCAGCCCTTGCATAGAATCTATTATTACACCCAGGTGTAAGATGCGTGTCCTTGGGCAGAGATGACTTTTGTCCATATTGATCGTGAACCCGTGATTTTGTAAGACGCACAGCACACTCCGTCTTTCTCGGTCCGCTTGGGTCGCAGACGACGAGAGGATCAAGATGTCATCCAGGTAACAGACTAGACGTACAGGCAGTTTCCGGAGCGATGCCACCACAGCTGCTAAGAGTTTTGTGAAAGTTCATGGCACTGACGAGAGACCAAAAGGCATCGCCCTGTATTGAAAATGGCGCAAACCGGAGGAACTGTCTGTGTGCCGGATGAATTGGCACATGTAAATATGCCTTCTTTAGATCTGTTGATTGCATTAGATCTCCCTGGCGAATGCATCCGAGGAGGGATTTGAGCGAATGCATCTTGAAGCGGCGATACAATACCTGGAGGTTCAGTTGTTTCAGTTTCAGAATTCCTCTCCAGTCCCCCCAAACTCTTTGGTACCAGGAATAATATTGAATAAAAACTGCTCCATACCTGATCTTCCGGGACCGGCTCAATGGCCTCGATCTCCAAGAGATGTTGGATCTTGAGATCCATGAGGTGCCGTTGGCAAGGTTGACTGGGCAACGGACACTGAAGATAGCGGGTCGGGAGGGTGGAGTGAATTCCAAAGTGAGACTGCTGGTGACAGTGCGTAGAATCCACGCATCCGTCATAGAAAGTTCCCACTGGTGGTAGAAGGACTGGAGCTTGCCACCAATGGGAAGGAGAAGTGGTGAGTCACTTGCCGCGACGGAAGGGACGAGAAGCTGCTCCTCGAAAGGGCCTCTTGAAGCTGGATTGATGTCTGCCACGGTCACGAAAGGAAGCTCAGTCTGAAGAAGAGGAGTATGTCTGTGGAGTTGAACGCTGAAAATAGGAGCTGTTGGGTCCTGGTTCTGCACGAAAAGGCTGTCGTGGATAAGGTGAGTATCTGTGGTCCAGTCGTCTGTACGATGAAGGTAAAACCTTTTTCTTATCTCGGCCTTCAACCAACACAGGATCCAGGGATGCCCCAAAGAGGGAATGACCTTTGTAAGGTGCCGCCGTGAGTCTCCATTTGGACTTCATGTCGGCCCTCCAATGAAGAAGCCAAAGAAGTTGACGAGAAGTCACTGCAGATGCTACAGCCCTTGAAGCAAATTTGGCCGCATCCAGGGAGGCATCCGCAGAATATTCAGCCAATCTTGGACACATCCTGATGAAGCCTGGCTTCCTCTGGAGGCAACCTGTCACGCAGTTGGCAAAGTCAGATCAGAGATGGCCTGTTAATAAATGAAGCTGAAGTCACCGCCCTGATGGCCCAAGCAGCCGCCTGGTGGGTTTTGCGGAATGCCATCTCAGCTCATTTGTCCTCCAGCCTTCACCAACATCACTAACCAGAACTGAGGATGACATAAGGCTAGCCACAGGCTCGTCCACAGCTGGAATTGGAGCAAAGCATCAAGCTCAGGTGCTGCACAGTACAATTTCTTGTCGAAACTATTAGGGCCCGAGAGAGATCCAGGATGCTCCCATAGCTTTTGAATAACCTGTGAGAAAAGGACTGGACATGGTACAAAATCATAATCAGGTTTCGGCACTGTAAACAAGTTCCCGGTGGGATCCTCCTGTGTTTGAGAAGTGGAAGGCTGTTCAAGCCCCTGGCCCATGTTAGTAGCTACTTTAGCCTTAGATTGACTTGAACAAGGAAGGCCTAAACAACCCCTAAAAAGCCGGTTTATCTGGAACCATTTCCTCGTCTTCTGAGAGTTCAAAGTCGTCCATGTAAGCCTCATCCCGGACCTGCTCCTCCAAGTTTCCAAACGACTGAACAGGAGGTTGTAGTGGAGCCATAGGAACAGGACAGTGTGTTTATTTTTATTTTTTTTTATTCTTATTTATATGCCGCCCTTCTCCAGAGACTCAGGGCGGCTTACAATGCTTTAAGCAATAGCCTTCATACTTTTGTATATTTTATACAAAGTCAGATTATTGCCCCCACAAACCAGGTCCTCACCTTAGAAAGGATGGAAGGCTGAGTCAACCTTGAGCCTGGTGAGATTCGAACTTACAGTAATTGCAGGCAGCTGGATGTTAAATGCTGCCTTGTAGGAGGCATTAGCCTCCTACGCCACTCAGGCTCCAAGTGTTCTGGTTCTGCCCTCTAAGGGAACATGGCAAGTGGTTTGTTGCAACCCTGCCTGAAAAATGCAAGTAATCTCTTGGGAGACCAGAGATTGAAAATCCAAGGGCTGACCACAGCTATGTCCTTCCCCTACACGGAGACCAGCAGCAGTCGGGGTGAACGTGGCCTCCGGAATAGCATGGGGAATTTGGGGAGGTAGGGACGTAGACCCTGAAAGGATGGGCCTAGTCGGATCAATACCTCCCTGAGCAGAGGACAAACTAGGGTCCTGTGACACAAAATCCCGGTCATCCTGTTGCCAAGCCACGGTATCGACCTCATGAGTGGCTAAAGCAGTAACCACAGACTGCTGACCCACTGCCTCTTCTGATGTGCCAGAATTAGGTGCAGATTGTACCTGGCACTGCGCCTTGTTGAATTGGTGCTCTAAGGCATTATGCCTACGTTGGGCCCCTTTATCAACCCTCACCAACACCTTGGCTGTCCCTGTGCACTTGGCCGATCTGGACTTTGCAGCAGTTTGGACTTTAGCCCTCTTATTTTTAGAAGGTTTGGGGGATAGGGCCCTGGGTGGGGAGGGAACCTGTTCCAAGTCTGACGACAGTTCCTCATCTGCCATTGTCCTTTCAAGGTTAATGTTATCAGCGGAGCAATGGAAATAATTCCGAGCAACCTCCCCGCTAAAAGGTAGAAGAAATCACACTTCCATTTGTAGAATCCAAGCCAGGATGTGGAGCACGATGGCGGGAGGCAGGGCAATGTAGAGACCTCGTCCACAGCCTGTTGCTTCGCACACAACTCTGGAAACTCCAGTCCAGAAGCTGCAGAAGAAAAAACGGCCCGTTTCGATGTCCTCGAAATGGCGGGTGGCAAGTAGCGGCACAAAATGGCGGTCATGAGCAGAGTATCCCCTCAGCGAACTGCAACACAGCAACAGACCATCCAGAGATTGCTGAATTACGAGGGGTCGAGTAATGGTAAAATTGCAGGCACAGCTGTCCCCTGGTCCCTCAGAGTCCTCACTGACCGGCAAGGCAAGAAATTTGTTTGGCGGGAAATTCAACCGCTGCGAAGTGTCCTCCCAATGATCCGAGTATGTGTGAAGAGGCAGAGACTCCAATGCCGCTAAATACTGAGGGCTGCGATGGTGAAGGTGGTTCTGCTGGCACGTCAGACAACCAGCTCTTACACCGCGGCAAATGGCTGCCAGATGCTGTCCAAGACAAACCTCCGAATCGTTGCTGTCAAAATAACAAAAAAATGGCAGCTGGTGCTCCGGAGCCCCGGAGGGACCAACCCTTCAAAGCGCAGTGTATTTTCGCTGATCCCACGACGCGCAGCCCTTGCTAAAGAAATTATTCACTAAAAGAAGCTAAATTGGAAAAAATACACCAAATATTGTAAAGGAGCAAAGGCACTCAATTCTGATCACACCGACTGAGTGAAAAGACTGGGCATGCGGAGTCAGAGTGGGCATGACCCAGCTGCAGAGAAAAATGACTGGCACTCAGTCAGACCAATAGAAGTGAAGAATACCCAGGCGTAGGAATGTTGGAGCAGCGAGTCAGGAAAAGAAGGCAACCAGCATGACCTCAGCTAGAGCAGCCATGTCTTCATCATAGGAAGACCTAAAGAATCAGGTTGTGGACAGGTTGTGAATGTGGTTGCTAAGAACTGACCCAATGGCCCATAATCAATCAACCAATCAACCAAATCCGAAAAGTTGGAGTTAACTCTTACTCCTGTTTAAAGTCCTGTATTCAAACACCCAGTGTGTATTGGTGTAAATGGTTCTCTAACTCAGAGTATACTTACTCTTTTTTTTAAATTTGATTTATATGCCACCCTTCTCCGGAGACTCAGGGCAGCTTACAATGCGTTAAGCAATAGCCTTCATACTTTTGTATATTTATACAAAGTCAGCTTATTGCCCCCACAATCTGGGTCCTCATTTTACCTACCTTAGAAAGGATGGAAGGCTGAGTCAACCTTGAGCCTGGTGAGATTCGAACTTACAGTAATTGCAGACAGCTGAAGTTAATCTCATCTGGACTACTGTAACGCTCTCTACATGGGGCTCCCCTTGGGGTGCACCCGGAGGCTCCAACTGGTGCAGAATGTGGCCGCGCGGGGGATTATGGGAGCGACGGGGCGCTCCCATGTGAAACCTCTCCTGTGTGAGCTGCATTGGCTTCCAGTGGACTTTCGGGTGCGCTTCAAGATGTTGGTAACCACCTTTAAAGCGCTCCATGGCTTAGAGCCGGGGTACTTACGGGACCGCCTTCTGCCACCAATTGCCTCCCACCGGCCAGTTCGCTCCCAGAGAGGGCCTCCTCAGGGTGCCGTCCGCCTAACAATGTCGGCTGGCAACCCCCAGGGGGAGAGCCTTCTCTGTGGTGGCGCCCACCCTCTGGAACGATCTACCTCCAGAGATACAAGTGATCCCAGACCTCCGGACTTTTCGTCGGGCCCTTAAAACTTACTTCTTTCAGTTAGCCGGGCTGGCCTGACTCCATGTGGGTACATTTGATACTGATTTTAATTGAAATGTTTTAAATTATGGGCCAAATTTTATAAATTATTTTAAAATTATTTTAACTTTTGTATACAATTGTTCTTAGTTGGCTGTTCACCGGAAGGAGAGTCCGGAAGGAGAAGGGCGGTATAAAAATTCAATAATAATAATAATAATAATAATAATAATAATAACAACAACAACAACAACAACAACAGGTAATAACACTGCTTTAGTCTGCTGAGCCACCAGGCTCTTTAATAAATAAATATTCTAATAAAGATATTAAGACAGGGTAGTGTTCTAGCCCCAATGCTTTTAACCCTCTATGACAGTGATGGCTAACCTTTTTGCCATCGCGTGCCAGGAGAGGGGGGGCGGGTGCGGGTCATGCGCGCACGTGCCCACACGCATGCACGCGCAACCCCCTCCCCCCACTCCTGGCACATGAGGGCCTGGTAGGCCCGTTTTTCTTTCTTACCTGGCTCCAGATCCTGCCTATTTATCTGGGAAGAGCGGAAAAAAGCCTTTCCCACTCCCTTGGAGGCCCTACAGAGGCTGAAAGGGCCCATTTCCTGACTCCCGGTAGGACAGGAAGTGACGTTTTTTGCTGTCCCCAGCCTCCAGAACCTCTCTAGGAGTCTCTAGGAGCCTCTCTAGGAATCTCTAGGAGCCTCTCTAGGAGTCTTTGGAGGCCAGAGACAGCAAAAAACGTCACTTCCTGTCCCACCGGGAGTCAGGAAATGGGCCCTTTCAGCCTCCGTAGGGCCTCCAAGGGAGTGGGAAAGGCTGTTTTCGCCCTTCCCAGATAAATAGGCAGGATCTGGAGCCAGGTAAGAAAGAAAAACGGGCCTTCCCCACCCACCCCGTCCCTCCAGAGGCAGGAAACAGCCTGTTTCCCTACTTCTGGTGGGCCCAGAAGGCCCGAAAATCAGCTGAGCTGGCGTGCCCACTAATATGGCTCCGCGTGCCACCTGTGGCACGCGTGCCATAGGTTCGCCATCACGGCTCTATGACAACATCATCCCAGGATTCCTATATATGCTCTAGGCACTCATGTCAAAGATGCATGATAAATTTATTAATATTCTCTTATATGCTGACCATACGGTTCTGATGGCATGTTCCCAAGTAGTCCTGAGAAGAATGCCGCAGAAGCTAAAAACCACTGTGTGCTCAATTCTTTAAACGTCACTAAAACAAAATCTGAAGTGGTGGTATTCAGCAAAACTAAAAGTGTGACATATAACTGGCTGCTGGGTGGAAAACCTCTTGGACAACTGAATTCTTTTATCTATTTAGGAATAATCTTTACCTAATACAGAAAAGGCATTTTTGGGACAACCATGTCCTAGATGACTGAGAATCTCCATAGATAATTTTTGGTACCTATGTCACTGAGCTTTTTTAAAAATGATTTGCCCATGACTCCGTGTTGGGTAAATGACTGCAAAAAATATAATTCCTGCCATTCCTCATCGTAAGTATGACTCAACCCAACTTCTGGGTAAGTCAGCATACTAAAGTTATTTTACAGCATGGGTTTTCCATTCAATGCCTCCCACAGAAAGGCAATTTTTGAACAGAGTCCTAGTTATCATTTTCTAAACAGGCATGAGTTATTGGCAAAAAAATGATTTTTAAATTGGTTGGCTAAAAACAAAACCACTTTCCAAATCAAAAAACACCAGTCAATAAGTTTGACCCAAAGCTAAGGAAAACCTTTTCTAGAGCAAGATTTCAGTTGTTGGATTCCATGGCCAAATAAGAGCATTTCCATTAGTTGTGATATCATGAGAAGATGTGTATATGTGTTGCTCCGGCCATCATAGATATTGTTTGTGTTTTATTTGATTATCAACTGTATGCCTTTTAGGCTGATACTTAAAATTCCTACTTGAAAGAACAGCCCACTGGGACCTGAATTGTAGACAGTCCTATTTCCTCCTGGGCTTTAATATATACATCGTGAGCAGAACTGCTAAGTTTATAGACAAGGCAGTTCAGCTAAGAACTTGTTATAATGAACAGATCAGAGTATATACTGTATTTTAGGATTTAATATTTTATTTGTATACTGCCTGGAGTCCTCTGTAAGGGGCAGTTTCTAAATTTGATAAATAAAATAAAAATAAAACAGAACGGGCTATCATGCAAAAGTGATGAGTCGCTTTGTAGAGTGAGATGAACAGCATTTAAATTATATTAAATTAAACTACTATGCTTGAATTCTTTGTATTTAGCACATATTTTATTATTGTATTTGCTCTTACCTATTTTATTTTGGAAGCATAACTTGTATTTAATCTTTATTTTTATGTTTTTAAACAGGTCATAAAACTAATCGATCAATAAATTATCTACCTGCCTACTGAAATAAATTATCTACCCACCTACCTATCTTCCCTGTAAGCTTCCTTCCTCTTCAGTACAAGAATAGCAATTTTAGAACATTTCAATTCTTCCCCAAAGTATCTAATCTCTGTGAATTTAACAAAAACAACACTGAAGAAGAGCAGCAACTGCACAATATTGTGTTATTTTTAGATTTCCCAGGCTTCTGTAACAGCTCTGGAGTCTTTGCTTATTAATTTTTTTTTAGAAATTCAAGGAATGTGTCACTCTTTCCCTGAATTATCTGGTGTGTTTCAGATAAAAGAGCCAGATTTCAATTTTTATTGCAGGTTGGATTAAAATGAGCCTTAAGAATAAATTGACAAATGCTTCAATTTTCACCTTTAAATAAGTCACAATAAAAGTAATTGCTTCTTCACAACCTTTAAAAAAAAATTTCCATGAAAGCTTCCAGGAACAAATAACATGTTAAATGACCTGCTCTTCAGTTCTGGCCTGCTTTGCAATTCTATATTTCAGGGAAATAGCATCAATATACATTCCTACTTGAAAGAACAGCCCACTGAGACCTGAATTGTACACCATCCTATCTCCTCCTGGACTCTAATGTATACATAGTGAGCAGAACTGTTAAACTTATAGGCATGCTTGGGGGGGGGGGGGTGGCAATATTCAAAAGCCAATGACCTTACCTGAAGCTGCCGTAAACAATGAGAAGAATGGAAATTAGGAACGTGGATACTTGACTAGAGTCCACAAGGGAGTAAGCCCTGCAAGGCAAGAGAGACACAGCATATTACAATAATGAACCATTCCAATTTAAAATTTGATCATTCCAAAATTAGGCAAAGGGTTTATTGAAAATTCAGAATAAGCCTCAAAGCACTTGTTGCAATATCTAACTTGACTATTTGCTCAGCAACTCAACATTCACCCATTTACTGGACACTGTGACTCCAAATGCGGGCATCCCAGGAGAACTATAGGCATGCTATTGCTGGAACAGATGGGCTACAAGGATGACCACGTTCCAGGAAAATTGAAGGATCTGCAAAGGCTTCACCTTGAGAAGACCGGAGGAGTGGAGGGGATAAGGGAGCTGCCATGGAGAAGAAAGTCAAGATCTATTCGCTACCTTTCCAGATACAGAGACAAAGAAGGAAAAGATTCATTAGGTGTTGGGGAAAAACAATTCTGCCACGAGAACAACTGATCCACAGTTGGCCTCCCTCTTTTACTGTCTGCTGAAGCAGAGGCTCGACACTGCAGATGCTGTCATCTGAAATTCTACACCAAATACAAAGTTGAACACAATGCCCTAAATGGCCTTTTTCCAGCTGTACCACTTCATGATTCAGAATATAAACTGGGTCACAATACGGAGGACTTATGCAATCGGCTTCAGGTTGGACTTCACAGCCCAAGACCCAATTCTGCAGCGTCTTTAATCATAAAAGGAAATAGTGCTGAAAAATTTAATTCTTCCTCGTGCCAGGTAATAGTTTTGTTTGGCTCTTCAATTTAATATCCCCAGGGTGATTCACAATAACTCATTAATGCACAATAATCACTAAGAAAACATATTCACAGCAGAACAAGAAGAATCTCAAGAACCCCACCTTCAGTAGCTGGTTGGCCTATACAGTGGGACAAACCAAAAGGCTCTTCTATCTACAGAAATACTCCAAGCCGGTGTTTCTCAAACTTGCAACTTTAAGAGGGACTGGCTGGGGAATTCTGGGAGTTAATGTCCATCCCTCTTAAAGTAGACACGGTTGAGAAACACTGCTCCAAGCTATGTTCAAGCTTTATATGCAATGACAACTGCTAGGTAGATCATAGATTTAAAACCATTAAAAAGGTAACCAACCCTAAGAAGCTGTACCTTTGCATTGTGCAGAGCAGGTGGGACCAAAATTGCAGGCGGGGAGGAGGGTTTAAAGCAAAAAGACGCTTTCAGTGCACCCCTAAACTGGGCTCCTGCTGTGGCACTTTTGAAGTGGTATAGACTTCAGCCAAGGGCACTGGCATATTTCTGTTTCAATTCCATTAGATGGTAACATGAAGTTCAACAGGGACTGGACCAGAAGAGCTCCAAGGTCCCTTTGAACTCTGTTATTCTAGGTTCTAATTATTTAAGCACAGGTAGTCCTTGGGTAATGACAGTACCTAGGACCGGAATTTCCAATGCTACACGATGCAGTCATAAAGTGTGACATCACATGACCATGCTACTGTGTTTTCCCGAAAATACAATGTAACCCCAAAACAAGCCCTAGCCTGATTTTCACACCTGTGCTGAATACAGTAGAACCTCTGGTCATGAATGCTTCTGACCACGACCTAATCAGGTTCCGACCAAAAAATTCACAATTTTTTTTCACAGCCAATTTCCCCTTCTGCACCATTTTTTTGGTAAGTGCCAAATTTCCAAAATTAGGTTCGGGTCACGAGCAATTGGGGTTGCGACCAAAGTTATGGAACAAATTATAGTCGTGACCAGAGGTTCTACTGTATAAGCCCTGCCCCCAAAATAAGCACTAGTTAAGCCCTGCCCACCATCTGGTTGTACAAGATGGGGGTGAGACACATGCGTAAAAATCAAGCTAGGCCAGGGATGCGTGTGTGGCTCATGGCACCACTCGCTGCAGGGCACTGCATGGCACATCACGCAGGTGATGCCACTTGTGCGCAGAAGGGCACAATGCGCCACACAGCCTCCTGTGTGGCGCACTGCAAATAAATTCTTTCCAAATCAGACAATGTGATTGTCTGGATTTGTTTTCTCATTTTGTCTCTCATAGTTGAGGTCTACCTATGATGACAATTACAGGCACCTCTCATCTTTTTAAGTGGGAGAACTTGCACAATTGGTGGCTGACTAAATACTTTTTTGCCCCATCGTATGTGTTTAGACATTTTCTTTTTCACTCTAACCTTTGACAATGCTTGCTGACTAATACAGTGAATATTCGTAAAAACAGTATTAAAACATAATTATAAAACTTATAAGCTAAAATAATAATATGGGAAATATATCTTTTAACCCCTCTCTATATGGGAGAGCCCAGGTTTTTTGTTTTTTTTTTTAAAAATTAATTTATATGCCACCCTTCTCCAGAGACTCAGGGCGGCTTACAGTGCGTTAAGCAATAGCCTTCATACTTTTGTATATTTATACAAAGTCAGCTTATTGCCCCCACAATCTGGGTCCTCATTTTACCTACCTTAGAAAGGCTAGAAGGCTGAGTCAACCTTGAGCCTGGTGAGATTAGAACTTGCAGTAATTGCAGGCAGCTGAATGTTAATCACACTGCTTTAGTCTGCTGCGCCACCAGGCTTTTAGCTTCAGCAGTATTTTTTTTTTAATATGAGCTCTGATCCAGAATAAGATGAATTAGCTGTTGATGCCAGTCCTGTCCATGTAGGGATTTATAAAAAGTACCCTATTGTATAACTACAATGCAAATGAATAAAGAAAGTACAAATGCATCCATCAGCAAAATCAACAGTCATAAAATTAGCAGCAAGGAAAGAAAAAGGGAAAAAATGTTAGAGAGAAGTCCCAAATCTTTGATCAGATGCTTGCAAATCATCCTCTCTGTCCCTCCCCCCCTCCATAAAAAGGCTAATCCAACACTGACACATATCAGCAACTCGTCTGAAGGTTGAATCATGGAGACTGAACTTATTTTTCTTCTTAGTTTGAGACATTTGGCTGATCAACTTCAAAGATTTCCCCCCAATCAACCTATTACAATGCACTTTGGGGAAGGAGTTGGTACCTCCAAGGACTCTCTGCCTAACTAACTAGCTGCTACTTGGATGAGCAATGTCTCACACTAACAAGCAACATAATTCCAGTCACCATGACTCAACCTTCAAACAACTGTACCTGAATCAACATATCACCAACCTGTTTCAGCAGATCAGCTACTCTTTTTTACTCCTATTCCTGAAAAATCCACAGCTAAATATCTTTACAAGTTCCCATCACTTAATGGGAATCCTGCTTTCCACTTCTTACACTAGGTGCTCCTGGCAGTTGCTTATTTACATTTTCAGCCTTCCAGCCCTGTGAAGCTCTTGCTTACAACTGCCTCGTATGCACAAGACCAACAAGACAAATGAAACTGAAGATGTTGCTGTGCGGATGAGGTTGTAGAAGAGTTCGTGTGCTAGTTTAATCAGGTTTTCCCAAGCTCACAACATCCAGTTGGATGGGAACTTAATTCCCATCTAGCTCAGCCACTGTTGCCACTAGGGATAACGCTGCACTTCAATGTACACCCCTTGGGGAAGGTTGTTTGGCATTCTAGAGCATATTTGAATACTTTGTTGCGTCTGCAGAAAACAGATGGATGCCATGCCAAGAATTAAAGCAGACCATGAAAGTTTCACATCAAAAGAACATAATTCTTTTAAAGTATCTGTTCAATAACTGAGGAAATGTATGCGGATCATTTTATGGGAGTTTAAAATGGTATATACAGCTCACTTCCTTCTTTAAATTCTCAGAAGAGATGGATGTTACTATATATTGTCATCTAAATTGCATACAGCCCTTCAGCTCAACTCCTGATGCAGGGTTTGAACCCCACAGATGATGAGATGGCTACATACACCTGAGGAGTATGCACCTCTCTCTCAAAAGATGCAACCGCATGGCTTCAAAGGGAAAGCAGAGGTCACGGAGACTACAGGCAGTTGGTGGTCATTATGTTACCTGTAATCCTTGAGGCCAGGCACCTCTAAATCCCAGCTGTTAGAAACCCAGGGAATTAATAAGTTTTTCCTAGATCCAGCAGAGTTCTTTTTGTTACTTTTGTTTTTTGGCGAGGAGGGCAAAATGTACTTGCATATTTTTTGGGGGAGAGGGAGGGACAGACAGACAGACAGAGAAGCAAGCTGGAAAAGATGAGTAGACAACCACAAAGACAATGATTATATTGAAAGATAGCTAAACAGTAATTTATTCAGGTAATAAATCTGTGGGAAATTAATTTGAAGAACAATTCATTTAAGATAAATTAATTTTCAAATGATTTGGGGAAATTGACGACTTGTTTCCTGTGAAATGAGCGCTCTGTTGGAAGAGATAACCAGTTTCAAAGCAGTGAAGAAATCCTGGAATGGAGTCACATCTGCCTTATGGTCAGACTTGCAAACTTTTGTTGTAAAGTTTGACTTTTATCAGGTGAGCATTTTTTATTACAGGTGTCATGCAGCTTACTACTGTCTTTTGCTTGGTTTCCGTTATGTGCAAAGGTTTATTTCCCTCAATTAATGCTTATGACTGCTGCAGGTTTTCTTCACTCCACCAATTCTAAAAAATTCAGTGTTTTGAATTCTAGAACAAGTAAAGTAAGTAAATCTGCACTTAATGTTTCAAAATAAATTTGTTTCTTAACCCAAAGGATATGTAAACCAAGTTGTAATTAAATTATTTTCATATTTTCTTCCTTATCCCAGAAGTGAAATTACTCATTAAAGCACTGCATATCCTCACCACAAAACACCCATGTCATAATTTGCTGTCTGTACTGTACTGATCTGTCAATCTAGTTTCAGTTGGAACTGCTCAAAGTGAATTCTAGCGATCCTCCCCCTGAAGCAGATCAGAAATCCGAAGTTTATTTTTGTACCTTGGGTCCTGCCCTAATGGATCAGACAGTTGAAAGGGATGGCAGGACTTCAGACTTGCAAGAGTCTGTTAATGTACCCTTAAAATAAAATAAAATTAGCTCATGTAGTCGTTTCCTGCTGTTTTACCTGAGAGGGCTCAGAGTAGATGAAAAGGTGACATAACTCATTTTTATCTGTCTGCACCAGGAGACGTTAAGAAAAAGCCAAATTGCTGGAAACAGGCAACTTACTGTAAGTGAAGCAATTGCCCTGATCCTGAGCTGCATATCAATTAAAAGCTGGTTACGTCTTGTCTCTCAACCGAGTCACTTCTACAAAGTGCGGACTTTGTAACTCCCGAGGTTGAAGTCCACCCTTCACTTGGAAGTTGCTACGGTTGAGAAACACAGGGCTGAGCATGAAGAAGTAGGTTCAACAAAGATGACAAAGCAGTTGCGCACAGCAGGAAACAGGCGGGAGGGAAGGCTTCCAAGGCTGCAATCAAAACAAGCCTGAGAAAACCAGACTAAGGCATTCACATATCGTGCTAAATCAGAATTGTTTAAACCATGGGTTGACTACTAACCTGATTCACATATAATTTTAAACCACAGCTTGGGTGTGGGAAGGGGAGAACATTTCTGACAGTGCTAAATAAAAACAAGCAAACCTCACCATAACATAGCAGTATGAAACAGGTGATTCTCAAAATTCTGCCTTTAGAAAACTTTGATTCATATAATCATATTTCACATTATTTTATTTTGTAATTGCTAACAAAGCCATTAGATTTCTAAAATGACATCAGTGCCTTATTTTTCAGCTGTTAATCCAGGCTGGGCAATTTATAGGGCCTTTTCTTTGCCTTGTTTATGTACTTAACCATGCAGGGCTCTGCCTAACACTTTCATACAATGTTTTGCCACATGCTGGTGGAAATGGCAGACGGGGAAATCACCACTGAAAGAGACACGAATGGAGATCTAGACTGAATTTAGATAAACCACTTCAAGGTGGGTGAGCGGGGTGGAAGAAAGACACCCCCCCCAAAAAAAGATCTTCCAACACATGGACATATTGACTTTGACGGATGCTTGGAGGCAAAATAATAATAATCAGAATTTGAGAAAAATGACAGAATCTGAAGCATTCACATAAAACTAAGATCATTCATTATATTGTATTCAAAAAAAAAGTTACTGAAATATGATATGGAAAATTGCATGATAAAATGGATGCAAAATTTCAAAGTGTGGATCAATGGGAAAGGTTATGTGAAAAAATATCTAATTTATTCTGACCTGCTTTGGATAGTGAGATGGTCAGCATATTAATAAATATATGCATAACGCATATTCAGGTCTGAAAGCCACACCAAGCACAAGTGCACCCCCTGGGCTTCAGCAATGCACCAAACAGTTGATTGAGAAAAACACTACCCATGATCCTTTTTGAACTGACCTACCAGTACACCTTGTGGATCTGAGCAGGACCGAGTAGAATGGAATGGCTTCTTGTGATCAAAAGACCCTGAGCTCTTGGGAACGGACCTCAAGATTGCAACTTGCTTTTGGGCAGCTGTGTCCCACCACTGGTGCACAATGAACATGAACTCACAGAGGCAGCTCCTATAGTTTCTGGGGACAACCTTCTGGTCGTTTTTTGGTTATATTTCCCCTTCCATTTTCTGTTCCTGTTCCTTTTTCTCTTCATCGTTTCCACAAGCAATACCTACGTTCAGGCTGAACTCTTTCGTGCAGAGTCCTCCCATTTTCCTTCTTGCAGAGATTGTCTGCAATAATGCTTTTCCATGGGGTTGTGGAATTTCTTTCCATAGGACATTCTATCTTTTCTGGACATATTTCTCTTGAAAATAGGATTTCAAGCTATTGGATCCAAACTACATGGAGTTCATCAACAACTCTGCTTCTGAAGCTCAGTTTACAAATTTAACTCCTCCTCCTCTGGACATCACAAATTCAAGGACAGCAGGATCACTTTTGCCCAATGTTCCAATTACCTTTACTTCTTTGGCTGGCTTAATCCTCCTGGGTGGTGAAGATTAAGTCTTAAGACAGCCGACCCACTTTCATCTGCTTTCTCATGTCTTATTCCCCATTCGGTACTGAACTAAGCATCTCCTGCCTGCATGCTCTACTTCCATCACATACTGCTCTTGCTACATTCAACAACCAACCCCAATTCCATATTTACGCAGAACATTTTCACATCCTAGTTTCAGCAGGTGCAAAACGCCCATGGAACTGGCAGGCAAAATAAAGGCACAGTGCAAGCAGCCATGTGTGGGCTTTGCAAAGGGGCTCAGGTGGGAACAGACTCCAAAGAGGGAACTTGGCAGCAGAGAAGCAAGAATGGCCAAGGGGAGAGTCCATATATGCACAATGGGAACAGTGCATTTCCAGTGAGGTTTTCGAAGTGTCAGGAGAACCTGGCTGGTGGAACCACAACAGGAAGGCAAAGATGAGGCATCAGGAGTGTACCAATGTGGGCAGATGAGAGAGACAACAGAAGTAGAGTTGAGAAGGAACTTTTGTGCAGATATTAGCTTAATGGGGGCTGAGGAGGAGACATAAACCAGATTCCATAGTCAAAAAATGCACTATTTCTTGGAAAAGGCCAGTGGAAGAGCCCAAGACTTGGCCAAAAACCGTAAGAGCCAAGAGCTTTACTTGCTCTTCCTCCTGAAGTATAAGCCAGACCCCAAAGCTGCTTCCAGCTATGGGAGGCAGTCCTCTGCCCGCTGAATGCACCCAGCTGAAGCTTCCTTTGCTCAGCAGCTGCCAATAATTAAATGCTTGGCTTGCTTGCAAAGCCAGCAACAAGGTGCTCAATTTGACAGGATACAGCACTCTTGGTCCAGGGGACTTCCCCACTGCTTGGCACTATGCTAGCCAAAGAGGGAAGGGTGCTGGCCAATGAGGATCCTGAAGAGGCATTGGGGTTGGCAGGGGAAGGCTCCGCCATGGTTCAATCTACAGGCACAATGCCCAGCAGGATACCATCTGCGCTGGTCTGGCAGTCTGACATTGACCCCACTCAAGCCAATTCACTTTAGCGCATATATATATACACAAACACACCATAAACTTTAATTTTCATCTTCATACAACTCTAAATAACTCGCTGAAGATCAAATGCCTGGTCTGCACTCCCTCAGCCTGGCACTGCCCTTCCCAATGGGTTTTCTGATTCTTATCTTTCCTGACTTTTTAATGAGAATTTTGCCAAAACCTTCAACAGGCATACTTAACCGATTAATCTGCTGAAGCTTTTGCATTCACCCTCTATCTGTCCTTTTGTATAGAGAAATAACACCAAGATTCTTCCAAATATTATTTTCACACACACACATTGAACAAGCTGCAGAGCCATTCCATGAGCAAGTCACTTTTCTCCAGATATACTATCTTCACATGCAGCCGTTAAGTATTTCAAACTGCATTTATATAGCATCTATGACCCCCCCCCTTATCATTTTTTCTTGGGTGCTCACATGTAGTGTTTGTTTAATTCTGTTCTTTCATATACCAGTATCCTTTCCAAAGAAATCTCCCAGTATGCCCTCACTTCAATTTCATCCCTAATAATTTCATTAGTTTTATTTTTACTCACTCTGATGAAGGCTCCTTGTTTAGGCATCTTCACCCAATTTCCAGAACATCTCCATCAAAATTATTCTGCGATTTCTTTGCCCTTTAGCCATTCTGTGCTCTCTTTACTACACACTACAATTATTTTTTTCCTTATGTTCTATTTTGTTCTCTATATTCTCTACAACTATTTTTTCCTTACATTCACATGTCCTGCACCATTCTCTAGCATTATTTTTTAATCATCCATTGCCTCTTTTTCTTCATCATTCCATTAACTTTTTTTCCTTCAAATTTGCCATTACATACTCCCATCATAGTTCTGTAGCACTCTGTAAGATGGTTCTTTTTACGTTTTTCTAAGCAGTTTTTAAAATCCTTTTTCCTTATCGATTCCTATTTATTCCATTGGGAGATTATATTGTAATAATTTTGATATAGATTTCATTCTTTTTCTTCCTAAAGTCCTTCTGCATTCACTTTTGTTTCTTTCACTTTGTTTTTCTTTTTCCAATTTCATTCATTATGGATATTACAAAAGAATAGTCTCGGTCTCACATTCAGATACATTCCTTTTATCACAATTCACTCATCACTAATTGATCGTAAGCAACCAAGAAATCATTCTGTAAATTTATATTAATTCTTTAATTGCCCACACAGATGGCCACTCTTATGCTTGTCCTCACATAATGAATTTTAGAGATCTAAGTTACAGTACATGCAGCACTCCCTACTAATGGTAAGGTCAGTACAATACTTCTTTTAGTACCTTTGGGCCAGTATAGCGTTGGTGCAACTAAAGCAGAATTTCACCCAAGGATACTCCTGCTGTTCTATGCAGTCTACCTTCAATGTCATAATATACTTGCTACTTGTAATGTCACTGCCCATATCCCAACAACTCAGAGATGCATATACTATATGCTGATACCCTTGGTAGTTAATGCCAACAATTATCAGTACTGTAATATTCTCCAAAGCACCTGAAGGTCAGGCAAGGAATAATGGATGGAAACTGATCAAGGAGAGATTCAACCTGGAAATAAAGAGAAATTTTTTGACAGTGAGAACAATCAACCCATGGAACAGAAGTTGTCGTCGGAAGTTGTGGGAGCTTCATCACTGGAAGCTTTCAAGAAGAGACTGGACTGCCATCTGTCAGAAATGATGTAGGGTCTCCTGCTTTGGGGGGGTTGGACTAGATGACTTACAAGGTCCCTTCCATCTCTGTTAATCTGTAATTTCACACAGAGAAGGCTAGTAAATTGGATTTCTGCACTGAAAGAGTTGGCTTCAGTGGCCCCGTCAACAGTCTTGTGTGGCAGATAAATTATAAGTCACCTTCAATTAAAAGCGGTTTAGTTATAAGTGCAATTGTTATAGTGTTATTGTATAACTTTTTGCAAAATTGGCTCATATCCATAAAATGCACTGCCAAAATTCAGAAGGAACCAAATCCAGGAGTCTGCTAAGAAAATTCTGTTGAAGAGCTATGGAGTCAAATTTAATTAAATTTCTTGAGAGAAGAATCTCATTAACATGTTTTTACTAGTTTTAACTTGGGAAAATGACAGATCTTTGGTTGCATAAACAGAAAAATATTTATTCAGTTTGTGCCCATAGTCAACAAAATATTTATGCAAGCTTTCTCACTCACTTACACAAATGAAATAAAACTGTTAAAACTTGGGAAACAGAATAATACTTCTTTACAGAATAGTGAGGGCCAAATGCAACTCTGAAGGCATCCATAGCCTCAGAGCAATACAGAGAAAGCTCAGTTCATCGTGCCAAAGAGATAAGCTACCCATTGGGAGAATACTTTCAAAAGGGCTGCTCCTATAATTCTTATTTCTGGAAAAATGCATAATGAGAAACAGAGGACATATACGCCCTAAATAAGGCTCCCCTGTTGTATACTGCTTAAGTATGATGAATGCAATCTGATTGTATGACAAATGGGGAGCTGGCTGCAGTAATACAGATTTAAAAGGGAAAGGGGGATTATTCAGTGTGTATATGAACAAGTACCGTAGGCTGCATCTACTGCAACTCCTTAGACATGCTGCCCATCGTCCTGGACTTACACTGCAGCAGTCATGGGATTTCAAGAAAAGGCACATTTGATTTAAGGCAGTGCAACATGTGTGACATGAACCCTCACATACACTCCAAGTCAGTTTCTTCTTTTTGAATATTGCCTGCAAAAGGCTCCCTATTTATAAGCAATATTTTTTCTTACTTATGCTTTTCGAAGAGGGATCAGAGTCATGATGGGAGAAGGAAGTATACACAACTCCCCAATATTTGGGGGGGGGGGGAGTGTTGAAATTATGTATCCAAATAGTACATATGATATAAATTGAAAATAAAGTACGTATTTAAATAATAATTACAAGGAAATTGGTATAGGTAATCCTCCACTTACAACACTAAATTTAGTGACCGTTCGAAGTTACAACACCACTGAAAAAAGTGACTTATGGCCATTTTTCACTTATGATCACTGCAGCATGGTCACATGATCAAAATTCAGGCACTTGGCAGCTGACTCATATTTATGACGGTTACAGTGTCCCAGGGTCATGTGATCACCTTTTACAAAACAGAGTCAATGGGAAAACCAGATTCACTTAGGAACTGTATTACTAACTTAACAACTGAAATGGTTCACTTAACAACTGAGGCAAGAAAGGTTGCAAGAAGGAGCAAAACTCACTTAACAAATTTTGGGCTCCGTTTAGGTCGTAAGTCAAGGACTACCTGTGTTCAAAATTAAAATGAAATTAGCATGACTTAATTATTACCTATTGGGAAAACGTCATAAATATAGAAAGAATGAACAGTGTAAGTAAACTCTTGGTTCAGAGTTTCTTTAGGCTCCTTTGGAAAGTCTAGCTTTCTAAACAAGAAACAAAATAAATGATACAAAATGGAATTTTAAAATAAAAGAGCAACTCAAATTAAAGTTAAAATAAAAGAGCAACTCAAAGAGCCTTGGATAGTAGAGCCTTGGACAGAGCCTGTAGTACAGTGGTTTAAAGCACCCTGTTATTAACATCTATTAACATCTGCTGCTTGCAATTACTGCAAGTTCGAATCCCACCAGGCTCAAGGTTGACTCAGCCTTCCATCCTTTCTAAGGTGGGTAAAATGAGGACCCAGATTGTGGGGGCAATAAGCTGACTTTGTATAAATATACAAAAGTATGAAGGCTATTGCTTAACGCACTGTAAGCCGCCCTGAGTCTCCGGAGAAGGGCGGCATATAAATAAAAAAAAAAAAAAAATAGTACAGTGGTCTAAAGCACCCTGTTATTAACATCAGCTGCCTGCAATTATTGCAGGTTCGAATCTCACCAAGGCTCAAGGTTGACTCAGCCTTCCATCCTTTCTAAGGTAGGCAAATTGAGGACCCAGTTTGTGGGGGCAATAAGCTGACTTTGTATAAATATACAAAAGTATGAAGGCTATTGCTTAGCGCATTGTAAGCCGCCCTGAGTCTCCGAAGGAGGGCAGCATATAAATCAATTTTTTTTAAAAAAAATCACATTGCAAAGGAATACATATGTGCAGATGCAGAGTGAGTAATAATCTAAATGAGAACTCACCAGCATTATTAATTATAATTTAGTTAAATACTAGTCAAGACATAATGTCGGGCTCCTTCCTGTCAACAGGTGTCCCCCCCCCCCCCCGGTGGTTTATAATTGGTCATGGAGATGTAACATGCCTGCTCAGCCTGCATGGCAACCAGACTCTTCATCCCCACTTGCTTTAAGATCCTCCTATTTTCTGACAGCAACGTGCAAATCATGTTCTACATATTTTCCAAGCTCACCTCCACTGTGCTTCTCCTGAAATAGGTCAAATGGAGAGGTAAGGGGAGCATTCTATTGAACCTTCTTTTTATCACATGCTGAGAAAAACCACTGGGGTTTTTTCAAGCTTGGCATTTTTCCCACAAGTGCAAGATCCTTTTTCTTTTTCAGATGAACTGAGTATTGATCCATTGGTTGTGGTAGGAATTGATCAACCAACTTATTGCTTGAGACTGACAATCGGGCTGAGAGAGGACTCGCTCCGGCTAGCTTTTGCTCCTGCAGCGGAACTAGAACTTCTAGTCTCCTGTCCCAAAGGGGGGCAACTGGACTTTCTGGATTTTCTTTGAAGATGTTTCGCTTCTCATCCAAGAAGCTTCTTCAGCTCTTCCAGCTTCCGGTATCCTGGTTTCTTGCCTGGAGCCTTCATCACTAAATCACCCTGCTCTCTTTAAGCAAAATCACTGATTGCCTGGGCAGATTGCAAGAATGTGAAACACATCAAAGATGCAAAAGCAGGGAAAGGCAAGCACAAGGGAAACTAATTACGCATAAGCACAGTGAATATACAAATAGCATAGGACAAATGAACCCCCCACCAAGTAAACCACAGGTGCAGCTGTAAACTATGCTTGCCTAGCAAGTTAACTGCAAAACCATGGCAGGAGAAAGGGAGAACTGATTCTGTGGCTCCGTTTCGGGATGTAAAGAGTTCCTTAACTCTGGGTGACTAGTGGGTGCGGCCATGTTGCTGTTTCATGGCAACAGCAACTAAGTGGCTGCCACTGTCTTCTTCAGGGAGTTTTTTCCACTTCCCAGTCTTTTCTGTAGACCTGGCAGTTGCTGATGATCCCTCATTCTTCAACTTGGATCTTGATTAGCTTTCTTGACTAGCTCCGCTAGCCCCATCGAGCAGTGCGCATCTAGGAAATGTGGGTCTTATTTGCTAGATTTATTTTTTTCAAATTTCCAAGGTCCCCGTGTCCTGCAACTTTGTTCTGCATTATATAGGGATCTGAAACAGGCCAATCACCCTGAATAATTAAGCCATCTGCCACTTCAAGACAGTGATGGACACAAAACCTGCTTCTCCATTTTACCTATGAAAGTTGCAGGGAGAAGAAGCAGGTTCAGAAAGCAATATCCCAAGCAAGGCATGCAGAAGGAGCAAACATTCAGATGGTTATAGTTTCCAAGCAACAATTCCAGACCGCTCAAAAGTGCTCCAGAAATGGAGCCACGAGGGGACAGTCAGTCTTTCTGTTCAGCTATTCTATTGCCCTACAAGACATCCCAAGGGAAGGAACAGATGGCCAGAAGCTGCACCGGAGCCAGTTCCTTGAATTTTAGCTGCCTAACTGGAGAAGAAGGTGGAGGGAGACCACAGTGCAGGATCCCACAATTTGACTTCTCAGAAAAAGAAGAAAAACCTTCGAACCTAATTGGCAGCCTTCCAGCTCTACAGAAGAGTCGCGAGAGGCAGGTAGTGTTTTGTTATAACTTCAAACACACACAATAACAGCCTACTACCCTTTGTCCTAATTATTATAAAGACTTAGAAAACTTCCTCCAGGATCTGATTTTCTTTCTTACATTTACATTTTAAATGTAGAATGAGAAAAAGTTGTGCAAGGCATCTGAAAGACGGCACTTCCAAAGACCCTTTGGAAAAAGAGGCTTTTCCAAATGAAGACCCTCCTTTCCAAATGTTAAAGCAGCCCTTCTGTGAGGGTCACCCAGTTGAGTGTCCACGTCTGAGAAGTTCTTCTGGCAGGACCATCAGGTAAAAGGAAGAGACTGTGCAGTTAGAAAATAAAATCTACATAGCTATAATTTACACTTGTTATTTCTGGCCCTAGTTCTTCCAGCCATAGAAAATACTTCGACTGGACTTTCCAGGAAGCAATGTTGCACTGAAAACACCTCCATTTTCAGTGGAGCCAATGACGACAGCAGAACTAGGACCAGGCAAATGGATTGGCACCCTGAAATTCCTCTCTGGACAAAGAGAACACTGGGATCACCCACAAGCGCTCCATACAGAGGCTTGCTATAAAACAGCTGTCTTCAATGGCTCTGGAAGCCAAGGAAAAAGTCAGCATTGTCCAAGTTGTGATTCAGAGACTTCAAAGGGATACTGAGTTCCCCCACTTCCTTTCTTGATCACTTCAAAAAATTGCTTGTTAACTGGTTTTTGGATATTAAGAACCTTCAGTAGGACAGGTTCCATCACACCAGATGTCAGACCAAACCCAAAGATGATACAGTGAAATCCAATCAAGTCCAGTTCTTTCTTTGCTTATACCTAATAGACAGAATCTCACCAGACTATAGCTATCACATTCTAATCTAATAGATATACCCTGGGAGATTTCCTTCCCTGTCCAGTCAGGAGGGCACAATCCCTTACTTTGGGTCTCTGGAATGTGTTGCCCCCTCCCTAGGAAACCAGGATGGGATTGCTGAGATTCTTCCCCCTCTCCAAACTCCAGCTGCACATTCTATCACTGAGTGATTTTCCATCAATCCTCTGCAAAAGAAGTTTTATATAACTTTAAAAACTTGACACAATATTCTGAAATAAACAGAAAATTGATAATTAAGACATTGATTTTGGAGTAAAAGGCAAATAGCTTAGAAATAAGATTTTGAGATTAATGATAAGAATCCTTCCTGTGGGTGGTTTAAAATTCCATTAAAATATATGAAGATTCTGAACTTAAGTGTAAGAAATCTTCCTGTGGGAAAATTTTGTGGATTAGAGAAAAATATAAGAGGAAACTTTAAAGGCTGGACAATAGAGGCAAGCAGAAAGAAGTAAAGGTTATAATTAAAGAAAGACTTACTAATACAGAATAGAGAAAAGTATTTTAACTTTGGAAAAATTCAGGGACATTTGGGAACAATGCACTACTAATAAACTTCTCAAGATTTTCTGACCGTAAAAATGGGTTTAAAAGAGTAGATAAAAGAGGATACAACTGAGAATTAATCTGTTTGGGATGCCACATTACAAGAGTGATATGGAAAAAGTTTTACTTTCACCGGATTTACAAATATAACCAACTGAGTTTTTAGTTATGAAGGAATGCAGAAGCCTCCATCCTGGCTTCCCATTTCTCCATTTACGATGCCCTTTTGTGCTCTCAGTGCTTGGCTGCATATTTGATTCTGGGTCCCTGCCACTCAGCCTCTTTGTTTGTAGTTTAAACTTCTCCTGATGAGACTGATAAGATGCTGCCAAGTGCTTTCTTTCCTGTTTTTACAAGATATATCTCACCTCTTCCAAGGAAATAAACCACTGTCATAGACTTTAAGTCCTTCTCAATGACCTTATTTGCATAACCATTTGCTGACTTCTAGGCTTCTGTTTTCTTCTAAAAAGGCCTGATTTAGGGGTTGGGGGGGGGGGGGAACCACCCTATCTGTGCCTTCACATTCCTACACCTTGTAGTCTCGAGATTCTTTTAATATCTCTTCTGGATCTATCATTTATCCCAAATGGATTAAGAGAAAAGGATAACAGTAAATTTGAATAATCTTGTTAATACCTCCATCCACATCCTGAATATGGTATGTAACAATTGTTGGAAGAAATATCCATCTGGTTCAGTTCCAAGATGGGAGAAAGGCACTGGAGACAAAATGGAGGCGAGGCTGATTGGAAAGATGGTTTAATGATGAACAGAACCACCAAGCACATGGTTCTGGGCAGCTGACCAGATGGAGTTGAGAGTGGATGGCTTTTATACCTTCTCTGGGCTTATTTGATTTTCCTTTTCCTGTGCAAGAACATGTATTCTATTGGCTGTTGTCAGACTCCCATGGGGCCATGTAGGGGTCATGTTTGTCTGAGCTAAGTTTGGTTGAAGTTTGGAGGTTGATGCAATGTCCTTAGGAGACTGTGCAATGTAGTGAGCTCTGTGATTTAGTGGGTTAATCCTATTATGTCCTGAAGGGTCATGTCTTAATCCCATCACCCTGGAGCTGAAGGTCTTTTGTTTTGCAGATAGGCTGGTCCAGTCTTTCTTAATGGGCACAAAATATTTGCTGGGGGGAGGGAGACTGAGTCTGCTTTCTGTCTTTTTAAGAACATGATTCTCTATTTCTTATTTAGGGAAATATAATATTCTGCCTTTTTAATATTTCCTAAAATATATCATTCTTCTAGGAGAGGGATAGTTGCTAATTATCTACACAGATAATACACTTCACCAATGTCATACCAAGCCTGAATGGAGTCTGCACATGGAATCATCTAATGAATCTCCAAATTTTATATACATCCCACTCATTTTCTTAACAGATGGAGGGAAGGTTATGGACTTAAGAAGCCTTGACTTCAGCAAAAAATTTATACCATGCAAACTTTTAGGCCAGGGTCTCCAATGTTGGCAACTTTTAAGACTTGTGAATTTCAACCCCCAGAATTCCCCAACCAGCTCCATGCTCACTAGGGAATTCTGGGAGTTGAGGTCCACGAGTCTTAACGTTGCCAAGTTTGGAGAACCTTTGCTGTAGACTGATACAAATAGAAAGCAAGCCATACAAAGTTCTATTGGCGCACTGTAAAACTTTGAGCCATACCAAGATAAGGGTAAGCTAAGTAGATAGCAAGAACAAGGCTTGGAGAGTTAAAAAAGATACTGTTTCCCTTATAAATGATATCAGCACTGCAAGGCTTCTAGTTTGAAGAATCTGGAGGCAGATACACAAAATAATACAAAACGTTGTGAGAGAATTCCATGAAAACTGATCCAGAAATAAAAGCTGAAGGTGCAATTACAGAGAAACAAGCAGAGGGAGCTTGGAATGGGTATCACAGGAGAAATGGTTGTTGGAAGAAAAATCCGGTCTGGTTCCAAGCTGGAAGAAATAAAATGGAGGATGACTGACTGCAAAGAAAGGTTTATTTGGTTTCCAGAAACTTCAATGATTGCAATATTTCTGGGGTGGTTGACCAAATGGCTGAGTAAATTGATGGATCTTTATAGGGTACTGATTGAGATGCTCCAGGGGGTTGTGCAATGTAGTGAGCCTTGTGCCTTTTGCTATTCTAATGGCAGTGGGTTAATCCTATTATGTCCTAGAGGTCATGTCCTGTCCTTAGAATTTGGGTGGGGAATGCAGATTTTAATCCCATCAGCTCCAACCTTCTGTCCATGCATTTTGTTTATGAACAGATTGGTCCAATCTTCCTGAATGGATACCAAATCTCCATTCCCAAAGACCAGTCTCTTCTGTTTGAGGCTGTTTTCCTATGGCAGGAAGACTGGGGCTGCTTTCTGCCTTTAAGAACCTGTTTCTCCATTTTTTTAAAAAAATTGATTTATATTTCTCTTTTGGGGAAATATCCTGCCTCTTTTAATATTAAGAATAAAGAATATTTTAATCTGAGGAGGAGAGGCATTCCTACCCAGTGAAAAAGGAGTTGAGCTGTTTCCAGCAAACTCTTCTACAACCAATGTTTTTAAATTTCCTTGGTTTTCTGAGATGCTCAGAGAAATAAAGTGAGCAAAGACCACTGGCATAAATGAGAAAGAGGTGTGACTAAGCACATCTCTGAGCTTAAATCTGAGCCTGTGCTGCGGCAATCAGGGTGGCCAAGCAGAATGAGTTCTCTGCCCTCTCTGCATCTGTGGAATGCTGGCCGGCTGCACTACTATTTAGAGTGTGCTAATCCCTAGTAAAAAAAGATAGACTGGAAAAACCTATTAGATAAAATTGCCATAATCTGCTCAGACACTTTCTGAATAAAATCGTTCCCATTCTGGCTCGGAGCATAACCAAATGGACAGAATCTAGCAAGATGATAGAGGTGACACCCTGTGGAAGGTGCTGGAGACTGGGAATCTTGAGAAAATGGACTGGGCTCTGGGATCTCAGTTCTTGTGAACTGGATTCCTGTTTCACTTGACTACTGAAAGCAGCTAGGGAAGGGATTGAGAACCGGATGGGAGCTGTAACAAATGCTTCTTTGAGAAAAGGTAAGGACCCAGAGTAAGCAACTCTGCCCACTTTGCAGGAACCAGGACAGCATGCAGCCTACCATCCCTTCCCCACTATTCTCTTCTTAGAGAAGATCATTTAAAAAAAGCAGGATCACTGCAATTATAGAGAACAGTTAGAAGAAACTGATTATTTGATTTATGGCAGTCTGGCTTCAGATGCATTTGGAGGGATGCACTGCACTGGTCATTCTCATGGATGATCATGGTTTGGTCCGTTCAGTAGCTCCATGAAGCTGCTGGGACAGTCATCTTCTGGTTAGGTGTGAGGCATCATTCGTATGCTAATGAAACCTAGTTGTGCATTTCAACCCGACCTCAATGAGAGCTACAACAGAAGTCATGATTCAATGCCTGGAGGCTGTCAGGATGTAGACATAGAAAAATCCAAGCAAGATGGTGGCTTAATTCAGGATTGGGAAGCTTGTTCTCTTTTTTTCCAGAATATTCCATTAAGGAATAATGGATTTAAGACAGGCTCCAACTGAATGCCAGAAAGGTGATAGCTTCATTTCAGAAGATGTGTTCAAACCAAGCTGGGGTGACCTCTTGTTTGGGATAGTTTAATTTGAATTCTTGAACTGAGCCAAGTTTGATCTCAACGGTTTAAATGGACTCCTTCAATTCCACTGTAGGATTCCACGATTAAGCATAAGAACATGCAGATTTGTGTGTAACAGCTGTACTATGTTTTACAAGCACAATCTATATAAATATTTCATCAGATGAGTTTTTGTTAGCTTTTCCAATTCCAAAATTCCTAACTCACTTGCCTAATTAGCTCAGGTGCAGCAGAGGGACATGCCAAGAACTCTGTTGCCCTAAGAACTGCTATCTCTTTTGTCTTTTTCCTGCCCCCCCCCCGCCCCCAAATCTCGTGTATTTTCAGATTATATACCTATGGACAAGAAGTGCCTTTTTGTATTGTTTGGTAAACATCACTTGATTTATTTCTTACACTACTGAGGTGTGATACTAAACAAATAACAACGAAAGAACAGAAACAGAAAAACACAGTTTAAAACAATGAGCTGGCAATTTGAAACACTTTTTAAAACCATGAATCGATTAAAATCCTGCTAAAAGCTTTCTTTCTACTAGAAAAAAATGAAGGTGTAAAAAAGACGCTCAATCTACTTCAGATGAGGAGAAATCTCAGCCAACTGTACCTCAAAAAAAGCTATGACTTTAGAAATGTGTATATTCCCATCAATTAACTCTTAAGGTGGTTTATATCTAAGCAACAAACAGCACATAACAAAGCACAGAAACAATATTGCACTATTGTTGCAATATTGAAGAAAAAAACATTACCTGAAAGATAACTAAGTAGAAGCTCAAGGTTTTAGTGAAATAATTTCAAAGACGGTGTATAGCAGCAAAAACATTCCTTTTTTGGTCCCAAGTTTCACTTCAAGAGCAGGAAGACCAGAATCAAAAGCAGCTACTAAGTGATTTTAACACGTCAAGAAGCTTATTTGACCATTTGCACCCAGAACTGGGCAGGAACATGGACAGGCAGCAGCTAGTGAAGAAAACGTGAAATTGTTGTTCCAATGCACAATAATTTCTGTTTAATTCCGCCATCAAATTTTTATTAAGTATAGTTTTAGGATTGTTAACAAGCAACATCGTACAGTAGATATAAAAAGTCTACACACCCGTTAAAATGCTACGTTTTTGATACATAAAACAAAATGCAAAGATAAATCACTTCAGAAATCTTTCCACCTTTAATATAACATGTAAGTTGTACAATTCCACTGAAAAACATAACATCAAACGTTAGAAGATACAAAGCTGCATAAAAAGTCAACCGATCAAGCATCAATCCCCTGGAGCAACTTCTGAAAACAACTTCGCACTTTTAGGATTAGTAACAAGCCTTATCATTTCCCAAATCAACCTAGGATATTTCAAATACAAGTAGCAAAACACAGATGGATTGATCTGGTTCCAGATCACAGAGCTCTTCATGCAATCACCCAAGTGCCTCTTTTAAAGTATAATCACTTCCTACAAACATTACAGCATTAATTAATATCTGGGGCAGCTTAGTCAGTAATATACTGTTGGAGACACCCTGAAAGACAAACATTTGAGCTGCCAGAAACATGGGCCATCAAACTCCTGGCCTGCATGTGCGTTTTCAGCGCACAATAAACAGCAACTGACGGGCTTCAGAAGCCAAACTGAGAGTCAATGCTGTAGGGATGAAGTTGGAAAGCTAAAACTTAAAATCATCTGAAGGTAACAACAATCACAAATAAATGTACATGAATGTAAGAAGCAAGGGCATGGGGGGGGGGAATTTATATCTAAAATTAGAGTCAAGAAAGCTGCTGAGCTGTTGGCAGAGAAAGTGAGGAAGTGCTAATAGAGAATACACAAGGCATAGTACTTTCCTTGCATTTCTCACCAGGCTCAAGGTTGACTCAGCCTTCCGTCCTTCTGAGGTGGGTAAAATGAGGGCCCAGATTGTTGTGGGCAAGAGGCTGGCTCTGTAAACCGCTCAGAGAAGGCTGTAAAGCACTGTGAAGCGGTATAGAAGTCTAAGGGGCCAGTGCTATTGCTATTTCTCTTCTCTCAGAAAAGGAGAGCTCTTTTAAACTTCCTTGTATAAAAGAAAGGGAATCCAACGATTCAAGCAGCAAGCTGAATTTTTACCCTTAGCAAGTTGGTATCCTGGACCAGACAAATTATACATCCCAGGATGCTGAAGAAGATACCAGAAATGATGGAAGAACCATCCCTGAAATTTCTTGGGAGAATTGGAGAAGAGCACTTCCACTATTCAAAAAGAGCCAGTGGCGGCCTGAGAAACCACAGACCGGTAGCAGCTGCACCTGATGGAATACTAGAACACACGATCAGCAATATGTCCAGGATGGAGCCAGGAATCAGGACCTGTTTTTCAACAAAAAAACCATGCAAGCCTAAATCTATATCTTTCTGTAATAAACGTGCAAGGGATTGGTAACAGATGCAATGTTTGATCAAAGTCTCCTATGGAGAATCACAGTCCCATGGATTTGCGACTGGTTTACACCATTGCACCCAAAGCGTGTTTATAAATGCTTCTTCGGCATACTGTAAGCGGTTCTCAAAAGGGCTCCGTCTCTGCCTACTAAAACCTATTTACAAGTAACAGACAATGCAAATGGATGTGTTGCTTATCAATGGCCAGGCTCAGGGAATTGGATTATTTCCCACATGCTTGAACATAATACAAAACTTAACTATAACAACTTTGCATGTGATAGGGAAGTTCAAATGCATCGCTATAACAGTGGAGAAATGTGGCATGGCTGCTTTCTATGTGAGAAGTGGCCAGAAACACATCACCAGCTGAACGAGCAACGAGGATGAAACAACCTTAGAAAGTCCACGGCTATCTTGAGCTTCATGAATAGCAAGCAAAGCATGGGAGGAAACTGCATTGGTTAGATCAGAGTTCAGTGTGACCCATTTTTGGCAGCACCCTTCAAAGGAAAAGTGAGGAAGAGTTCAGCAGAGCAAGCAGGAGGATAAAGGGCTTGGAGGAAAAACCCTGTAAGAAAAGCCTAAAGCATATTCAGCTGCACATGACACAAAAAGACGGAGACCCATGTTAGCGGTCTGCAGTACAATTATCTAACAGACAGGAAGCAGCAGGTGAAGCTAGGCAGAATCACATCAGATACCTGTACAAATAGCACAGGGGGCCCCAGGGCTGTGTGCTCTCTGCACTTCTCTTCTCTCTCTATACTAGGGGTCTGCAATTTTAAACACTCAAAGAGCCATTTAGATCAGTTTCCCACAGAAAACACCGGGAGCCACAAAACCTGGGTGGGCCTGGCCAACTCAACATCCCCCACCCAGTCACATGACCACACCCAGCCACGCCTACCCAGTTTTCTGGCTCCTGGTGTTTTTTCTTTTCTGTGGGAAACAGGTATCTCCCCCCCCCCCTCTGTCTCTTTCTCCCTCTGTCTCTCTCTCTCATTCTGTCTCTTATCTCTCTCTCTGTCTCTCGTGTGTTTGTGTGTGTCCCCTCTTGAACCATTTCCAAAAACAGGCGAGGATTTTGTTTTTGTTTTGTTTTGTTTTTCCTCTTTTTTTGGCTGATGTTCTTTCTTCTTCTTTGGGTGCTTTTTACCATATGATTTAAATCAAGACTCATTTCAGGTTCCAAGATAAATGAAGCTCTTTTGTCCTCCTGTGGCTTCCTTGTCAGCTGAACCCACCACTGGCTGGCCCCACTCCTCGCCCTCCCCTCCCAGTCACACCTCGCCTGGCCTGCGAAGGTAAAGGTGGCAGCGGGGGATGGAGACTCGTTGCATATTCCAGAGCAGGAGAGAAGTGCCTCTGTACTTGCCTCCTCTCGCAGGCGCTACGTCCAGCACTTGTTGGTGCTGCGTGCACCTCGGTCACTCGGGGAGATGCGCAACTTGCTCTCTGCCCCAAGACACTGGCCCGGTCTGGCTGTGGCCGATGCTCCGCATCGTAATGGGCTCCAGGAGGAGGAGGGAACAACGTCTCTCCCATTATGAAGCATGATAAATTTAACTGTTCTGCGCAAAGTGCTCACAGCACAATTAAAGCTAGGCGAGGAATGACTGGGAGGGGTGGGCAAGGGGTGGGGCCAGCCAGTGCTGTGGCTCCCTGTTGGCTGACAGGGAGCCACAGCAGGGGGATGAAAGAGCTGTATGTGGCTCCAGAGCCGTGGGTTGCTGATACCCACTCTATACCATTGATTGCATCTCAAAGCATCCCTCTGTTAAAGTACTGAAGTTCGCAGATGATACAACAGCGATTGGTCTCATTCGAGACAATGATGAATCTGCATACAGATGGGAGGTTGAACAACTAATCTTGTGGTGCGGCTGAAACAGTCTTGAACTGAACACACTTAAAACTGTAGAAATGTAGATTTCTACAGTAGATTTTAGGAGAAGCCCTCCTACACTACCACCAGTCACAATACTAGACAACAGTAGCAACAGTAGAGAACTTCAAGTTTCTAGGTTGCATAATATCTCAAGACCTAAAATAGACACCTAAATATGTCACCTAAATATGTCATTAAAAAAAGCATGAAGATGCTATAGGGCACTGCATGTTAGAACAACTAGACGCTAGGACAGTCCCCCTTGCCATCACTTTGCTAAAAAACTAATTCCCACAACACTGTCAAACTATTTACTAAGACTGCATTTACTAAGACTAAGACATGAAATTTGCCTTGGTACAGGCTGACTTGCTAGAATTGATTATTAATATACTAGAAAATTGGGTTTTTCTTTAAACTGGAATTGATTTAATCCTTGGAAAAAACAAAAAGCGGTAACTATGGATTTAACACCTTTAAAAGATAAAAGAAAAGAGACAAACGGATGGTTACATAATGGATACAAAATGGAGATTGCTGTGACTAAGTGAAAGTGTGGATTGTAGAGATTAGCAAGGTAAACATTTAGATCAAGATGTTAGAATATTTTTTAAAATTTGTGTTTTTGATTTTTATGTTAAAAGATGTAAGGGAGGGAATTAAGCTAGATAGAATTTTGACTGATAATTGGATATAAAAAATGAGTAGAGTTTATTTGGAAATTAAGGTTTTGGTGATACAATAGACTGGTTTAGAATAAGATGTTAGAATTTGTGTTAAAAACTTTTGTTTTGATTTTTAATTTTAAAAGATGTAACGGGGAAATTGGGAATAGAGCTTGTTAAAGGAATGTAAGCAATTGTACCTATCTATGACCAGATCAAGACTTCATTCTTAAACAATATATTTTATCTTTATGTTTGGAAAAAAATAAAAAAATATTTTTCAAAAAAAAACTTTGTTGCTTGTATCTTATGATTTAAATTTTTTAATTAGTATCCTAGTATGATTTATGTCAATTGCTTATTTAGTATCCGTGATTATCACTATTGTATCTAATATTTTATGGTGAATGTATTTTTACAATACTATGATAATAATCTATCACTATTGTTGTATGTACACTGAGAGCTTATGCACTGGAGACAAATTCCTTGTGTCATGCTTGGCCATAAAGAATTCTAATTCTAAAAGACTAGCATATGCCTTGCCTATTGCCTATTGACAGCGAAACAAGAATGGGGTTGAAATTCATAGAATTCACGCTGAATACAAGAGAGGCTGTTAAAGCATCGGATATAATAAAAAACGCATTATGCAGGTAGTCCCTGATTTACAACCATTCATTTAGTGACCGTTCAAAGTTACTTATGATTGTTTCTCCCACTTATGATCCCTGAAGCATCCCCTTTGGTCATGTGATCCAAATTCAGATGCTGGCAATTGGCATTCCTTGAATTTATGGCAGCTGGACTGTTCTGGGCTCATGTGGTCACCATCTGCAACCTTCCCAACCAAGGTCCAAGCACCAAAGGCAATGGGGAAGCCAGATCCACTCGACAATTGCGTGGTTCGCTTCACAACTGGGGCAAAAATGGGGCAAAACTCACTCAACGGATGCTTTACTTTGCAATGGAAATTTTGGGTTCAATTGTGGTTGTAAATCGAGACTACCTGCAATGTATTAAATTTATATGCCACCCAACTCCCATCAATAGGTGATACCTGTCTGGATGCTTAAGTGCAATGATATGCAATCCGTTTTCAATCAACTCCCAGTCTTTCAATACTCTTACGCTTGCAATAGATTTTATCACCCACCTATATAATAACATTTCTGGTTTTTTATAAATAGTTTTTATAAAAACTATTTTTATAACTCTTTATAAATAGTTACTACTCCCATTCACCTGTGACATTTCAGTTTTGTAAATCATGTTAAGTTTTATTTAATTTAAAGAGGTTCTCTTTAGAGGCTATCAAATCGATTTTCACACAAACAACACTATTTCATTATTCACATAAACATGTTATTTATTTTTTTCAAAAAGTCCAAAATAAGTTTCTTTTGTAAAAAAAAAATTGACTGCACTGGAACCTGATTCAACTAGGTACAAAGTTGTAAAACCGGCAGCTTTAATGAACGTTTACTCTACAATTGTGGCTAAAGAGCGTCAGCTTCTGGCTGCTGCTGCTGAAATTATAAATTTCCACCTTGAACACAATAGGCTTTCATTTGTTACTGTGGCACAGTTGCAAAATTATCTCTTGACATGTTTACCCTGAGTGTGTTTACCATCACGCTTTAAATTTCTTAGGCCACTGAACTCAGCCATCCTGTCAATTCTCAGAGCAATTAAGTGGGTTCTAAATTTCTCCATGTCAGCAGTTTTAATCTGCTTGAGAATAGTTGATAGAACTTTCTTGCCTGAATAGTCAATAAATACAGAGATAAAAATCAGTAAGTGTAACTAAATATGAAATTAACGTTATTAAGCTACTTAGATACCTCTGTCAAATAAAACATATTTTTTTCATTTTAAAAAACTTTTTATGCCAATTTTGTTTCCAGTACTTGAAATTCAAAAGTGTATTTGATTTCTGTTATAAATCTTCTAAATGTGGCAAACACTTTGAGAAAGCTACCGAACATCTGGATGCAATAACAAATTATCAAAATGCTTATCATAATCATAACAAGATAAATGAAATAGCTGATTATTCTTGGAAATGGTTTTAATTTTATTTGCTGCATTTACTCATAAAGCATTGATTTAGGCAACAACTTAAAACATTTTGCAAAAAGATGTCTCTACATTTATACACTGAGTGCAAGAAAAACCCATCTCAAACCTCCTTCTTCGAAACTGAGGTAAATCCATAGTATTTTGTTATTGTGCTGAAGTTCTTTTGTGAAGAACCTCAGCATAATAGAACTGTTTCTCTGCAAAATTTGATCAAATTTTGATCAAAATTTGGGTGCTTGGCAACTGGCATGTATTGATGGCGTTTGCACTGTTCCAAGGCCGATGTGATCACCATTTGCAACCTTCCCAGCTGACTTCTGACAAGAAAACTCAAATTCCCTTAACTGCACTATTCATTTAACAACTATGGCACAAAAGATCATAAAATGGGACAAAGCTCATGTAACAACTGCCTTGTTTAACAATGGAAACTTTGGGCTCAATTGTGGCTGTTGAGTTGAGAGAGTGAACTGTGATTTTTTTTAAAGGGTACGTTTAAAGTGGCAACACCGATTCTTGCTTTGTAAAAGTATTAAAGATTTTAAAAATTACAGATTAGAGCCCTACATAGAAAGAGAAATGACAGTTGTTTTAGAAAACTCCACAAGTACATTACTGATCACACTGGATAACTGAAAAAGCCAAAGAATACCCCAAATAAGCCAATATGTACTTCAATGACTATAGAAATGTAACTTCGGCTTAACCCTGTTAAGCTGTGAGGTGTCCTTAGAAAAATGGGAGTGCTCACAAAAGCACTATTGTCATGCAAAATTTACATAAAGGACAAGATGTTCCATGTCCAGATGCAACAGACCAACTCCGGGTCAGCAAAGAAGTGAGAGAAACCTATATACCAGTGATGGAGAATCTTTTCGGCACTGAGTGCCAAAAAGTGAATGCGTGCACAGCACCAAGTGCCAAAAAGGGAAGCATTTCACACTCGTCAGGGCCGCAACCAGGAAGAGGAGCCTGCCGGATGAGGTACTTCCGTCAGCAAGTTTTCCGGTTACTGACGCACATGCACACACGCCAATCAGCTGGCCGCCGCGCATGCTCACACCAGAAAACGGCACTGCTGCACGCACAAAGGCCAGTTGATCATCACTTGCGCATGCGTGCCAGAAACCCGGAAGAGTGACGGGCGGTGCCACGCGTACCCGGTGACATGGCTGTGTGCCACTTTGGGCACGCATGCCATAGGTTCGCCATCACAACTATATACTATCATTTTATTAAGTCAATCAAAATTTTTAATATACACTGAGAGAAGCTGGACTACAAGATAACCATGGATCAGAGGAAGAAACATGAAAGCAAATTATCTAGAACAGGGGTGTGAAACTCAAGGCCCAGGGGCCAATTCAGCTTGCAGGGTGCTTAGATCTGGCCAGCCAGGGCTGCCCTGCAAACAGCGAAGGACCAGCCTGTGGTGCTTATGCCAGCGAAAACGGAACTCAGGAGGGCCATGTGCAGCTCTCCCAAGCGCTGTTGTCACTGGCAGAGGGTTGCAGGAGGTCGTCACAGCTGGAAATGGAGTTCGGGAACCCGTTTTCGGTAGGATAGGCTTGGGTCACCATAGGCGCCCCTGACATGAGTGACATTGAGCTGGCCGCACCCACCCCAGCAGCCCTCAATGAAATCGAGTTTGACACCACTGATCTAGAGAGTCTAGTAATGAACATCAAGGAGCATGGTGAAAAATAGGGAGGGAGAGAGAGAGAGAGAGAGAGGAAGAGAAAGAAAGAGAAGGAGGGAGGGAGGGATCAAATTTGATTACCCTGAAGAGAATCTATCCTGCGGTCACTAAGAACTGATCCAGATTGATGGCATTTTAATCAATTGACAAGTCTTCTTGCAGTAGTACGCAGCATTCATCACCATGGATTTGCTCAAATGCAGGAAGATCTCTTTTGCTGTCTATTGGAGAAGCTGTTCCTCAATATCAATTATTCTTTTTATCAATGTATCTCTGCACTGCTGCACCATTAATTGGCTGGAATTTCAAAATCTCAGCTTGGTCTTAATGCATTACCGTGAAAACTTCCAGCAAGACGTATTAAAACACCATCTATTGTGTAGCTTAGGGGTCCCCAACCTTTTGGGCACCAGGGACCGGTTCTGTGGAGAGGTTTTTCTGCAGACCGGAGGGAGCATGGTTTCGTGTGCTGCCTGCATCCTGCAGATGGGGCTTCGCTATGCCATCGTTAACTGAATTCCAGTGTCATTAGGCAAGACCACCTCCACAAACCAAAGTTAATGGGGAAACCAGCAGGAAGTTACAAATCCCAGGCCCCCTGGCAGGTACATGGCTGATGCCAGTTGGGGGAGGGAGCAAGAGGGTGTGCAAGAGGCACCATGTAGGTTGCAGACAGTGCAGGTAAGTGCACAAAAGGCATGGGGTGGGGAGGGTGCAAGGGGGTGAACAAGAGGCAGCACATAGGTTGGGAGGGTTCAGAAGAGGCAATGTGTGGCTCAGGTACATGGGGAGATTGGTGCGTGTGCATAGATAGCTAGAATGGCACCGGCACAGCAGGCCTGGGGAGGGGGTACTGGTTGGGGGGACTTGTGTCCTGTCCCTGCTAGCTTCCCTGTTGACTTTCTGAGCAAACCAGCAGGGAAGGTTGGAGAATGGCGATCGGGGTGCTTGGCAACTGGTCAAAGTTCAAAGCAGACAGTGCGACATATTGTGGAACTTTGCCCTCTGGGCACATATCAGGGAAACTCCATCATGTATTGACTATATCCATGATGGCGAACCTATGGCACACGTGCCACATGTGGCACGCAGCGCCCTCTCTGTGGGCACGCAAGCTGTCACCCCAGGTCAGCTCTGCCGCACGTGTGCACCTCCCACCGGCCAGCTGGTTGTCGGGTCCCTGCCACGCATATGTGGGTGATGTGGCACATGTGGGGGGGGAGCATGAGTGTGGGAACCCTCCCATCCTGATAGGGCACCAGTATATAAAATGAAAGCAACTTCCCCTCCTTACTAGCAATGATGAGGTTACCTAGTTTGGTAATGTGTGTCTAAAATTTGCTTTAATGTCTCCCAACTTTCTTTTATTATTTCTCCTATCATATGGTTGATTGCCTTAGTTTTAATTGAAATATTAAACTCTTCTGTCATGTTCTCATCATACAGTGAAATAAATAATTAAATAATTAAATAAACTCCACGTAAATACATCATCTATAAATTCTGTTTTGTACGTCTACGCATTGCATTTTTTAAAGCAGGGTTCTCCAAAGTTGGCAACTTTAAGATCTTTGGACTTCAATTCCCAGAATGCAGTGGCTGGAGAATTCTGGGACTTGAAATCCAGAAGTGCTTAAAGTTGCCAGTTTGGAGATCCCTGTTTTAAAGCATGGGAAATTTGGTGTTATGAACTTTTTCTTGCCAATACCATTATTCTCTGTTAGTGTTCTGAGTGGGCAAGTGCATATATACTTGGGATGTAATAGGGTCCCATGAGGGGGCATCTAACCCTAGATCTCACCCCCATAATCTTTCCTGGACTGCTGCCACCAGCTACTTTGCCCCAGAGGAATCTTCTCTGAAGCTAAATCACACAGTCGCTGCTCCCTCCCCTTTTTATGCTTGTAACTTAGCTGAGCAGAGGAAGATGCAGATGCTAAAGTCAAACCTTTTCAGAATGAAACTGCCGACTTGGTACAATTCTTTATTATACATACCAAGAAAGTAACAAAAACGCCTAAAGGGTTTTTTCTGTTCTTCCTTCTCCCCTGCAACCTCCCCCCTCCAAGGCAAAACAAAAGGGCAACAGATGAAACCGTTTTTCAACATGCCAACCTGCATTCAGCTTCTTCTTGTCCCTAAATACAGTAGCTATGTCATTCCTGAGATTTCTGGCTTTGTGGCTTCTGCTTAGCTGGCCCTAAGCCAACCTGGAAGAGATGCTCCCATTCCTCCCAAGAAAAGCAAAAAACAAGGACAGAATAAGGTGGGCTCTCCTCCCCCCCTTTGGTCCCTTTCAAGCCTTCCTAGGACTGAGATAAGGACCGGCCCAAAGTCATTCAGCTGGCTATCATGGCCTAGGCAGGGCTAGAACTCATTGTCTCCCCATTTCTAGCCTGATGCATTCACTGCTACACAGAACCGGCTTTCCCTGCCTCCTTTTAAAAACCCATCTGAGAGAGAAATCCCCCCCCCCCCCAATTGCCTTGGCGTTTGATTTTCCTAAGCTTTGATTCTCTAGGCTTCTTACTACCTAGATAAACAGCTGAAGATGTAAACCTGACAGATCACGATTAGTTTTTAGATATGCAGAGAAATTGATGCCTTCCATGACCAGGGAAAGCAATGAGCCCTGGCCTTGCTGTCTTCTTGATATAACCCGATTCACTGCTTTTTTTATCAGCTATTTTCTCTGAGTACTAAAATTTTATATTCTAAAGATTTAATGTTTCATTCTGCCATTCAATCTTGGCTTAATTCTTTGATCGGATCTGACCTAGTCCTAAAATCCTTATTCCCCACAGTAAAATGCGAAGACTTTCCTCTCCCTTGTATGCTTCATCTCTTTTACAGGTAGCCCTCGATTTACCACAATGGGGCTGGAACTTTCTGTTGCTAAACAATAAGGTCACAATATTGTGACAATATTGTGATCACAATATGATTAAATGAATCATCCTGTGACCTCACCCAAGTTGACGACCTTAATGCCATGGTCATTAAGTGAATCACTATGGTTGTTAAGCATCTCGGGGAGACACGCAACTTCCTTTTAGCCTCAAGACACTGGCCCGGCCCGGCCATTTCTCTCTGCTGCTGCTGTTGGCGCCTCCATTGCCTGCCCGCATGCTTCACAATGGGGGAGACGGCATCCCTTCTCCTCCTGGAGCCCATTATGCGGAGCATTGGCTGCAGCTGGGTCGGTCGAGTGTCTCAGGGCAGAGAGCAGGTCGTGCGTCTCCCCGAGTGACCGAGGTGCGTTCAGCACCAACAAAGGCCAAAGAAGCGCCTGCAAGACCCAGAGAGTGCTAGAGAATCAGAGAGAGAGAGAAAAAAAAGAGGTGAGAGAAAAAGAAAGAGATGAGAGAGAGAGACAAAGAGAGAGAGATGAGAGAAAGAAATGAGGCAGACAGACAGACAGACACAGACAGACAGACGGGGGGGAGAGAGAGAGAGAGAGATGAGAGAGAGAAAGATGAGACAGAGACAGACAGACAGACAGAGAGATGAGAGAAAGAGATGAGACAGAAAGACAGACAAAGAGAGAGAGAGAGAGAGAGAGAGAGATTTTTCTTTCTTTCTTAGGCCAAACTAAGTGCCAGGACCCCATCTCGTCACTGGGAGTCCAGGCACTTCAGTGAGCGGTGCGCTGGATTTGTATTAGTGGTCCATGGGATTTAAAATTATGAATTTAGTGGTCCCTGACGTATGAAAGGTTGGAGACCCCTGCTCTAGAGTTACCCTGTGGTAAGATGGGCAGCCGATAAATTTAATAATATAATCATATGACCTCAGGACCCTGCAATCATGTAAATACATGTTAGTTGGCGAGTGCCTGAATGGTGATCACATGGCCACAGAAAAGGTGCAACAGTCATAAGTGCAAGCTCAGGTCATGTCTTTCTTTTTTCAGCATCCTCATAACTTTGAGCAGTCACCAAATGAATGGTCCTAAGTCAAGGTCTACTGTATTGGAACATTTGGATTTTACATAAACTCTTTTTTCACCGTATTTTTATTAAAACTGCAGCAGTGGGGGTTTTTTTGTTTTTAAAAATCAGCTATGTTGAGGCAGTGGTAACATGCACATACCGTGTGAAAGTATTGTTCTGCTCCTCCCAAGTCAGTTAGCTTCATGAAATGTCCCCCATTCTCAATTAATTGGCTTTCTGTGAGAGATCTGCTACCTTTTAACATGAGCACAAACAGCAAAGTATTTCAATGAAATTTTACTTTAATACTAGGCCATTTGCTTGAAACTATTATACCTGGCCAACTAAAGACATTTTCAGCAGATGAGAAAATGTGCTGGGGGCATGCTCACGAAACAGCTGCCAAGAGGTTGATTACCTATTAACAACAGAATTAACATAACTAGTGTACCCACAAATATTATTTGGGCTTTTTGTGAATGTATAAATACAAATCCCAGTAGGTTCAATGATCCATCCCACTTCACCCTTGAGTCAGCTATCATTCCTTTTTGAACAAGGAAAAGGAAGGAATTACAGCACTAGCCGGGCAAATATATTGACCTGGGCTCTGCTAGCTCAAAAGATTGCGTTCGAGAGCGATGTGGCCCTGCTCTCAGATCTGACTTTAAATTAGATATCAGATCATGTAATTCACTGAAATATTACTAGGTAGAAGAAATGAATTGTGTGTGAAAACGCCAGCCTCCATAATAATTAGGAGAAAGAGGTGGGCATTAGATGTGGCTAGACAAAAATTTGCCCACGTGCCATTAAATGTTGGAAAAACTTTCCATCTACAACTTGTTCTCATACACCTCAGTTCACGGTGAGTTTGATAACTGAAATTGTTCATCTTTACAGTACAGGATGTGGTTTTGAGCAGTCTCTGTGTTGCCACACAATACATGTTTACAATGCAAAGTCTATCACTGGGAATCTTGAATCTCTGCTTCACTGACCAGCTTCCCCTTTGGATCCAGTTTGCTGGCAGGAACCCTGTGCATGATTCATTAAAAGCATTCACACTTTAATTTACACTTAATTTACAACGGTTGTAAAACTGGGAGGCCAGGACAAATTGTATACCCCAGATTGGAGGTAACTGACAATGCTGCACATCCAGTTATACAAATCAGAGGAAATACATTTTCTCCTAAATGTAAACTCTACTAACATAGAATGGACTTGCATTCTGCAGACATAATGTGTTTCACTATAATACATACTTTTTATTAAAGAGCAAATTGGGTTGTTTTTAAAAGGAAAGCAAGGTATTGTAAGAGACATGATGACAGGAATCATTTCAGTCAAGCCACAATTTTTGCCCTAAAACTTGGCACATTTTTTCCAATAATTTGTTCATAAGCAATTGAAGAGATTCTGTACCTGTCCTCATTTTGGAACACGTCTTTAAAAATCAGAATTTTCTGGGATAATATGGACTTGATATTGACAAGTTCACACTTTCAATTAATATGAGGAAAGACATTTGACATATAGATAATAAGAGAAGAACATGGCTTTGGAATATTAAAATGTCTTTAAAATGTGTTTTTCTCAAAAGATATACAGATCTTAATCATTTTGATGGAAGAGCATAAAGTTTGTTCTCCAACAAATTCTCTAAATAGCATTATTTTCTTTCACAAAAGAAATCGGCTTAGGATACTAATCTTATGCTAATTTTTTATTTATTGTAATCATTTCAAACCTTAATGATACATTCATTGATCATTTTTATGTTACAGCCACCCAGAGAAGGCATGGTGAACTAGATGCCTCTGGGAAAGCAGAGCCAACAATTGTGGCAAAGTCCAAAGACCCAATAAGTAGACCAGTTTTGGGGAATCTTCAGGTAAGGAGAGGCAGTAGATAACTCTGCACCCTCTCTGGGCAGCTCCTCCTCCTGAGGAGACCATAGGGCATCAATCTTCCATGGGCTTGAGTGCCAGGAGACATCTTGCTCACAACCATTACAGAGGCGTTGAAAGGAGTCCTGCTTTAATTGTGCTGCTTCAGTTCAATTGTTTGAACTAAATTGTTCAAATATTTCTTTCAATTATTGACTCACACATAGTTGGTATGCTATTTTTCAGTTTGCTCAAAGTCAAGAGATAAGAGCACACAAACCAACTCAGTCTTAGGTGCTTGCTTAAATGAATTGCTTTCAAATAGGCGCACACAAAAAAAATAGTCCAGAATTAATCTAATGTTCTGAGAGCTATGTCAGAGTTGTCTGATAGTCCTATGGGTCAGAGCAGGGGTTCTCAATCTTAGCAAGATTGAGAGGTTCAGGGTTTGTTACACAAACAAGGAGACCAATGTTGCTTCCAAGCAAACAGAACATGGGTCAGAGCTGCTTCTTAAATGAGGCTGCAACCAGCTGTTATCAGTCAAAAGATTTACTTCCTTGCTTGGCCAGAAGACTAATAGAATGATGTCGCTCTGTTCTTCCCTCTATTGGGGGCGGGTGGGTCGTGTCCTGATGTCATGAAATTCACCTGAATCCTCCAGCTGCTCCTATGTTTGATCAGCCTCAGATTATTCTTAGTTCTGTGTCTTCTGAGGCTGACATTTTACAAGTTCTGCCGGCGCCTTTTTCTCAATTTCTGAGTTCTGGGCCATGACAGACACTAGGTTCACAAACTTCACCTTCTAATCATTTTTGGAAATTAAAGTTATTTGGAACAATAAGTGTGAAAAGTCACCTTAGCTGAGTTTAGCTTCAATCCTGAACAAAAGAACAATTAATTGCAAATTTAAGAACATAAAAAATAAAATCAATAGCAAAAAGGTAAATAAGATTTTGATCTAACATATAAATTAAAGGTCCAGTTAAATTTGAAATATTTACTTTTACTCTAAGATTTTAGAATTAACCATAAAACATAGCTTTCTCATGGGAACCACTTATTTTGATTACCTTGGCTCAAAGCAAAGATAAGTATCTTTAAATTTTTTAGAAACTGGACATTAGGAGGGAATTAAAAATTCTAAGAAGTGGAGGGGAATTACAGGTCTGTTTTTTATGTCAGTTAGTTAGGATTTTAAAAACAACACAAAATATCATTAACAAGGGAAAGGGAAATATTAAAGGAGAACTTTGAAAAATGGAGCCAGAAATCAGAAATTACAATATCAACCCAGTGTCAGTAATAATGTCTGATTCTATGGATAGATTATGTCCAAAAAATTTCAATGAGGGAATGACAGATATGGAATATTTTTTCCTGACAAGATAAACTGGCCAAAATAATGATTTGGGGGTGGGGGGGGGAGAGCTTTGTTTTATTGACTATACAAAAGAAATTGCCTGAAGTTTTAAAAATTAAAGGGGAAATACAAATGCCAAACCAAAGGAAAATGTTTTCTTTTTGGATTCAAAAAAGAGGCTTGTTAATCTCTTGAAGAAGTCTGTATGGTGGGATAAATAATTGAAGAAAAATCAAATCCTATAACAATATTTGGATGAACTATAAATTTAGACTGTTAGAAGCAAAAAGAAGAAATACAAGTTTATTTAATCAAGGTTAAATTAACACATTTAGTTCTGGGAACCTTTTAGCACCTTTTGCTGACAGAATTGAAAAGTTGGTATTTTATAGGTTTCCTTATAGATAAGGGATGAAGACATATATGTATCCTATAATCTTACAAGGGTAAAGAGTTATTTGTCTACATTTGTTGTAATGGAAGTTGGAAGTCACTTCTTTATATACTTTTGTTTTCTTTATCATATTCCTTTTCTCTCTTTTTTCCTTGCCCTTTTTGGTATTTGTTTTTGTCTTAGTTTTTACTATTGTAATCAAAATCCTTTGATCAAAAATTATGTATCATTGATCATTCTTTTGGTTATATATACAAGTGGTAATTACCAGGCACGGCAATAAAGTAGTTCAATACTGTGCTTTCCAAGTATAACCGTGGCGTCCTGCTGGCATGGAAATTCTCCAAATGGTATCTGATTATTTTTCAATGCATGCACTATATTTACTTATTGAGCTTGTTATACTGCTAACTGTTATTGTCTCTCAGCAGCATGCACTAAGATAAAATTTATATTTTTGGATTGCTTTGTTTTTTTAGCCATACTATTTAGTAAAAAAAAGAAAGATCTAAGCACTTTGTTCAGATTTCTGCTGCTCTTCAGAAATGACAGTATTCTAAAAAACCGTGCTTCGGACTAGTAAAGCTTTAATAGGTGAAGAACTACAGATTTTGAAATACATTTTAAGAAAATATATCCTGATAGAATTGTCAACTCCCATTAATGATAACTTCTAATAACCATGCCATGCTACCAATCTTGAAAGACCATTATAGGGATATCAAGGCAAATGGGCTGCTGAATGCCCAGTTACAGAAAAAACATATGACCCCACAAAAAAGGTGCTAGGCTTTGACCTACCACATCAGCAATGGACAATCCTGAATAGGATACGCACCTCGCTCTCTGTATAAATGGGGCAAAGCATCCTCCCCTCAGGGTGACTGCAGGGTCCCACATCAAACTTGTAGATCATGTTGTGACCGGCTGTGAGCTGAGGGCCTATACCGGCCCAATAGCAATAGCACTTAGACTTATACACTGCTTCACAGTGCTTTACAGCCCTCTCTAAGCAGTTTACAAGTAACAGATAACAGTAACAGAGTTGGAAGGAACTTTGGAGGTCATCTAGTGCAACCCCCTGCTCACACAGAAGACCTATACTAGGGATTCGAAATGCCGAACTGCCAACCTTTCTGATCAACAAGCTCAGTGTCATAGCCACTGAGCCACCTAAACAGGCTAAGCATAATGCCCGCAATCATCTGGGTCCTCATTTTACCCACCTCGGAAGGATGGAAGGCTGAGTCAACATTGAGCCTGGTGAGATTCAATCTGCTAAATTGCAGGCAGCCAGCAGCCAGTAGAAATAGCCTGCAGTACTGCATTCTAACCACTGTGCCTCCACGGGTTTTATCTGATTTTAAAAAAAAATATAAATTGAACATAGATCTTTTTAACATTTATTTTTTATTGGGGTCCATTAATAGCAATAGAAATAGCAATAGCACTTAGACTTATATACCGCTTCATAGTGCTTCACAGTCTTCTCTAAGCGGTTTACAAAGTTAGCATATTGCCCCAACAATCTGGGTCCTCATTTTACCGACCTCAGAAGGATGGAAGGCTGAGTCAACCTTGAGCCGGTAAGATTCAATCTGCTGAACTGCAGCTAGCAGTCAGCTGAAGTAGCCTACAGTACTGCATTCTAACCACTGCGCCACCTCGGCTCTTGGTGAACCTTTTAACCTAGCTGAAATGTTAAGAGATATTGCTAGTCCATATATAATATGCTGTATGCTAAATAAATAGTGCTCTCAAGTTGAATGTCACCAGAGCCTAAGGCCAGGTGCTCATGCCAAAAACCAATAGATTAAACTTAAGAGTGGACAAGGTCTGCACCAAGCTTTGTGTAACTTTCTCTCTGCATTCTCAGATAGGGTCACAGCTGCCAGCCTATGCCAACAAAGGGCATTTTGTGCCATAGAAGCATTTTGAAATTCAAACAATACATAACACCAGGAGTGAAATCTACTTACCTTCCCTACCGGTTCGGAAGTGCACGTGCCACGCATGTGTGTTCGCTCCACTTGCACATGCATGTCACATGCATGTGTGGACCCTCTGCGCATGCACAGAGGGTAAAAAACAGGTTACTTAAAACCAGGAAGTAACGACGACTTTGCGCTGCCATCGCTACCGGTTCTCCGAACCACCCGCCGCCATCGCTACCAGTTTGGCTGAACCCGTAGCATTTCACCCCTGCATAGCACCTTTCCTATGAATATGCATCAATTATGAAGTCAGATGCATACATGTTTGTTCTCCATAGACAAACATTCACTTGCAGATAATTGGAACCACATTTTTCTGTATGAACAACCATTTCAATACTCATACTGTATTGCACGCACACTGTATTTATCACAAAGGAAAATAATAATTTTCAAAAAGGGAAACGGCAAAGGAAACAAGTACAGAACTATCTTATTTGTATTTGGGAGCCATGTTGCCATAATCTGGTTTTAGACTCCAAAAAGCTATTTCAGCAATTTCAGATCTAGTGTTCTGAATGATCCATATTCAGAATGAATTTATCCCATTGTTTCATATGGTTTCTGAAACACATTTTTTGCATTTTAGGTGAAAGGAGTTATTTCTTTCTGAAGAGCTTACCAATGTTTTCGTTGCTCCTCAGATACATAGCCGTGGTTATGGTTTCTGCATAAGCTTCTCACTCTTCTGCTGGATATGCTGTAAGTGGAGACCGGCTCTACTGCCTCCCTTGTGATATACCAGAGTTAACAGCAGCTACTAATATTATTACGACTACTAATTGGATGTTTAGAACACCTTCCCGCCTAGCAATGTCCCTCATGGCATGCTGAAATGCAGCACAATTTAATAAAAATGTAATGGACATGATTGCAAATAAAAAACTTCAAACAATAACTATACTTAAAGAAAAAAAATCAATATTGAAGTCAAGGAACATTAATTTCCTGATCAATTCAGGAAACACAAGTATAAGCGACACCCAAATTCTTCCCAGGCACATTTAAACATAATAAAATGTTTAATATGTCTGGAGATATATGCAAGCATACAGAGACAGAATCCAACTGTGTCCAGCCAGGCTAATCCATTCTTCATTTGCTTTAAGAACTACACCATCACAAAGCCAGCCTATGCTGTAAGCAGATTACTAAGGCAGCTTTTAAACTCTCAAGAAGGAAGCTGAACATAAGACAACAGCATAGCCAAATATAAACCCATCACAATTAAACATTTAAGCCAGTTATCAAAACATCTATAAAGTATGGAACCATGCTATCTGTATCATACATAAACATGTACAGGTACATACAAAATTACAAATATTATTTATTTCAAGCCTGAAATAATGCAGGGCACTTCAATATGATCCATTGGAACAAAACTTGAAGTCTTATGAAAAATATTTTTTGAGTACAGGAAGTCTTCCACTTATGACCACAATTGGGTCCAGAATCTCAGTCCCTGAGCAAATTGGATGTGAAGTGATAAACCGTGTGACCACGTCGCTCAATGACGACAATCCCAGTTCTTCCAGTTGCACTCCTAAGCAATCCCATGGGTGACTAAGCGAAGTACCAGAGAGAGGGCCCAGGCCTCCCAGGCTGGGGTGGTAGGGAGAGGGTATGTGGGGGAAAATGATCATGAAGGCCATCATTCTGGATGGCTCAGAACGCAGGCATTTGCTAGCATTTCCACCTCTCTGAAGGAAGAAACAATAGCAAACAGCTGCATTCTGAAGCTTCCAGAATGCTGGGGTTCACTAGTGTTTTTGCCAGATTTCAGGTCCATTCCTCCAGTAGGTGGGAGGAGAAATCCCTCAGCATGCCAGGGAAACAGACATCAGCTCCACCATCCAGTCCACTTGCCGACTTCCCCGCTGGCTTCTCCACTGACTTTCTGGGGAAGCTAGCAGAGAAGACTGCAAATGGCAAACATATGATTGATTGAAGGGCACCTGGCAATCAGTCATCAATGCAAACAGGTTGCCACCCAAATGTGATCATGTGACTGGGGGGCAATGTTTCACGACAGCCATAAAATGCCTTATCCAAGGCCGCCATAACTTGTATTTATTTCAAGCTCAAAACAAAAGTTCAATTTTTAAGGTATTTTCTATTATCAAGGCTGTTGGAATAACACTCTTCAAAACAACCAACTTCATTTTGAGATCACATTCTATTTATAACTTATAATGCAGAAAACAGCCCTTATTAGGCTGGAATATTTTGAGGTGTTGAACCCCTGATTTTTCTCAATATAGGAATAAAACATACAGCAACAATCCCAAATGCTCTCATTCCTTTATATCTCATGTAAACTGGAAGCATCTGCTTCTAATTTTAAAATTAAATGCATCTCAGTGACATTCCAAACTCAAGGAACTGTGATTAATTTAAAGCTAGAATTAGGTACTTGCACACAGCTATTCTCATGGGAGACAGAACAGAAAACAAACTATACAGTCCTAGAACCATGGATTGCAACAATATGGCTCATTACTGGCCACAGAGTACCTCCATATAAGATTACTACCTCCATCATGGAAATGAATGATTTATAAGTTCATACATACATACATTAAATGGAAATGTGGGTTGTCTGGTCTTAGCTTAGCATGGTGTTTAAACTCAGTTCAGCGAGATTTGCAAATCAGAATCTATGGATCAGCATTATGTAAGAAAACAAGGAACTATGGCATACTAAACCCTATTATGGATAAAACAAACCTAATTCAAAAGCAAAATCCCAAATTGGCCCAGAACATGGTACAAGTTCCCACTTCTGCAAATGTTGCTAATGATTTAAATCTCAAAAAAGATGGCAAGTATCTGCCATGATACATGATACTTCTAAAGAATCTAGTATGAAACATAAGCCAGTTTCCCAGATGTCCTTTAAAAATTGTTTCCTTATTTCCCCAGTCACTTTGTGCGAGTTGGGTGGCTAAATAAATTTGTTTAATAAATGAAATAAATATTTCAGAAAGCATCCTTTTTAGAGAAATTTTAGAGAAAGAATCCCTAAATTATGTTAATTCCACAATCTACATTGTATTTATACGTGGTATAAAAACAACACAAGTCATTTATTACAATATGGTATAGATTTTATACATCCATTTTCAAGAATGACATCATCAGAGTTCATCCCACCAGTTACTCCCCACTGATTATACACCCATACATATCATACATGTCAAACCTTTAGTATCTATCTCAACTGATAGTGATTTTTTGCAAGGACAAATCTCATAAGTTCCTTCTATAAGAATAAAATGAGGAGGGGGAGGGGGAGGAGACCACCACTAAAGGAAGCATCTCTGCCCATAGATGCCTGAAACAATCTGGAAGCCAAATGTTTCAACCTATGAACCATTCTGCAGTTTAATATACTAGTTTACATGACGATATAGTAACCCATGTAGTCTTTTCTGCCCCTGGCAGGGATGTCCTCTCCCTCTAAGTATGTTAAATTGAAAAGTAACCAAACAAATTACTTTGCCTATTATGGTTATTTGATTTCTCCTCCTTAATCAACCCTAATTCCCCATCAGATGAAGGACATGCTTAAGATTTAATACATTAGTAACTTTAAAGGTGCGATAAAATTCTTTTTGCAATAACAGACTTTTAACAGCTTGACGACACTTAAATTGGGCTTACTATGGTGACTGCCAACTATAAATCTGTTTTGATGGCAAAGTAAGTATAATTAAAGTGCATTTAGGGAGAGTGACGCAACAATGCATCCAATCACCAACTCCAGGTGGGCACATCTGGAATTTTCAAAGCATCTTATTTTATGTATTTATTTAATTTCGATAGCCGCCCATTTCAGAAAATGACTCTGGGAGGCAAGGAACTTATAAGAACCTGCATAAAATGGTTGATGTAAGCAATAATTGCCAGCCACAAAACTCCCAGTTAGCCAAAGGCAAGCTATTGAAGTTGCTCCTCAACAATGTCTCCAGCTTCTCTCCTTCTCCAGCTACTGTGTTTCTGGGCAGGTGGGCACGCTCCCAAACGAAACTCTAGGCAGCAGCCGCTTATCATTTTTATATTTTTATATTTTATATATGGGAGCTGCTACAGGCCCAGTGGAATTCTTGGGAGACTGAGATTATAAATTAAGCTTAGGTTTTGCTTTGCAGTATACTAGTTTCCATTTTTTGTTTTTGTTTTTTTAATTAAAAGAACCTTAAAATCAGGTGTGGCAGAGAGCTTGGCAAACACCCAATGGTATCACCAGGGACGTTTGCAGCCAAAGGCATTAAACAGGAATATAATGAATGCAATACAAGTTAAATTTGAGGAATAGAATGCTTACAGTATTCTATATTTTAGACAATATTCTTCATGCCGGCAGGATGTTCCATAGTTGGGCCCCAATTACAAGAGCCAGAAGCTCTTCAACCACAGAAGCTCTCTGGTGGACCTTAGGATTCAGCCTCTCAGCATAATCTCTCTCACAGGGTGCTCGCAGTACAGAGACAAAATTAGGAGCATGTATTTTGTGTGCAATTTGTAGGGCATGTTATAAGCTAAACCCTCGTGCCCTCTGGAACGAGCTCCCCTCAGAGATACGGACGATTCCAGATTTACGTACTTTCCGTCGGGCCTTCAAAATTTTTTTATTTCATCAAGCCGGGCTGGCCTAACTCTCCAATTGTGTAATTTTAATTTGAACTTTTAAATGGGGGATTTTAACTGTCGGGCCAAATTGTTTAATATATTTTTAAATTGTTTTTAAGTTTTGTATTTGATGTTTTTTACTTCTGGCTTTTCACCGCCCTGAGTCCTTCGGGAGAAGGGCGGTATATAAATTTAAATATTAAATTAAATTAAAGCGCCTTCACTTTTTAAAAACAACAATTTAAGAGAAACAAAACATAGTTGAGTTTTGACAGAATTCTCAGTCTCATGAGGCAGATCGGATCTGATTCCACAGAAAAACTAAAACAGCGGGTCCCTGGAAGGCTTAGCAGACCGATGGGGTGGGTGGGGAGTGGCAGGCACCTGCGTGAATGTGCGCACCTCCATTTGCACAGTGGCACATGCACCGCATGCACAAATTGAGCTTTGTACGCAAGCACTCACTGCCCGGTTCCGAATAGGCTGCAGCCTGGGAGTTGGGCCCCTGTTCTAGAATATACTATATTGAGATAGGCTACAGTAACAGAATTTTGCATTCTGATGTTTACTTTCTGTCCCTCTTACGCCTCACTGAGTCAGGGAGGAACCAACCAGAGCTGCTTCCTAAATCTAACTCCTCAATTCTACCCTTCTGGTCTCTGTAAGGGGTTTCTGAATATTCCCTTCAAGGCGACTTCCATTCCAAATTTATTACAAATCAGAGTTTTAAACAAAACACTTTAAAAATAAGAATTAAAAATACAAAACAGGACAAGAATGTTGCAATTGACAGCAGATTAATTGATGGGTAATCAGTGTGCTAGTTTTACAGGCCATAACAGAATTTGGCTACATCCAAGAAAACTAAATCATACTCATCTCATACTAGTAAACACACATAAAAATGACCAGAATTCCTGAGGCGTGTTATCAAGAAAGGAAATATAAGGCTGTTCTTAGGATACTTACAGAGGGTATAATACAGAGGTCTCCAAACTTGGGAACTTTAAGACTTGTGGACTTCAACTCCCAGAAATCCCCAGCCAGTTGTTAAAAAATGTCATTGGTTGTTAAGCGAATGGAGTGCCAAATAAGGAGGATGGGGTGCCTCAGGTGAATGGATGAGACCCTGGGAAGCCTGGCACAGGCCTCATACAAGTGTCTCTCCACTCAGGACTGAAAATCCATGCAGAGTTTTAGCCCCTAAGTGGAGAGATGCAAGCAGCCGGCACCAGGCCTCTCTACCCCCTAAGGCACACCATGCCCCTTACCTCATCACACTACCTCTCAACTCAAGAATTAAAACTTCTGTTTGGATTTCAACTTCCTCTTGTTTCTGGAGGCTGGCTGAAAAAGTGAAGACTGAACATCGAGTTACTTTTTTATCACCACCTTAACTGCAAATAATCGATAAACAACGATCAGGCAGTCACTGAATGAAACCTCTGTTTGCTCTAACTGCAATGGATGTCCTCCTAAAAAAATTGAGATTTCTGAGATTTACAGAGGTAGTCCTTAAGTTAAGTTATGATCAGTGGCCTAGCAGCCATTCAAAATTGTGACTGACTTACCTGAGGGATACTTACAATTTGGATTCCAATAGTTGCTCTCCCTCCAAAGTCATGTTCTGCACTTTAAGCCTTGACTACCAGGCCACAGATTAGGATCGTTTGTAGCATCCTCCAGTCACCTCACAGTGTTTTATGACGATTTTGCTGAAAACTGGATTTACTTCTGATTTATGATGAAAGTGCCCATAGCGAATCACAGGTTCACTTAACAACTGTGGTGGTTGCTCTTCAACCATGGTGTTCGCTTAATGACTGCCACAATCATCGTTATGACCAAAAAAGGTCATGAGTATGACCATGATGGGCATACTTCATTATGGTCATAACCCGAGAACTACCTCTAAAACCATCTCAGTCTGTCCTGATTCTTAACTGTCCTCAATATTCATTTATTTATTTATCAAACATGTGTAACCACTCATCTCACCAAAACTGATTCTGAGTGGCATACAACAATGAAGTAAACCAACAGATATAAAAATATAAAGATCTCCATTATAATTAATGTATACACATACACACACACAAAGTGGAGAGAGGATCAGAATGGCCTTTTCAACAACAGAGCCATGTAAGCATGTCTCTGGCTCCCTGGGAACCCCAGGCATGACAACATAACCAGATCTTGAGGGATTTCTGAAATGGCAAAAGTGATGGAATTAATTTCATTTTGGGGGGAAGCAAGTGTTGTGGTCCGCCAGCAGCCTGCAGAGTTGGCAGCTGAGTCGGACAGTGATGAGGCTAAGGAAGAACATGGGCCAGTCCTGGAGGCTGGGGAAGGCCCGGATGAGGGCTCTCCGTTGGAGGCAGAGATGGGGCCAGGGCCATCGGAGAGTGGGGTGCTGACTCCAGAGCCTCCAGAGACTGATAGGAGTGAGGCAGAGGAACAGGAGGAGCCTGTTCCTAATGCACGCATGAGAAGAGCTGCCAAGCAAAGAGGACAACTCGGGAGTAGGGCCAAGAGATGATTGGCCCCTCCCATAAGGCTTAAAACAGACCAGCAACGGCGTTTGGGGTTTGCCGGAAAACAACGTTGGTAGCTTTGTCTTCTTCATCTACGTCTTGCATTTATTTTTGTATCTGTGACTTCTGAATGTTTGCCAAGAAAGGCCTTTGGCAATTTGCCTAATTGGACCAAGGTTTGAGATAGGACTGAGGAATTTGTGTTGGGAAGAATTTGCTTTAATTTAGTTGAAAGATGCTGGAAATGAAATAATTCCCAGCTGTTCAAAATAAAGTTTGTTTTTTAACTGACTGATTTTCCTACTACTTACTTGGGCCTGGGTCACAACAGCATGTTCCAGGAGACAGGTGCTCCTGGGACCTACCAAATGTAGGCAAAGGTTTTCTCTGCCAGATCTAATAGGATAAATTGATATAATCAAGGATGGAATATGGAAAGCGCTCATCAATATCTATGAGTTTTTTCAGCCATCATGCTATGATGTACGTTCATGCACCCATTTCAACTTAAGTCAATGCTGCCTCCCAACCTAATATACTTGGAACACAAGATTCATTCATTCATTCATTCATTCATTCATTCATTCAATTTATATGCTGCCTTTCTCCGGAGACTCAGGGCGGCTTACAATGTATTTTTAAAAAAAACCATTATAAAAACATTTAAAAATTAAAACATTAAATCCCATTTACGTCATTCATGGCCGGATCTCACAAGATCGCAACAGCGAGATCAACGGTCCCAGGCCTGCTGGAAAAGCCAGGTCTTCACAGCTTTTCGGAAGGCCAATAGGGTGGGGGTGGTCCGGACCTGGTTCCAGAGAGCTGGGGCAGCCATAGAAAAGGCCCTCCCCCGCCGGCCCGTCAGCCGGCATTGTTTAGTTGACGGGACCCAGAGGAGACCAACTCTGTGGGATCTTATCGGTTGCTGGGAGCTATGTGGTAGAAGGCGGTCTCGAAGATAACCTGGCCCTGAGCCATGTAGGGCTTTAAAGGTAATAATCAACACCTTGAATTGTGCCCGGAGACCAATAGGGAGCCAGTGCAGCTCGCGGAGAATTGGTGTAATGTGGGTGTATCTAGGTGCACCCACGATAGCTCATGCAAATGCATTCTAGACCAACTGTAGTTTCCGAACACTTTTCAAGGGTAGCTCCATGTAGAGCACGTTCCAAGATGGAACATAAGCCTTAAGTTGTAAGGTTCCAACTGGGCACTGAACAGTAGTTACACATGAGCCTTATCTATAATAATGTACCAATAAAAGTTCCAAGGAAAACTTCCGTGTTTTAAATCTGGCATTAACTCAAGGCTGAGTTGCTGTATGTCAATAAGTGTCCAGAAACATTGGTTCCACTAGTCTGTCTGAATGGAGATATCCTCCCTCTGAAGGAATTGATTTACATTTTGGGAGCCCTCTTGGAAATCATGTTAAAGGAGTCTTTTGCCCAGGTTCCTCAGGTGTGTCAGCAGTGACCCAATCTGCTTCTACCACTATCCAGCTGATTGCTTAATATACACTGCATAAGGCAGTCCAGAATGGCATCTGATCCAAAAGGCAGCACTGGGATCACTGCAGAGTTAATTGCGAGGTAAACTCTTTCTAAAATCACTGCACTGGCCATCAGCAGAATTTGGGGTCCAAGTCAAAGTATCATTATTACTAGAGATCATAAAGCACCAGGATAGATTCAGCACCTCCTTGCCAGGATGGAAACTTCAGAAGGCCCACAATGACTCACCCTCCCAACAGAGTTTGGTAGAGAAGTACTAGACAGCAGCCCTTCCTGTTGTGGCCCCCACACTTCAGAAATCTCAACTCCCAAGTGACTACAGAGCCCCCCACCCCCATTGGTCCTATTCCACTGAGCCTTTTACATTCATTTACAGAAACATTTGGGGGAGGTGTTTTAGTTTTTATAAAATGTTTTGTATTCTTTCATATCTGTACTCTGTTAATAATTTGCCCAGAATCCCGATTGTAAGTAAGTAAATAAATGTTTCATCTAAGCTACAGGTAGTCCTTGACTTACAACATTCATTTAGTGATTGTTATAAATTACAACAGCATTGAAAAAAGTGACACCACCATTTTTTCACTTATGACCATTGAAACATCCCCATGGTCATGTAATCAAAAGTCAAATGTTTGACAACTGACTCATATTTATGGGCAGTTGCAGTGTCCTGGGGTCATGTGATCCCTCTTTGTGATCTCAATGGGAAACCCAGATTCACTTTATAACTCTGTTACTAACTTAACAACTGCAGTGATTCACTAAACAACTGTGGCAAGAAAGGTCATAAAATGGGGCTTAAAATTCACTTAACTGTCTTGCTTAGCAACAGAAATTTTGGGCTCAAATTTGATTGTAAGTCAAGGACTACCTGTATTGCAGTTTAATACTGAGAGAAAATTGATGACATTTAGCTGCCCACATTTGAATCTGCTTTTGTGGTCATTTTCAGTCATATAATAATTTTGACGCAATTGTAAAACAATGTACAAAAATGCAATGTTTCAACAATCAAATGTCCACATTTAGCAAACACAAACAACGTCTATTAAGTATAGATGATTTATATAAGAGCTACAGGTTTTCAGCAATCTAGAATCAAAATGACAAGACCCCATTTTCTGATTTGGAAGCCAGTGTTGTTCTAATGTGGATACAGTAAAAAAACAACAAAAGTAACAATATTCTACAAGGAAATGAGAGAAACTGAAAATCTGAACCTGAACACTGCAATATATGTCCACAGCCTCCAAATGCAATTTTTAATTAAAAGAGCAATTTGAACCACATTTTCTCTATCCAAAATGCTACATTAGTCTTACACTATAGCTTGGAAATTCTCACCTCTTAGATCAATTACATCACTATAAAATTCAGATTGCAGTCCTAAGCACACTGATACAAAAATTCAAGAGATTACTACATCATGTCAACTTCGTCTAATTTAGCATTCTAGATCACACAGTGGTCAATCTGGTATTTAAGATCAGCTGGTCATGATTTTTGGAAACAGAACATAAAATAATATCAATAATAATTGATTCTCTGTGACTTGATCCAACCGCCTAAATTGGCCACAAACTATCATATCAGGAATACAAGGGCTTCTATACTTTTAACCATGGATTATGTAAACAGATCCTCCCTTTAAATATTGTTGAATTTCCCTATATTTAATAGATAAACCTATGCTTTAATATTGCGAGGGGTTAAATGTATGCTCACATCTTCCATAATTTTCATAATTTTACCTTTCTCACATCTTATATTCACTCCTAGGCCACTGTCTTTCTTCACTGGGAAGGTGTTTCAGCCCCTTGATCATTTTGGATGCCTCTGTTGTGACTTTTCCTATTATAAAATATCCCACTTTTCAGGTATTATGGCGACCAGGGCTGCACATAACCTTCTAAGTGTGGTCCAATCATATTATAGTGGCTAGTTAATTTTTGGTTCCTTTAAGAATTTATTGGTTGGAACTCAACATTTTCACAGTACCCATAATACTCTGGCTAATATTATGTCTGTATTCAAGAAACTCTTCCTTGTCATCACCAGTTTGAATTGTACACGTGAGAAATTTTTGAGGAAAAAAATGTGCCAGATGCTTTTTGCAATTGCAATTGCGAACCACATCTTTCATTATTCATCCCCTTTGGAGAGATCCTTTTGAAGTTCCCAGGGTCTTCTTTTGATTTTACAACTGATATCACTGGCAAACTGGCCAATTCTCTACTCAATTCTAAATCCAAATAAATTAAAAGCATCCGAATATTGTGTCCATTTTGAACATCTATGGCAGGACCTGCTCTTTTATTGTATGGTTTTAAGATTTTATAAGAGCTTTGGATGAGGGAAACCAACAAAAGCTTTTGAAATATCAAATATACAATCTGTTGACTATAACCAGTCTACATGCTTGCTGACCTCTTTGTAGAAGCCATGTTGGTTCTTTAGAGCAAGCTTGTTCTTCTGTATGTATATTTAATTACTGCCTCTTCAATGATGCTTTTTATCATTTACTTAGAAAGGATATTATACGCCAGTCAATCCTGCCTCCTTACTACATCCTTTTAAAATCTGGAGTTAATGATTTTCTAGTTTTCAGAAAAAGACGTCAACTTTAAACAGAAATATTTCTGATAGCATAATTCTTTAAGAACTTCCAAGTGGATATTGTTGTGACTCAAGAATTTTTTAAAAAATCTATCAATTGAGAGCCAATTTGGGGTAGTTGTGAAAGCATCAGGCAGGAAACCAGGAGTCCATGATTCCTAGTCCTGTCTTGAGCACTTTCTCTCAGCCCTAGGAAGGAGGCAATGGCAAATCACTTCTGAGAAAAACTTGCCAAGAAAACCACAGGGACTTGCCCAGGCAGTCTCCAAGAATCAGACACAATTGAATAGAAGAAGAAATGAGGGGACCTTGGTCCTTAAATCACCTTTAATTGTTAGCTAGTTGTTTAGAAGTTAGCTAGTTGGCAATGAAACATCTGCAAGAAAAGAAGTTCAGACTGCCCCAAGGACCCCTCGTTTCAACCCTGAGTTACAAATATTCTCCTTTCTTGAAGAACAAATGTCCTTAGTTATCATGGGTGTCAGGACTGAAATCTCAATCAAGATGTTTGCAATAGGTCATTTTAATTGGCATGTAATGGCCAAAACATAACATTTCAAGTCAAATATTTTTTCTAAGTATTTAGTTATCTCAATTTAACCACAATTCACTCTAACAGTTATACTCAGATCAATGGTATCGCTGCCTCACAAACATCCAGCTTTGGAATTAAGCCTACATTCCACTAATTTTCAGCCATATGACATCAGTTTAATTTATTTATTTTTATCCCTTTATTTTTATCAATAACTAAGGCAGCAAACATACCTAACAATCTTTCCTCCGCCTATTTTCCCCACATCTCCTCTGTGAGGCGATGGCCCCAAGTCACTAAGTTAGCTTTCATGCAACTCCCAATATCCAGGTTTCTAGCCTTAGTGCCTTAACCACTAATCCAAAATGGCTCTAACCAAATAACTGATCCTAACATTACAAAAAGATCACCAAAGGAATATGAAAGATCACCACTTAACACAGTAGCCATCCAAGCTTTTCCATTTACTGCTTTATGTGAGAATCTTGTGTATGAAAACCAAATTCCCGACTATACTTAAAAACATGGTGCATTATGTCCATTCGAAGCCCACTAGATCTTAGCTGTTTTCACACATTACACTAAACAATATACCATCATTTACAAAGTACAATGCTTGGGTTTACAGGATCCGATAATGAAAATAGATACCTAGTGTTTTATCAGTTGTATCATTTATCAAAATTTGAACTTTTAACAGGAATATTCTAAATATTCTAAACCACTGGGAATTTGTTGGACTATAAGATTATAGTCCGTAAGATTATAATTTTAAAATAAAATTAGTCTGTAAGATTAGTAAATAAATAATAAAATTAAGCTACATTATGGCTTAGTGCGAACTGTAGTATGAATCATGCCTCTGTAAGAGTTCATCCTCAGAACGCATTAACAGAAAGGACAGGGCTGCCTCTTCTCACAATTTCAGGGAGAACAGCCACTGTGAGACACGTGCAAAGCTGCAGCCCCCTGTTATTCCCCAGACATCACAAGGTTGCCCCCACAACTAGACAAGTTGCTAGGAGCCCCATCAGCATGACAATAGGAAAGCCAGGCTCTCTTAATCCCTTTCCCCTCGGAAAATGGCCTTCAGCTACCACTCGCTTTTGGGTTCTCCACCCAAACAAACCTGTTCCTGGCAGGAGGCACCTCGGAGATCGCCATAAAAGGCGCGCCGAGCCGTTGCCCCGAGAGCAAATGGATGGAGCCAGGCAGCAGCCCTGTGCGATGTGCGTGCAGGTGGGATGCTCGGCTGCTCCAAGCCCGGAGAGGGGAGACGGTTGCAGCATCCCGGACGTTTCTCCGATGCCCGCCCAGCGGGGTTCCCAAGCCTGTCTGGCAACATCACACACACACACACAGGCGCCTCCTCCTCCATCTTCCACCCCCCCCCGACTGAACGCCCCCGAATCGGCCACTTTCTAGGCCAACAACAGGCCCCGAATCGGCCCCGCGGCTCGTTCTTTGGGGGAGAGGGAAGCGCTGGTGGCCGAGGACCGCTGCCCAGCCAGGTGGGCCCTCCAGGTGCGCTCCAGGCCCAGCCGAGCGCCGGGGGGGAGGAGGGTCGCTCGGCCCCCTTTTTCCTCAGGGGGACAAAAGCTCCCAAGGCCGGAGGCCCCCGGGCCGCCCCCACCCCACAACCGGAGCGCGGCATCTCGGCAACTTCGGGCGGCCCGAGAAGGGAAGGCTCCGAGCGAGGGCTCGGCCAGCGGGGCTCCCGAGGGCTGCGGGGAGGCCGGGGGGCGGCGGCGGCGGCGGCGCTCACCAGGAATAGGTCTGCTCCGCCATGGCGCCGGCCCTTCTCCTCCTCCTCGTCGTCGTCCTCCTCCTCCTCCTCCCGCTGCCGCTCTCGGCTCCCTCCGCGTCTCGCGCTCAGCGGCGGCCCGGCTGCGGCTCCCGGCCCATCCTGGCGGCGATGGCGGCGGCGGCGGCGGCGGCGGCGGGGGCTGGGAAGGCGGTCCCCGCCCAAGCGGAGGCGGCGAAGCCTCAGCGGCGGCCGCGCCGCACAAATCCAGCTGCGCTCCAGCGCCGGCGGGCGCGCCTCATAACCGAGCGGGAGGGCGGCGGCGGCGGCGGAGGGAGCGGAGCGGGCCGGGCGAGCTCCTGAGGGGAGGCCGCTCGCTCGCTCGTTCTCGCGCGGAGGGGGCGGGGCTCGGCGGGCGCGGGGCGGGGCGGAGGCGCGTCGCCCGCGCACGCACTCACGCACGCACCCCGCGCGAGCCGGCGACGCGTCACGTGGCCCAAACAGGCTCACGTGCCTCGGCGCAGCGCGTCGGGGAAGCCAGCGGCGCCTGGCGGAGAAAGGGACGAGCGGGATGGCCCCGCCCACCCGGCTGCGCGTGCGCCCCGTGAGGAGCCGGCTTGGCGGCCTACTGCGCTTGCGTGGATTCTTCCAGGCCTGGGGGAGGGGAGCGTAGGGAAGCCGAGTTGGGCCGTCGCCGGGCCGCCGATTGGGCTGCCCAACGCGGGGAGCGCAGGGGTTCCGCTATCTCTCGCTTTTCGGACAGTATCGTCCTTCCTATGTCCAAACAAAGCCAAGCCGTGTTCCTCACCCTGTTGGCTGGGGAATTCTGGGAGTTGGAGTCCACTCCCTTCTGAGGAAAAATGCCGAACTGCGGAGGATGCTCAAAGGGGTTTTGGCCCTTTGGTTTTGGAGACAGGCCGGAGTGCCGAGGAAGACCCCGCCAGCCTCCCTACGCCTTTCCCATTGACTGGCATGTTTTCCTCCCGTTCAGGCCCCGCAGTTTTCTTGGCAAGGCTTTTCAGAAGTGCTTTGCCATTGCCTCCTTCCGCGGGCGGAGGGTGAGTGACTGGCCCAAGGTCTCCCAGCTGTGCTTAACGGGGGACTAGAACTCGCAGCCTCCCAGTCTCTAGCCTGATGATGCCTTAAACTGGCTCTCATTTACTGGATTCAGTCTAGCAAAACGTTTCTGGAGTGCTCAGATTCGGCCTAAGGGGCAGTCGATGTGGAGAGCCCATTTGGCGCAATGATTAAGGCACCAGGCTAGAAAACGGGAGATGGTGAGCTCTAGTCTTCCCTTAGGCACAAAGCCAGCTGGGAGACCTTGGCCCAGTCACTCCCTTAGCCCCGGGAAGTAGGCAATGGCTCACAGCACTTTTGAAAAATGTTTTCTTGATTAAATGTTTTTAACCATTGGTAAACCATTTATAACATCGCTGAGAGTTGGACAGTATATAAATTTATAAAATTATTATCCTAACATCAATACCTCTGCATCATCCTGGAAGAAAGTGTCAGATGGCATGCCACAGAGGTCTGTTGTAGGTCTGCAATTTAATATATTAATTAATGACTTGGATGAGTTAGGAAATATGATTCATCTGGTTTGCAGATGAACCAGATATTTCCTTTTGAAGTATTCTTTGATTCATTAAAAGACAGTATCTAGTTTAAGCCTCAAGTACCGGTAATCTTTATTTGGTCAAGAACCAGCAACAAAATAGAGACATATAGAAAATAAGTAATATTCACAGGATCTTGGGATGCTGGAACAATAAATGGAAACCAGCAGGATGACTTCCAATAGAAGCAAATGCAAAATCCTGCATGTGCATAGAAAAAAAATAAAGGCATGGATATAGCATGACTTATGGTCAGCTGTACATATCAAAGGGAATGTGAGTCAAAAATTTGATCCCCAGGGAATAAATACAATCCCAGGCTACGTCAACTGGTATTGATACCTTCCAATCCATATTGGGGTTTAAAACCCAGTATATTAATCCCTGATATTTCAGCCTGTTCGATAAGAGAATAGCAGCAGTGCAGACCTGTGCATCGTGCATCACACAAAATGTATCTCAGTCAGGAATTCTGCCTGTGGAATTCTGTCAACAAGGACAGGCCCAACCTGAGTGGTATCTAATCCAGGGATACAATCCAGTTTGGGATTATATTTATTTCCTGGGATCACACTTTTGACTCATCTTCCTTTTGACATGTACAGCTGACTGTAAGGTTCCATGCTATGTACAAGCCTTTATTTTAAGCTTCAAGTTCAAGCTAGACATCAGACAGAACTTCCTGAAGGATCAAACTGGAAGCCCCTCCGCACAAAGTGGTGAAATCTACTTTGCCGAGGGTCTTCGAGCAGAGGTTGCTGGTCTTAAAAACTGTCTGCTTTGCAAAACTGGGGTTTTGCTCATATTTGTTTGCATGGTTAGCCTCCAAGAGTCATGTTTGCAAGATTAGTGCCCATATAAATAACTTAAATAAATTTGCCAAATGTTTCAGTGAATCCTAGACCAGCCTGCTTAGACTAAATGACTTTTAAAGCATCTTCCAACTGCACAATTCACCCTTGAGCTCCCCAGTGCATAAACACAGCTTTGCTTATGTTGTTGCTGTTTGTGATGGAACAATTAACCAGTGGTATGGCTTGCCTTCAGAAGTTGAAGAAGAGACTGGACAGCCATTTGTCTGAAATGATCTAGGGCCATGATGGAGCCATCTTTCCAGGCACGCAAACCATCACCTGTTGCTCTTCCGGGGTCCAGCACGCCGGCCAGTTGGTCTTCACGCACACTGGAGCGCCGGAAACCGGAAAAGCAGTCACCCGGTGCTCATGTACACGCCAGGAAGATGATCTTCCGGTTTCCAGCTTGCGCCAGCTGCTCTTCTGGTTTCCGGCACGCACGTACACACTCCTGTTTCAGTACTTGGTGCCAAAAAGGTTCGCCAACACTAGTCTAGGGTCTCCTGCTTGAGCCAGGGGGTTAGACTAGAAGACGTCAAAGATCCCTTCCAACTATGTTATTTTATCTTCTATGTTCTAAATCAAATCCTTTCCAAATCCTAGCCAGGTTTTGTTTGCCTTCCTAAATCCCAATAAGGTTGGGGCAAGTCAAATCTTGAGGCTATTTCAGAGAATGGGGGCAGTGATAAATAAAAGATTGCCTTAACACATTGTAGCTAACATTCTTTAAAAGAGGGACCCCGGATGAAGTCCCTTCTGCAATCTAATAGCACAAGCTCACTTTAAAAGTGATAACCAACACCTTGAATTTTTCCCAGAGACAAACAGGTAAGCATTGCAACTCTCAAAGCAGTTGTGTTCCATGGACAAACCAAGGAGCAGCCGGCTGCAGCTTCCAAGTGATCTTCTGTCAGGCCCAAAGCCAAGAATGATGATGATTCAGTGGTGATTCTTCTAAGCCGAGTTCTTTATTATTTTGTGTCTATAAATAAAATCTTGCCAGATTGAGGATTCTACTATCTCCTCTTCTTGTTGTTAGTTGTGAAGTCGTGTCTGACCCCTTGTGACCCCGTGGACAACGTTCCTGCAAGCCTTCCTGTCCTCTACTCTGGAGTCCATTTAAGCTCACACCTACTGCTTCAGTGTATCTACCACATATTCTAGGAAGAGTATGTAAGTATCTGTTAAATTTTTAATAGAATATTTTCTTTTGTCTTATAACACAAGATGTATAATTGTAAAAGCAGCAAGATTAAAAAGAATTAGAAAGGAAAGGAAAAGAAAAGAAAAGAAAAGAAAAGAATTGCAGCAAATGAAAGGCCACTAGTAGGTTTACCCCTTTGATTTAAAAAACCCTAACATTTATTTTAAATTGCACACTGTAAAAATATCTAATTTGTTGTCATGCTTAGAATTTGGACATCTATAAGCCAATAGATAGACTTAACATGTCCGAGAAAGACTGGGAAAAACGATTCCCTATTTTGCTATCAACTACCACCCTTATCCCATGGCACCCATGATGGGATCTCTTTGACCAGCTGAGCATGTCCCTCAACAGCCCCAAAATACATCCAGAGAAGTGCAGCCCTCAGCAGATGAAAACATGCTTGTATCTGGCACAGAACACCTGTCTCCTCATGGTCCCATCCAGACATTCATCCCAGCCTGTGAGAACATATGCACCATGGGTCAAGGACATTCATGTTTTTTTACAAAGAATTAAAGTGGTCAATTGTCATCAGTTAAGCTGAACTGAAGAATGAAGGAAAATTGGATTCAGAATCCAGTAGCTTTGGTTGTTTTTAAATGAATTTCATTTATATTATGCTTGCACAGTTAACAAAACAATCTTTAATCTTAATGAAAAAATAAAGAACCCTGTATCTTTGTACAGGTAGCCCTTGACTTACAACCACAATTGAACCAAAAATTTCTGTTGCTAAGCAAGACATTGTTAAGTGAATTTTGCCCCATTAATGACCCTTCTTGCCACAGTTATTAAGTGAACCACTGCAGTTGTTAAGTTAGTAATATTGTTAAGTGAATCTAGTATCCCCATTGACTTTGCTTGTTAAAACATTGCAAAAGGGATCACCTGATCCCAGACACTGCAACCATAATAAATATGAACCAGCTGCCAAGCATCCCAATATTTATCACGTGACAATAGACAGTAGACCAATGCAATGGTCATGTGGAAAAAGTCATTTTTTTAAATGGTTGTAATCTTGAATGGCCACTAAACAAATCGTTGCAAGTTGAGAACTATTTGTATTCAAATGGTTGGCTTTGCCAACACTAAACCATGAGCCGTGGGACAGTGGTTAGAATGCAGCACTGCAGGCTACTTCTGCTGATTGCTGGCTGCCAGCAGTTCAGCAGTTTAATTCTCATCAGATCAAGGTTTCCATCCTCCAGAGGTGGGTAAAATGAGGACTTAGATTGTTGGGGGCAATAGGCTGAGTCTGTAAACCGCTTAGAGAGGGCTGGAAAGCAGTATATAAGTCTAAGTGCTATTATTATTGCTATTGTTTTAACTATGTTTTGTGAAACAAGCCCTGAAGATTCATATTGAACAATCCACCATATATGGGAGTTATGAGACCCAGAGAGCAGAAACTAGCACATGTTGTGGCTCCTTGCTATGTAGAATCCAGCTGCTGAGTTTAAGAGGGTTAGCGACGGGCTTCTCAACCTTACCAACTTTAAGATAGTGAACTTCAACTCCCAGAATTCCCCAGCAGCCATACTACTGGGGAATTCTGAAGTTCACCCATCTTAAAGTTGCCAAGGTTGAGAAATACTGGGTCAGAGTGACAGAGGAAGTCTTGCTAGTTACATTTTGCAACCCTGAGAATTTGCACACACTCAACACCCACTGGAACTCTGCAGCAGAGAACTGGACCTGGGGCTTCCAACTGGTCTTGCAGTCCTTCACAGCTTTTAACATGGAAGAAAGGAACAAATATGCCAGGAGGATTAGCAGAGATGCTATCCTTTGGGGAGGCGTCCAGCAAGAAGCAAATAGCTTGGCAACATTTAAGTAAATGAGGCAATTCCATTCATTATGCTTATGATAATAACAGTAATTACATCATTAACCTTTTTAGCAACTTTCCCAGGAGAGCTAAGAAGTTCTGTAATGTATAGACATCATAATGATATGGTGGCTTTAGGCTGCAGTCTTCAAACCACTTTCTCTCAAGTAGTCTAATAGGGTCCCCTGGGTACCTTTTGAGAGGAGGAGATGGGAGGGGGAGGGGAGAATCGGCTTCTTTGGGTTAGAAATGGGTCTGGTTGCTAAGAAAAAGGACCAAGAGTTGGCACGGAACCACCCAAGGCCCCACAGAGTGAGGGGGAGAGCTCTGGGTGGTGGCATGTTTGCAACATGCTTGCAGGATTCCACATGCTGCCTGAGTCTGAGGAGGCGAGAAGAAAGAATCTCTGTTCTCTTGCAAGATCTTGTGTCAGTCCTGGGAATGGATGGGGACAGCGTCTTTCCTCCATCTGCATCTCGGAGTAGGTGGGGCCTCGTGTTCGGTTTGGGAGGTGAGGAGCAAGGAGCTTCTCTGCATTCAACAAGGACAGGAAAGGTCAGGGAAGAACCTTGTATCTCTGCTACTAGTTCCCAACTCTTGTGCAAGCCTACTGGCTTCCCTCATCAAGAAGAAAAACATTCTGCCTTCTTTTCTTTTTCTTTTTCTTTTTTTTTTACAAAGCAGAAGATTCTACCTAAAATAAATAGGCAAATGCTTGGTTATTTTGCCCAATGGTGCTCATAGATAGCAACAGAACCAATAGAGTCATGTTAGCGTCAAAGAGAAGAGATAAATAAATAGAAGATAGAATTCTTTATTGGCCAAGTGTGATTGGACACACAAGGAATTTGTTTTTGGTGCATATGCTCTCAGTGTACATAAAAAGAAAAGATACATTCATCAAGAAATACAACACTTGTAGTCATAGGGTACAAATAAGCAATTGAATCATACTAGGAAACAATCTCAATATAAATCATAAGGATACCAGCAACAAAGTTACAGTCATGCAGTCATAAGTGGGAGGAGATGGGTGATAGGAACGATGAGAAGATTAATAGTAATAGTAATGCAGACAGTGAATAGTTTGACAGAGTTGAGGATTATTTGTTTAGCAGAGTGATGGTGTTCGGGGAAAAAACTGTTCTTGTGTCTAGTTCTCTTGGGTCTGTAAATATTTTCACAGCCCTCTTTTTGACTCGTCCTCGTGTATCAAATAAATACAATTAATAAGAAATCACTTGTTCAGTCCAATACAGACCTATAACATTTCCAAATTTAAACTATAAAAAAGATTAAAAGTTAAATGCCTAAATCAGAGAAAAGGGAAAGTTTAGTTTTCCACCAGATCAATAGTGAAGTGAACTCTGGTAGCTGAAGTCCACACATCTTAAAATTGCCAAGGTTGAGAAACATTGATCTAGACCCGTGATGGCGAACCTACCAGACATGGCACGCAGCGCCCTCTCTGATAGCACACGAGCCATCGCCCCAGTTCTGCTCCGCTGTGCATGCACTTGCGCCTCCCACCAGCCAGCTGGTCTTTGGGTCTCTGCCACACATGGGGGGATGGGAGACGTGCGGACCTGCACGTGCATGCGAAGGGCGCATGTGTGGGGTGTGTGCATGCACAGGGCAAGTGTGTGGGGCCATATGTGCATGCGCAGGGGAGCATGCGGGAAGCATGCAGAGGGTCACGTGTGCATGTGTGGGGGGCAGGTACGCACTTACATTGTATTTTTGGGGTTTGGGCATGCGCGTGCGCATTCACACAGGCGCGTACGCTTTGGGCACTCGGTCCAGAAAAGATTAGCCATCACTGATCTATACAAAGGGCAATGGGAGAGATTCTATTATTGTCTATAAAGTGACATTTGCTACCTCCAGAAAATTTTGTGCCCCCATCATGATTGATTCTGTTCTCATATGTTTTGAACAAGAAACACAGATCTGGGATGAAAGCCATCCATTTTTTTAACAAAGGAAAGAAAGAGAGAGAGAGAGAAGAAATAGGGAGGGAGGGAGGAGGAAAAGAGTGTTAATTGATTTAAAATGAGTTTTTTTTTTACAAATATCTTTATTTCATAAATATTAAAATACAAACTAAAATAGGATAGGAATAACAGGACAAATTATAAAGTAACAAAAAACCCCATCAAATAAATATAAAAGTGACCTCCTTTTTTCATATAAAAAGTATAATACAACAACCTCTAGTTTAAATGAAAAATCAATATTTAAAGTATCTTAAAATACTAATAGTTAACATTCTTGCAAAATATAATTTGGCATTTGAATTAAAGTACATTGTCGGATAATGATACTGCAGCATGTTATTTTATAGAACTTAAACGGAAAGTATAAATACCTTAATCATCTGTTTTGGAGATATTTCAAATTCAGAGGCAACTCTTGAATATTGTTTTCTTTAAGTTTTATATGTATAAAATTTCAGCAGAAGGAAAATATGACCCCGTTGCACTTCTGAAGTGGAATTTGCAGGAGCCAAAGGAACCTTTCAATTCCTTTGATGGAATCAGCGGAGGCTTAGAAAAGTTGTGTTGCTTTGTTGGGGCACAGACCCTGACCCCACTTCAGATTTTCTTTCCAGTGAACTGGAATGACACTTCTGTTTATATCCCCTTTGCCCATCAAGCTACTCGGCAGCCCTAAAAAGAGAGGGAAAAAATCCAGCAGTCAATACAGGTACCATAAGGTAGAAATTTAACTGTGGGTCCCACAGCCAAGGCAGTCCTAGGTTGCATCGCCAGGGGGATTTAAGTTTTAAAATCATGTGAAGTGTTAGTATTGCTTTACACTGCACTGGGGAAACTACACTTGCATCTAGTTTTGGTCACCATCATATAGAAAAGTTGCTGAGGCCCTAAAAGCAATGCACAAAAGAGCATGATAACTAGGGAACTAGAGGATAAAATTTAGGATGAACAGTTGCCAGAACCGAGTATGTCTACTCTGGAGGACTAGGGGACATGATAGCTGTCTTCCAGAACTTGAGAGGCTATCACAAAGAAGAGGGGATTGATACGATATGCTGTCGTATCACTAGGGGTGTTATGATAGAAGTGTTCCAATATTTGAGAGGCTGCCACAAAGAAGAGGGGGCCAACCTATTCCCCAAAGACCATGAAGGCAGGACAAGAAGTAACAGATGAAATTTAAGAGAGATCCAACCTAGAACTAAGGAGAAATTTCTTGATCGTTAGAACATTTCATTAGTGGAACGACTTGTCTCCAGAAGTTGTGGGTGCTCCAACACTGGAGATTTTCAAGAAGAGACTAGACAACCATTTGACCAGAATGGTATAAAGTCACCTGTCATGAGCAGGCAGTTGGACTAGAAGACCTCTGAGGTGCCTTCCAGGCCTATAATTCTATGTTCTATGACTCCCCAAAATGCTCAGTTCTTTCCTAGTGACAATTTAGCCTCTTCAGGGATTCCTTCCGCAGCCTCCAAAGGCAGCCTCCAACTAAGCATGATAACAGATATTACAGAATAAAAGAATAAACGTTGGAAGGGAAGTCTTCTAGTCCAACACCCTGGTCAAGCAGCAGATCTTATACCTTTTCCAACAAATAAGAGCAATTTGGAAGTAGAGTCAGGGGGGTTCCTTGGACCTGTTAAAGTGGAAGCTGGATAGCCATCAATCTCAGGGTGCCAACTGGACACCCAGGAAAAACTGTCTCATTCTGCCTTAATGCTTCTCTCTCCAGAATTTCTTCTACTTTCTTTTTCTTCTCTGTTAATGTCCAGCCTGTAGAGTCCCTGTGCCTTGTGCTTTGCTCTGTCTCTATATTTCTTTCTCTTCTGCACCATCCATTCCCTTTGAGAGACAAAGGCCTGTTTTCCTTCAGCTGCTTTGTCTGCTTGTCGGTAGCTGCAGAGCCTCCAAAACAGAGTGCTGCCTGCATTCTCCTCCCATACCTCTATCAAGGTTGCAGCTTTATTGGTAACTCTGCCCTGCTGACGCTGGGGGAAAACTCAGATGAAGGGGAGGAAGGGGGCGCAGGCACCTGCCACTTTTCTAATTAGCCTGTTCTTTCACAAACCTGCAGGACTTCAAAATGCTAAGGTGTCCGTTGCAAGATAGTCATGGCTTAACTCCTCCATCCAATCACAGCTGTGTCCATTAAGTTGGAGTTGCATCATTGTATAAGATTGACATAATGATTATCATTACAAGTTGTTAAGTTGGGTGAATGAGGGCTCAGCAAGCCAGGCAGTGTGTGACAACAGCTCTTTATTACAGGGTGAGAATCCAGCAACTGACCAGGGGAAACAGCTCCCCTTATATACCTCGCAGCTGTGGTGGTCAGCCAATCAGCTGATGGTCAGTTAATTCAAACTTCCCGCCCAAACTTACATACATAACACTCCTCCCCTCCCAGAAATCACTTGGGGTAATTATTTACATACAAAGTCTCTCAGGTGACTAGGGCGTGTCCGCAACCTAGCTGACCTGCGCAGTTCAGTCGGAGGCGCGGCATCGAGCAGGTCAGAGGAATTCCCTGTTTCTCCCTGCTCCGCCAATGGGGCCTCCGCGATTTCTTCCTGGGCGGTGACTTCTTCAGTTGGTCGATCCTCCGCGATGGGATGGCGCTGGAACTCCGGATCTACAGATACGTCCTCTGCCTGACTTGGGGTTGAGTTAGCTTCGGTGCTTTGTTGATAGTCAGGGACTGGCTCAGTGAGGAAATATTCTGTATTGTCGGTCAAACGTTTCCGCAACTGGTCAATGTGTCGGCGCCAAATCCTCCCGTCTCCCATATCTATCCTATATGACTTGGGGCCTGTTATTTCTGTGGTTACCCCTGTCTCCCAAAGAGGGCCATTCCCGTAATTCCTTGCGAATACGGGTGTGCCTATTGTAAACTCCCTAAGCTTCCTTTCACTCCCTCTGAAGCTGTCTGGGGAGTAGTTGGGGTGTAGCCTGTCTATAACCCCCCTGAGTTTCCTTCCCATCAATAGTTCTGCCGGGCTTCTACCTATGGCGGTGCAGCGTGTGGAATGTTGGGCCATGAGGAATTTGTCTATCCTCTCATGCCAGTCCCCTGGGTCCAGGCGTGAGAGTGCTTCCTTGGTCATCCTTACAAATCTCTCCACCAATCCATTACTAGCCGGATGAAACGGGGCGGATTGTACATGCCTGATCCCTAGCCCTGCTACATAACTTTCGAATTGGGTGGCTGTGAACTGGGGCCCATTGTCCGAAACTAGGGTGTCTGGTAACCCATGTGTGGCGAATAGCTGTCTCAGTTCTCTCACTACAGCATCGGTGGTAGTGGCTTTCATGAGCTTAATCTCCAGCCACTTTGAGTAGGCATCTACTATAATCATGAACATTTGGCCGTAAAACGGGCCGGCAAAATCTATGTGTATCCTGGACCAGGGTCCTTGGGGTAGCTCCCACTCCCTTACTGGTGCTGTCAGGGGATCTGGTCTAGATCTTCCCCACCCACTCAGTGATGTCTTTGTCCATTAGCGGCCACCAGACATAGCTCCTAGCTAAACCTTTCATACGTACAATCCCTGGATGCCCGTCATGCAAAATACCCAACACTTTCTCCCTTAGGCATAAGGGAACAACGACCCAATCGCCCCACAAAAGACAACCCCCTTGCACTGTTAATTCATCTTTTTTGTTTTCAAATTGTTTAAATTCCCCGCCCTCAGTCTTTTCCGGCCACCCCCTCGTGACCCAACTCGAGACCTTGCGGATCACGTGGTCCCTAGCTGAGGCCCTTGCTACCTCTGCCGAAGTAATGGGTCCCGAGTCCAAAATGTCTATCAGCAACACTGGAATGCCAGGTGTGGGGTCCTCCAAACCTTCCAGTAATGGGCAACGGCTGAGGGCGTCGGCGTTGCCCATGTTCACCCCTGGTCGATGTACCAGGCGATATGAGTAGGCTGCCAGGAAGATGGCCCAGTGTGTCATTCTGGGTGATAGGTCTGCTGGTGTTGGTCGGTCTCCTGCGATGAGACCCAGGAGGCGGCGATGGTCCGTGATGAGCTCGAAGTCTCTGCCGAAGAGGTACTCATGGAACTTCTTGACTCCTGAGACTGCTGCTAGGGCCTCCTTGTCAAGTTGACTGTAGTTCCTGAGTAATATGCAATAGGCGCCTCTAGGTTGTTCGGTAGTCTATGGCTCAGGACAGCACCCACGCCGAACGGGGACATGTCACAAACTAGAACGAGGGAAAGCGTAGAGTTATACTGGATCAGGAAACTCTTTGCTGACAACAACTTCTTAACAGCGGCAAAGGCTGTTGCTTTGGCTTTTACCCAAACCCACTTAGCTTTCTTCGTTAAGAGTCTATGTAGGGGTTCGGCTACTGTAGCTTTGTCTTTGAGGAAAACTGCATAAAAGTTTAACAGTCCGAGCAACGCTTGTAGTTCTGCCTTATCTTTGGGGGTCGGTGCATCTTGGATAGCCCTGACCTTGCTCTCTGTGGGGTGTATGCCAGTTCCATCCACCTGGTACCCCAGGAATTCTACCGAAGGGACTGCTATCTTGCACTTATTGTGTTTTACTCTGAGTCCTGCACTTCGGAACCTTCTGAGCACCTCTCTGAGTCTCTCCCCCAGCTGGCTTTCGTCTTCTGCGGTGAAGAGTACGTCGTCAAAATAGGGTACGACCCCGGGAATCCCTTGTAGTAGCCTCTTCATGGTGCTTTGAAAAAGTCCTGGGGCTACGCTGACTCCAAACTGGAGTCGGGTACACTTAAAGGCACTTCTGTGCGTTACGATTGTTTGTGCCTCTGCCATCGCGCCTACTGGTAGCTGCTGGTACGCCTGCGCGAGGTCTAACTTGGCAAATATCTTGCCGGGGCCCAGGGAATGTAGCAGATGGTGTACGATCGGAACTGGATAGGCGCTCTGCTGGAGGGCCTTGTTGATTGTACACTTATAGTCAGTGCAGATGCGCACTGACCCGTCTGACTTAACTGGGGTCACTATCGGGGTTTCCCATCGTGCGTGGTCAACTGGCACCAGCACCCCCTGCTTGACTAACTTGTCCAACTCAGGGTCTATCTTGGGCTTTAACGCGAATGGCACCCTCCTGGGCTTCAAACGGATGGGGGCAATATTGGAGTCAAGATTGAACGAAATACGGGTCCCCACATACTTGCCAAGCCTCTCATCGAAAACGTCCTGGAACTCCTGCAGCAGGTCGTCCCGTAGGGTGCTCCGCACGTTCCAGACTCCCGTGAATCCCATGCCCAGGGCTCTAAACCAGTCCATGCCCAGCAGGCTTGGGAGCTTTCCACTGACTACAGTGAGGGGAAGCTTCTCCCGGAATTCCCCATACGCCACCTGGAACTCACCGATGCCTTCCACGGGGATGCGGTTCCCTTGGTAGTCACGCAGGCCCAACCGCTGGTGCCGTAGTTGTCGTCTCTGGATGCTGGGGAGGGTCTGCTTCAGCTTGTCCCAGGACATGATGGTTATCGGTGATCCGGTGTCGATCTCCATAACGCAGTCCTGGCCCTCAATCGCGACTGTCGTGTATGTCTTCTCACCCGGGGACGTGCAGGTCCTGCTGATTCGAATGGTGCAGGCCTCTAGGTCTTCGGATTTCGCGCTGCTCCGCTGTCCTCCCCTCTGATTGGCTCTCGATCGCTGTGCCATCTCAGAATGGGTGGTGCTGCCTCGTGACTTGTGCTGGGGGTTCTGCTTAGCTCTGCAGACTCTGGCGATGTGCCCCTTCCATTCGCAATTCCGGCAAATGGCGTCTCGGAATCTGCAGTTCTGGCACGGATGGGGCCCCCCACAACTCGCACAGGCATCTCGGTTACCTCTCCGGTCTCGCCGGTACTGCTCGGTCCTGCAGACCTCTTCTTCCGACTCTGCTTCGCTCGCGGTGCAGACGGTCTCTTGGTGGACTGGAGCCGCTTTCTGTGCTGCTTTCGTCTGTGTTGCGCCCTGGAGTTTCTCGGTTGCAATGGTAGATGACTCTTGTGCCCTGGCCTCATCCAACGCAATGTGAAGTGTGAGATTTGTCCTTGCGAGCAACCTTCTCTGCAAGCGAATATCTCTCACTCCACAGATTAGTTGCTCTAGGAGCATTTCATCCAAGTCTCTGTACTCACACTGATTAGCGGCCTTATGCAGGGCAGCGACGTACTCGCTGATCAATTCTCCGTCCTTTTGCTTGCGCTGCCGGAACTTGAACCTCTGCACGTACTTGGAAGGCGTTGGGGCATAGTGGTCCTTTAAAAGCGTTTGCAGCGTTTGCCACGAAATGGTGTGGACTGTGTTCGGTTCCGACAAGGCTTCGGCCATGTCGAACACCTCCGGCCCGCAGTGGCTCAGGAACACGGCTTTCTTCCGAATGTCCGATAGCCCTTGGAGATCATTGGCCACCATGAAGCACTCGAAACGGGACATGTATGATCCCCACTTCTCTTCTGCGGCATTGAAAGGCGCTGGCGGGGTGTAGGCATACATCGTAGGTAGATTCTCCTGTCCTCCGCTCACTCGCCTGGCTGGTCTCGGTTTCAGCTCTCGTTGGCTCGTGGCTTCAGCTCTTTCTGTAGGCTCGTGGTTTCAGCCTCAAAATCCCACCTTCATCGCCAATGTTAAGTTGGGTGAATGAGGACTCAGCAAGCCAGGTAGTGTGTGACAACAGCTCTTTATTTCAGGGTGAGAATCCAGCAACTGACCAGGGGAAACAGCTCCCCTTATATACCTCACAGCTGTGGTGATCAGCCAATCAGCTGATGGTCAGTTAATTCAAACTTCCCGCCCAAACTTATATACATAACACAAGTAGTCAGAATAACAGAGTTGGAAGGGACTTGGAGGCCATCTACTCCACCCCCCTACTCAAGCCATTCTGGACAAATGACTGTCCAATCTTTTCTTAAAGACCCCCAGTGATGGAGCACTCACAACTTATGGAGGCAACTTCTGTTCTACTGGTTGATTGTCCTCACTGTTAGGAAGTTTCCCCTTAGTTTTAGGTTGCTTCTCTCCTTGATTGGTTTGCATCCATCGCTTGTTGTCTTGCCTTCTGGTCCTTTGGAGAATAGGTTGACCCCCTCTTCTTTGTGGCAGCCCCTCAAATATTGGAACACTGCCAAAAGTTCTCGACTTATAACCATTCCTTTAGTGACTGTTCAGTTTGGATGCTTGGCAACTGGCATGCATTTATGACAGTTGTATTATCCTGGGGGGTCATGTGATCACCATTTAGAACCCTCCCAACTGGCTTCTGACAAGCAAAGTCAATGGGGAAAGCCAGATTCCCTTAAGGACAAAACAGTGGCAAAAAAAGGTTGTAAAATGAGGCACAACTCACTTAACAACGGCCTTGTTTAGCATCAGAAATTTTGAGCTCAGTTGTGGTCACAAGTCTGGGACTACCTAAACAGTGTCTTTAAGCTGATCTCAAGCCAAGGTTGCCAAAGGCCACAGATACACATCATTGGCAAGAAGGCAGAAAGACCAACACGTGTCCCAGGCAGCCGCCTTCTCCCAGTGTCACTTTTTTGGTCCCTTCCCTCACTTTTTGACTCTTATATTGGTAGATTTTAGGGTTATCGTATTTTCACTTTATGAAGAAAGGACCATGCATTGCATACTGTGGTGCACAAAATCCAGTTACTTGTGGTTTTCTGCAACAGGGAAACAGCAGGTGGCTTCTGAATTCAGTTCTTGTTGGTTGTTTCCATCACGAGGTTTGAAACTCAAAAATATCCATGTCTAAAAGTCACTGCCTAAATCAGAGGTGTCCGACCTTAGCTTTGCTGGCTGGGGTATTCTGGGAGTTGAAGTCTACAAATCTTAATGTTGCCAAGGTTGGACATTCCTAGCCTAACCCAATGTTGAATTCTCTCTTAAAACATCTCTCCAGCGAACCCCAAGAATCAGCTCTCAAGTGGGACACTACCAGGGGTGGGTTTCACTTACCTTTGCTACCGGTTCGCTCACATGCACCACATCTACACATGCACAGAAGCTTCTGCACATGTGCAGATCGTATTTGATGATGTCTGGGCAGGTGGGCGGAGCCTCTCACTGCTGCTACCAGTTCACCCAAATTGGGGCGAACCGGTAGCAGCCCACCACTGGACACTACTCTGGAGCTCATGGCTAACAGACCTGTTTATAGGCCTGTTGGCCACTCCCCTCCTCTCTGTACCAATCAGAAGGCAGCCTTGGCCACACCCTCTACCCAAAATTTACATCCTGCCCCATACCTGCGCGGGTAGTTATGGGAGCGATGTGGCGCTCCCATGTGACACCCCTCCTGCGCGAGCTGCACTGGCTTCCTGTGTTCTTCCGGGTGCACTTCAAGGTTTTGGTTACCACCTTTAGAACGCTCCATGGCTTAGGACCGGGCTATCTTCGAGACCGCCTTCTGCCACCAGTACCCTCTCACCGACCAGTACGCTCCCATAGAGAGGGGCTTCTCAGGGTGCCGTCGGTCAAACAGTGTCGACTGAGGGCCCCCAGGGGGAGAGCCTTCTCTGTGGGGGCACCCACCATGTGGAACAAGCTCCCCCCGGAGATACGGACAATCCCAGATCTCCGCGCTTTCCGCCGTGCCCTCAAGACGTTTCTATTCCAGCAGGCTGGCCTGGACTAACCTCTTCTAAAATTGCTCTTATATTTTTAAATCTTAATCTCATAAATTTAGAGTTTTAATTTTAGGTTTAAGACCAAATTATTTAATTGTATTTTAATCAATTCTTTAAAATATTTGTATTATATGTATTTTATCATTTGTCTGTACACCGCCCTGAGTCCCCCGGGAGTAGAGCGGTATATAAATATAATATAATAATAATAAAAAAAATAATATAGGCTTCCTGGTGGCCATTATGATTAGCGTGGGTGGATGTGACTGCATATCTGGAGCTTGGCCACCAGCCTGCATTTACAAGAGTTTGGGGTGTCCCATGGTCACATGACCACATTTTACAACATTTTTGATGAAAACAGGCATTTATTTCTGGTTTTCAGCAAAAAGGTCCATGGGGAACAATGGGTTTGTTTTACAACCATGGGGTTCCCTTTATGACCGCTGCAAAAAAGATTGTAAAAATGGGTCCAATCATATAGTGACCTGCTTTATTACCATTATGAGTTACAAGGACTAGGGTTGACATGATAGCAGTGTTCCAATATTTGAGGGGCTGCCATGAAGAGGGAGTCAATTTATTTCCCAAAGCACGAGAAGGCGAGACAAGAAGCAACTATGGAGAGAAGCAACCTAGAACAAAGTAGAAATTTCCTGATATTGAGAATGATTAATCAGTGGAATGACTTGCCTTCAGAAGTTGTGCTCCATCACTCAAGAAGAGACTGGACAACCATCAGTCTGAAATGGTAGTCTCCTGCTTGAGCAGGGGGTTGGACTAGAAGACCTCCAAGGTCCCTTCCAACTCTGTTATTCTGGTCAGGCTCTGTTACAGACATAACTCAAGGACTATCTTGTAAATAAAATAACTTTTATTTATTGTTTTCTTTTTCTTTTCTTTTTTAGTGAGTGGAGGAGGCTTATCAGTAAAATATCACTTTAACCACTGCAGATTAAGCCAAATGCCTCTAGCAACTGATTGTTGCACAATTAATTGGTTAACAATCGTAATTGTAACATTCATTCTGAGCCTTTACAAAGCCATTGTATAGATGCTTAGTAAGAGAAACTAGATCAAAAGAAAAACACAATTATTATGAAATTCCAGCCAATAATATTAGTTCACAAGTTAATGATCACCAGTAAAACCAATATTTTGAATTAAAACAACTCAAACATATCTTCTTACTAGTTTTCAAGGTGCCTTAGGATGATGTAATGTGTTTGTTGTTGTTGTTGTTTTATATCTAGGTTGTTTTTGAGGACAGTAAGAGCATAATTATGCAATTCCATCTGCCACATTTTGTGAGGGGAAAAGGTAGCTCAGAGCTGGAATGGAGAGAACGTGATTTTTCTATGAACCACGAGAGAACTGGAATGAAGCAGGATCCACGGTTCTATTGGCTGCCGTCCTTTCACCCACTTCCCTTATGCATGGGATTAAAGTTGTTTCTTTCCCTTCCCTACAAGAGGAAGTAGGGATGCTCTGGCTGAAGTTTGGTTGCCAAAGAAGGAAACGGACCAGCAAGGTCTGGGAAGCAGCCTTTAACTCAAGGCAGAAGGTCCCATGACGAGGCAACCAAGAAAGTCACACCAAGTAGGCAGCAGAGTATGGGACATACTCAACGCCTGCCCTGCAACAGGGCCATCCATGCTGGAGATGGCTCTCCATTAACCTAGAGGAGAGGGAGGGGAGCTCTGGAGGGCCCATCTGAGATATCAGTCTTCCATGGAGCTGCTTAGATGAGGTCCCTCAACCTCCCGCCTTGATTGGAAGCTCCTTTTCCCACAAATGCGAGAGGATCTTGGTGTGGGGTCCTTGTCCTCGTCCCTGGCCCTTCTCTCCATAAGCCTTCCTCCTCTCTCTTCCTCTCCCCCATTTTCGCTCTCCCTCCCTCCTAACGCACTTTGTGAACTGCTGTCGCAATGCCGAAGTCCAAAGTTCAGCTACTTGCCTAAGCACACAGATAAATATGAACCTTGGAGAATTTGCATTGCTCCAATGTAAACAGAGAGGCGAGGGTCCCTTTATCAGGACTGGCTCAGGACAGTGGTGGGGGGCCTAAGGCAGCCTTTTCTCTTTTTTTGGTCTTGGGGAAATTGGGGGTGGGGGGGCCAAAAGAAGATCTGCGGCCATTTCTACTCCGCTGACGGCTGGATGGCTGACTTTGGAAACATGATGTAGCCCCAAAAGGCATTGAACGCGCAAGTTCCAGGCAAGGAGGACAGCTGGGACCATGGTCTCCAAACTGACCCATCTTCAGGTGGAGCTGCTGGGAGCCCTGCTGGAATCGGGGCTCAGCAAGGAGACCCTGATCAAAGCTCTGGCGGAGTCCGAATTGCACCACAGGGACAACCAGCAGCTCGGTGGAGCCCTCCAAGTGGAGAAAGGGGAGCCTTGTAGCGAGATGATCTCGCATCTCCCCAATGGAATGGGGGAATCCAGGATGTCGGAGGAAGAGACCTCAGACGATGGGGAAGACTTCACTCCTCCAATCATGAAGGAACTGGAAAACCTGAGCCCAGAAGAAGCTGCTCACCAGAAAGCCGTGGTGGAGAGATTATTACAGTAAGAGCACGCCTGCCTCTAGTTTCCTCCTCGCCCTTCTCTCTCCCTTCGTCCATGGCTCTGTCTTCTTCCTCCTTCACTTTGGGACCCCTTTCCCCAATAGGATCCCTCTGAAGGAGGCATTGGCTGGGGAGGATTGGAAGATGCAGTCCAATGTGTATGGAGGGGGGCCTGGTGAGAGAAAGATGACCCCAGGAGTGGTTTAGGGATCCCAACTAACCTAAACTTCAGAAGTTTATCCCAAGGCTGGCAATGAGATCCAGGCTGACAATCCTGAAAGAGGGTGGAGGGACAGTGGAAATTTCAGGCATATCTGGGAGGGAAAAAATCCTTTTTCGGTCAAAGCAGAAAACAACCTTCCACATTCTGTTTTTTGAGGGGCCCATTTCAAATATTGCTCGGAGGAATCGGCGTGCAGGAACCCCATAGAACCAAACGGGGAGCAAGCTGTTTATGAAGGTCGGGTGCTGTGAAGAACTGTGTTGATGGCAGAAGTACCTTCCACCTGTATTAATTGTAACCCATGGCACACGATGAAGCGAGTTGCACAAACACAACTTACAAAGGGTGTTACTCCGTACCTAACCAGCTTAAAAATGAGTAGTTGAATTCTTGGAGGGGGAATAATTCTATACGATTAATTCAAGTCTTTGCATGAGGTCCCTCTATTCTTGGGCAACGCGTTTTGGGGGACACATTTTTGCTGCCTGACATTAGCACTGTGACTGCTCCCCCCGTTGTGACTCCTGACAGTTTCTGTACAGGATGGAAGACACCCCCCCCCATATGTCTTCCCCACCTTTCGTTTCTTTCATTATCCTGGATCTTAATGCAAGGGCTGTTTTCTGACTCTGTTTTACGCTGTTTTTTTAGTTCTTTTCAAAAGGGCTCAGGACGTTGCTAAAAAGTGGGTCATAAATCTGTCTGAATAAAAAGTGAGGAGTCTTGCACTAAGCATTTAATGAAAGGCTCCCCTGGAAAATGTGAAGCCCACATGAGCCCCTCCAGATCTGTTGGGAGCAGCCATCTCTTTCCACCTTGGGGGGGGGGGGATGAGTGCAAATGCAAACGCCCGTCTTTCAGAAGGAATAAAGAGATTGCAGGGGTCGAGAAGCTCTTCTGCCCTAGAGATTGAGGGAGCTCCCCTCCCTAGTAAAGGACAAGCATGCCCTAGATGGGATCCTTACCTGTGGGGTGAAGCAGACAAGCTTCTGGGCTTCTTCCTCCTCTTCTTCCTCTGTTGCAGCTAGGGAGACCTTCCCCACTCATCTCCCTTTGCTAACTCCCCTTCTGGGGTTCAGCTCCCAAGCTACCTGCCCTTCAGATGACCCCTTCTTCTCGTCCCCCAAGTCGCCCTGACTCTGCGTGGAGATCTAGGGTCAGCTTGGTTCCCAACGTTTCAGGACTGGACTGGTTACTAATTATCCAGTGGCTTTATTATTTCTCTTTTGTCTTATACATTTATAAACGAAAAGGCTCAGATAAGCCTTTTGATCATTAACTTCTGATGATTTATCAGGTGTCTCTTCTTAGAGGAAAGCGCAGAAGCCAGAGAACACCTGTCCTGCAAGGGGTCCTGGGAAACCATCAGGGCCGAAGGGGAGAGGGAGGGCAGTGGGGGTCTCTGCCTGGGTCAGCACTAGGCTAGATGTTTGTATATAGAGCCGACGTATTTTAAAACATAACCTATAACTAACTTTTGAATTCCTCATATCTTACAAAATTTATCCTTGACTTACAACCATTTGTTTAGTGACCTTTCAAAGTTTCAGTGGCACTGAAAAAAGTGATTTATGATCATTTTTCACACTTAACGACCATTGCAGCATCTCCCTGGTCATGTGATCAAAATTTGGATGCTTGGCAACTGATTCGTGTTTATGACAGTTGTAGAGTCCCGGGGTCATGTGATCACCTTTTGCAACCTTCTGACAAGCAAAGTCAGGTTCACTTAACAACTGTGGCAAGAAAGGTTGTAAAATAGGACAAAACTCACTTAACTGTCTCACTTATTGCAACAAAATTTTTGGGTTCCATTGTGATCACAAGTCAAAGGAACTTAAGTACTTATGTACATTTTTCCTTCACACATGTACCATAGTATTATGTGTTTCTTTTATATATTTTTACTACTGTTATCCATTACTCTGCCATTCACTAGATAGATAGATAGATAGATAGATAGATAGATAGATAGATAGATAG
>WNWU01000060.1:1429314-1567950 GCA_012654045.1 Ptyas mucosa | reverse complement strand
TAGATAGATAGATAGATAGATAGATAGATAGATAGATAGATAGATAGATAGATAGATAGACAGACAGACAGACAGACAGATAGCAGCACTAAGTCAGGGGTTCACCTGAACTGGGTGCCCAGTGCCCAAAGAGAACATTCTGGCCAGTTTTGCAGGAATATGGGCTAACAACAACAATATTGGCCTTCTGAACTGGCACTTTTTCAGAATTCAAAACATCTCACATAAATTTATGGAATTAGCTCATCTAGGATTTAGCTGAGTTATCATAAAGTCATACCAGATGGCTCTGTGGATTTATGAGACAAACCATAGTGATTGACTTCATCGGGTTTCCCCATCAAGTCAGGTCCATGATAACTTGAGGCACGAGTGCAACAGCCAACCTCAGGGACCCCATTCAAAGATAAAGATGGGGCCCATCCTCTCCAACTGCAGAGAACATGAGGTCCTCCATAGCCCCCTCCAGCAACCTCCTGTCTCCCTCCTTTTCTTGCTTTCTTAGAGGATATTCAGAAGAAGCTCCAGAATTATGAAGAATAATTCAGAACATGAGAAGTGCTGGACCGGCCACCTAGAATATAGGTTAGAAAGTGTCTGGAAACACCTTTTAAATCAGTGTTTCTCAACCTTGGCAATCTTAAGTGTGTGGGCTTCAACTCACAGAATTGGGTAAAGGATTTGGGAGGAATTAGCCAAGAACATGAAACTGTAACTTAATTCACATGTAATGCTAAACCATAGCTACATCCAGGTTTGTTTAAAGAATCACAATTACCAGGATTAATCCTCATATTAAATGAGGGATAGACAGCAAATCATGTGAGGGTCATGTGAGCTCTTCAGCTAAGTTCTTCAGCCCCCAGAGCTCTTAAGACTGGGCTGTTAAAATTCAGCATCAACCAAATCTGTTTTCAAAGGATCCTAGAGCTGGAAGGGACATTGATGGTCATTTAGTCTCCAAGCTTGGCAATTTTAAAACTTGTGGATTTCAATTCCCAGAATTCCCCAGGCATAATATTTGTAGACTTTAATTCTCAGAATTGAGGAATTCTGGGAGTTGAAATCCACAAGTTTCAAAAGTTGCCAAGATTGACCCCCCCCTGATTTAATCCAACCCCTCACTGGGCTTGAAAAGTGAAGAGAAGATTTCTTCAGTGCTCCATGAAGAGAGAAGCCCACCATTAGGAAATAGCTTTTCACATTTAACCTGAATCTATTTTTCCGAAGTTTCAGACCTCTGGGCAACAGAGAATAACACAAATTCAAAGACTGCTATCCCAGCTCCCATCAGTCATCTTTTTTGCAGACCCTTTGAATGTGTAGCTTCCAGGCCAAGATCAAAGGAACCCACAATATGAACCAGCTCCAAGACTCATCATGAGGATCTCCACTCATTAACTGCTTGATTAATCAGTGGAACGACTTGCCTCCAGAAGTTGTGAATGCTCCAACACTGGATGTTTTTAAGAAGAGATTGGACAACCATTTGTCTAAAATGGTATAGAGTTTCCTGCCTGAGCAAGGAGTTAGACTAGAAGACCTCCAAGGTCCTTTCCAGCTCTATTCTGATTGAATGATACAGGGTCTCCTGCTGGAGCAGGGGGTTGGACTAGAAGACCTCCAAGGTCCCTTCCAACTCTGTTATTCCATTCTATCTGTAACCCACCAGGAGGGTCCACAGGGTACAGTCAGAAAAGTCAAGATGGCAGCCACAACGGAGTCACTGAAGCTCTGCTGCTTTTTATAGGCAACAGCATAAAAAGTTTCTATCATGCTATCCTGGCCATCATCTTTGCTCCTTCGACTATACCTTGTGGACAGCCCTGTGTCCTGCCAAATTCAGCCATTTTGAGCCCACGTCACCATTTTGCATTTGGCTCATGCTCTAGCCAGTATTTTGCATCCCCCCCCCCCCCCCCCAAGAAATAACAGCAGCAACAACAGGGCCCTGGTGCAACACTCAAAGCATGAATAGACTTGAAATCCCTCATTTTGCAAAATGCCGTTCTATTTCTGGGCAATACATCGGTGGCTCTGAGGTTCTTGGTTGAGAACAGAATCACTGGAGCCAACCCCCATTGATTACATACTCATTTGGACGTCTAGAAAATCATACAATAAAATAATTGCAGGGCTGAAATTGACCTTTTCCACTCTCTTATATCAGGTGACTGAAGACGTGGAATGCCAGGAGTGTAAAGCAAATCTAGTCTAAGGGCTCTGATGAGCTAAAAAAAAGGGGGGGTAATTTAAGAGCCCTTTTTCAAAACTCTTTAGAGCAGGGTGTCCAACCTTGACAACTTGAAGACTTGTGGACTTCCAACTCCCAGAATTCCCCAGCCAGCATGCTAAAAATTTGAAGTCCACAAGTCTTCAAATCGCCAAGGTTGGACCCCCTTGTTTTAGAGCAGCTGATTACACCCATGTTCATTAATTTACACCTTTGTGCTGCTGACTCTAGTAACTGTACTCTTTCTTAGTGCCTGTTCTCAGCAACGGGCCTTTCTGCGTAAAGGAACTGAAAGAAGAACGTTTCCCTTGCTCCTCTTCATAAACAACTCCCACTGTCCCTTTCACGGCTGCAAATGACTTCTTACAGGAAGATTTTTCCACTTCTTTGGAAAGTGGGAATCTATGTTCCCTGGTGCTTGTCTACCCAGAAACCAAGTCCTAATTCTGTTCCCTTTCCTTGGCTAGCAAGGTGGTTACAGCCACTTTGAGGAGGAGTGGGGGGGGGGGAAACACCTTGAAATAACTGGCCTGGAAAGGGATGGAAGAGGAGCATCCCAACCCAGCAGGAAAGACACCACTGCAGCCAACAGAAGCTGCACCCCAAAAGTCTGCCCACCCTTTTGCCGCTGGTGGCATGCCAGATCTGCCTCGCCTTGTTCCAGGGCCATTTCTGGACCGCATCCAGGCCTTTTTACTGTCCTTCTGGGAACACGTTGTGCTCTTTATCTTGTAAGGGAGGAGAGAGTAAACATGGACTCCTGTTAATTTATCCAGCTTGTGGAAGCACTTTGGACTTTGGCCTTAGGAAAAATACTGGCAACAGCAAAGGCGCAGAAGGTGGGGTGACCCATGCACAGCCGAACAGAAACTCTTCCAGCCCCTCCCCGAGAGAAAGAGATCCATGAAGGAGCCAACAAAAAGCCAGTCTGAATCCCAAAGGTGCTTTTCCAAAAGGAACTCTCTTGCGGTTTATTTCCTTGAAAACGCTTTGCTTCTCATCCAAGAAGCTTCTTCGATTCTCACCTAGATTCTTGGATGAGAATCGAAACACCATCAAGGGGGAAAAAGTCCACTTGTGTTTTGGAAAAGCACCCCTGAGGAAACCATGACCTAGAAGATGATGGAGAGTCTCCATAGTCACTCCCAGGTCTATGGGCGCAGCCGTGCCGGAAAAGGGGTAACACGTCTCCTCATGAGTTTGGTTCTCTTCGTGGAAGTCCTGGAGAGCTTCCACTGATAGCTTGCCTGCCATTACCATCAGATTCAGTAACACGGATGTGTTGGGGGCCCAGGGCACCCAGGAGGGACCCCTGCCAAATCGCTAAACTGGGGAGGAGGGCAGTGGCCAAGGCTGAGAGGGTTCCCAGAGTTTGAAAAGGGCCTTGTTGCAGCTGCCCACAAATGTTCAGCTGATAGGCAGGGCTGGAGCGTGGGCTGAGCCTCAAGCCCTTCATTGTGGAGGCTGCTACTTCCTGAAAGAAAATTCCAAGCAAGATTTCTTTTAAATGGAGAAGAAACTGAAAGGGTGGATGGGAAATGGAATTCTATTCCAAAAATAAGAAAACCCATTTAGGCAACTAGAATCACCTTCTGTGAAATGAAAGTAGGCCCCGGCTGGGTCCCTTCCTCACATTTTCTTTGCAGACATTTGGGCCCATATATCTGAACGTTGCAACATCTCTGGTGTTGCCTCAGACAGCGCAGAATCCAGCCTAAGCCAGGAAGGGCCAAATCCATCAAGAAGAATAAAACACATCACTGCACACAAGTCTTACCTTTCTTCCTGTCCGTCCCCCAAGTCCACTGCATTCCACCAAAGCGAGAGAGAAGAACGGTCCCGGGTCAAAGGACAGCAGGGATGGTCGCATCCTTGGCACGCGTGGCGATCTGGCATCCCGCTTGGTCTTCTGCAAGGAGTCTCGGGGAGGTTTCCCAAGAATCCAAGGTCCCGGTTGACCTAGGCTAAACTGGGGCCGCCCCAGACTGGCTTGGCTCAGCACTGAGGGAGGCAGGACAGGGGGACAGCTGGACATGGAGGAGAATGAAAAGGAGAGGAGATTTCAGCAGGATGGGAGGAACATGGAGTCGTCCCCCCACCCTGAAAGTTGAATTCCCTCTTCTGAGGATTGGGCTTTCTTTTAATGCTAACAACTTGATATTTACTTTCCATTTAAATTTGAGATGCTGCTATAAATTATCAACCAGGCTCTTGTTCCCTTTGAGTTGATAACTAACTACCTGGGTTACTTATTGTTCAGGTAACAAAAGGGAGGTGAGGAAGCCCTTCAGGAATAACCTCGGACCGGGCAAGAGAGGAACTTGAACCCCAGGGGTGATCCCCATAGGGAAAAGCAGGAGGGCCAAAGGTTGGAGGTCAGGAGGGGGTCAGGGACCTGTCCTCAGTTGTCCCACACCCAGAAGCCCTCCTGCAGAGAGAGGCCACCAAAGCCTGTTCCTCCTGCCCCCGGGGGGGGGGATTAAGGTGACCTTCTGAATATCTGGGTTTCTTCATACTTTTCTAAGGACCCCCTTGGCTCCCCACCTCTGCCCCACATCAGAAGGCACAGACAGGACATGGTCTGAATCAGAGGTGAAATGCTCCCGGTTTGGACCGGCTCGCCCGATCCGGTAGCGATGGCGGTGGGTGGTTCAGAGAACTGGTAGCAAAAATCCCTGCGCCCCCCCACCCCCATGCCCAACTGAGCCACGTAATCATCAGAGGCTGGTTTTTTTACTTTTAAAAGCATTTTTATACAACCTTTTCAGCCAAAAAATGCTTTTAAAAGTAAAGGGAAAAAAAGTTGGCCACACCCACCCAGTCACATTACCCACCACCACCAAGCCACACCCACAGAACCGGTAGTAACAAATTTTAGATTTCACCTCTGGTCTGAATGCTCCTTTCGGCCTCCCTTCAAGGCATTGGAGTGGAAGTGTTTGCTCCAGGAAACGGCTGTCCCCAAGAACCCCATATTTCTGGCTCTACCAAAGTAACAGAGATCATTCTGGGGACAGATGCACATATTCTGTGCGTTTCCTTCACTCAAATTTATTTCCAATTTTCTTCAATTGCATTATGGGGCAATGAAATATTGGACATTTTCCCCAGAGTAAAATAAGCTATTGTGGCCACCTTAAATTCACTTATCTCTATTTCTCATATGTATATGTACAGTATATGTATATGCATATGTATATATTCACATAAACCTGAAATTATATAGTATAAAATTAAGAAAAATATAAGATAAAAGAGTAAGTAGAAAAAACAGTGAAGGAAAGGAAAGGAAAAAGACTTTCAATATTCTTTACAAATTGATTGCATCTCTTCCCTCTTTAAAGTTACAACATGGCTCTCTTAACGCCCATTTTCAATCCTTTTTAAACAGAAAATCTATAAATTGCCATTTATTTTTTCCATTTTCAACGAAAAATATTTTTTGTTGAAATATTCTTTTTTGTCAGAGATATTCAGTCTTTTACAAAAGTTTTAGTTGTCTTATCCCTGATCAAAGAGATCAATTTCATTATTTCCCAAGTTCTGCCGTGTTCATGTTTCTTGCCTCTGTTGTGTGACTTTTTTCAGTTTTTTTCCCCATCTTTGTGCATCCAATTCTCTCTTTACCTCTTTTAAAAACAGGTTGTACGGCTCTGTGCCAGAATAAACACAACACAATCTAAAGAGACTGTAAATTCCCCATATGAGATGCCTTTGAGGGCGTTTTAATGGCTACTGAGGAGATGAGCACCTTCGTCAAAATCCAAAATCCTTTTGCATCTTCATATTGTCATCTAAACCAGCATTTCTCAACCTTACCAACTCTATGATGGGTGGACTTCATCTTTGCTGGCTGGGGGAATTCTGGGAGTTGAAGTCCGCCCATTTTACAGTTACTATTTCCCGCCCTCGTTGTTCTGTTGTTTGCAGATACAACCGTATTTTCGAATCTTTCCTCCAAGTCATTTATAAATATGGTGAGTGGTAGACAGCCTAGAAAGGATTCCTGCCCCTCCTTGCTTTACTCCTGGCTCAAACCAACTGCTTAGTCATCCGTTCCAGGGTGTTTTCCCCAGGAATAACATCAAGCTAGATCAGGGCTGTCAAACTCAAGGCCCGCAGGCTGGATCCAGCCCACAGGGTGCTTAGCTCTGGCCCATGGGGCCACCCTGGAAACAGTGAGGGCCCGGCCCGTGGTGCCTCGGCTAGTGAAAATGGGCTCCCAAGCTCCGTTTCCGGTTGCAATGGCCTCCTGCAACCCTCTGCCAGCGAAAACGGAGCTCAGGAGCCCATTTTTGCTGGCAGGGGCGCCACGGGCCAGGCCCTCACTGTTTCCACTGTGGGTGTGGCCTGCTCGATGTCACTCATGTCGGGGGCACCTATGGCGGCCCAAACGCTCTGCCAGCGAAAATGGGCTCCCGAGCTCTGCTTTCACTGGCAGAGGATTGCAGGAGGTTGTCACAGCCAGAAACGGAGCTCGGGAGCCCATTTCACTGGCAGAGCACTCAGGCTGCCACAGGCAACCCCGACATGAGTGACATTGAGCAGGCCACACCCACTCTGACTACACCCACCCAGCCCCCTGAGGTCAAACACAACCCTGATGCGGCCCTCAATGAATTGAGTTTGACACCGCTGAGCTAGATGGTATTTTGCTCTCCATTCTTCCTCCCAGCCACTTTTTTTAAAAGTGAGGCAGTTTTTGCCTTCTCTGAACTTCTGACATTCTATCTTCCACGGTTCCTCAGATACACCGAAAAGTTCTCCAAGACAACATCCCCTTTGTGCTTTTGGGATGGAACTGACCTGATTTTGGAGCCCTAAACCCATTTGTAGCAGTCAGGACACCTCAGCCTTGCTTTACTCCCCTTTCTTTCAAAATCACGTGAAATGTTAGTACCAATTTATAATGCCGTGATACGACCACTCTTGGAATATTGCATCCAGTTTTGATTGCCATGATATAAAAAAAGATATTGAGATTCTAGAAAGAATGCAGAGAAGAGCAGCAAGGATGATGAGGGGACTGGAGGCTAAAACATACGAAGAACGGTTGGAGGAATGTCCATTTTCGAAAGTACTTGAAGCTGGGGTGAAATCTATTTACATTCCTTACTGGTTCAAAAGTGCATGCGCCACACGTGTCACATGCACGCACAGACCCTCTGCACATGCACAAAACCTGCGCATGCGCAGAGGGTAAAAAACACATTACTTCCTGGTTAAAACCTGGAAGTAACAACACCCAGGCGGGTGGATGGAGCCATGCGCCACCATCGCTACTGGTTCTCCGAACCACCTGCCACAATCGCTACCGGATCGCCTGATCCAGTCTGAACCGGGAACATTTCACCCCTGACCTGAAGGCTGATCAAGAAGCAATGGATAGAAACTAATCAAGGAAAGAAGTAACTTAAAACCAAGGAGAAATTTCCTGACAGTCTGAACAATTAATCAGTAGAATAGCCTGCCTCCAGAAGTTGTGGGTGCTTCACCAATGGAGGTTTTTAAGAGGCTGGACAACCTCTTGTGCAAGGGGTTGGACTAGAAGTTCTCCGAGGTTCCATTATGTTATTCTATTTTTTTTTGCCACTCCCTCCTTTTGAACACCATCCTACTTAGAGCTCTTTGAGTGCAATTCCAAGAAGCCAAGTAGGATTTGGGCCCTCTGCCCATCTTAGCAGCTGCCCACCCCTTCCTCCTCCTGGTTTTACCACCCCTAGAGCCAAAAGGGGCTTTTATTGCTTTCGGCTTCCCTTGTGAGCTCTGCTCCTTTGGCCCTTCAGGGGTTCCGACTTCCTGCCTTAGCTGCTGTTTGACAGGCTTCCTTTTGATGCTTTGGTCAAAAGCTCCTTGGGCATCTTGGGTGGATTCCTGAGCTGCTTTTTCCTCATTGGTTGCCACCTTAGTTTTTGAGAAGTTCTCTTATTTATTTATTTTATTTATTTGTTTTAATTTATATACCGTCCTTCTCCTGCTGGACTCAGGGCGGTGCACAACCGGAAATAAAAAACATTCAATACAAAATTTAAAAATTTAAAAGAATTATAAAACTTTGGCCGTAAATTTTAAAACCTCATAACTAAAATCCAATTGGACAATTTAAAATCGAAAATCTCAAAAAGGGGGGGGGGGGTCACGCCAGCCCTGCTTGTTGGAAAAGAAAAGTTTTTAGGGCATGGCGAAAAGCCCGGAGATCTGATATCCTGTGTATCTCCGAGGGCAGGTCGTTCCAGAGGGCAAGTGCTGCCACAGAGAAGGCCCTCCCCCTGGGGGTCGCCAGCCGACACTGCCTGGCCAACGGCACCCTGAGGAGTCCCTCTCTGTGGGAGTGTACTGGCTGGTGGGAGGCTATTGGCGGCAGAAGGCGGTCCCACAAATACCCAGGTCCGATGCCAGGGAGTGCTTTAAAGGTGGTAACCAACACCTTGAAGCGCACCTGGAAGTCCACTGGCAGCCAATGCAGCTCATGCAGGAGAGGTGTCATATGGGGACGCCCCCTTGCTCCCATAATCCCCTGCGCGGCTGCATTCTGCACCAGTTGGAGCCTCCGGGTGCACCTAAGGGGAGCCCCATGTAGAGAGCATTGCAGTAGTCCAGGCGGGAAGTGACGAGTGCCTGAGTGACTGTGCGTAAGGAGTCCCGATCCAGAAAGGGATGCAACTGGCGAATCAGGCGAACCTGATGAAAAGTCCCCCTGGCCACGGCTGTTGTATGCTCTTCTAAAGACAGCCGTGCATCCAGGAGGACACCCAAGTTGCGGGCCCTCTCTGTGGGGGCCAGTAACTCGCCTCCAATAGCCAGCGATGGCACCAGCTGGCTATATCGGGACGCCGGAAGCCACAGCCACTTGGTCTTGGAAGGGATGAGTTGAAGCCTGTTATTCCCCATCCAGATCCGCACAGCCTCCAGGCACCGGGACATCACTTCAAGGGCATCGTTGGGATGGCCTGAGGTGGAGATGTACAGCTGAGTGTCATCAGCGTACTGATGGAATTCCACCCCAAAGCCACGGATGATCTCGCCCAGAGGCTTCACATAAATGTTGAACAGAAGGGGCGAGAGGACCGATCCCTGTGGCACCCCACAAACAAGGCGGCTCAGGATCGACCTCTGCCAACACCGACTGCGTCCGGTCCGAGAGATAGGAGGAGAACCAACGTAGAACGGTGCCCCCCGCTCCCAGCCCCTCCAACCAGCGCAGCATGATACCATGGTCAATCAAAAGCCGCTGAGAGATCTAACAGGACCAGGATAGAGGAACATCCCTTATCCTGAGCCCTCCAGAGATCATCCACCAATGCGACCAATGCCGTTTCTGTGCTGTGCCCAGGCCTGAAGCTGGACTGGCGCGGTTCCAGATAGACAGCTTCATCCAGGTACCCGGGAAGTTGTCGCGCCACCACACTCTCGACAACCTTCGCCACGAAGGGAAGGTTGGAGACCGGATGATAGTTAGCTAAAACAGCTGGATCCAGAGCGGGCTTCTTGAGGAGGGACCTCACCACCGCCTCTTTCAAGGCGGATGGCAAGACACCCTCACCCAAGGAAGCATTGATAATCCCCTGAAGCCAGCCTTGTGTAACCTCCCGGGAGGCCAGTACCAACCAGGAGGGACACGGGTCCAATAAACATGTGGTCGCGTTCAGCCACCCCAGTATCCTGTCCATGTCCTCGGGCGCAACAGGGTCAAACTCCTCCCAAATGACATTTTCAAGACCGGCCTCCATCATCCCGTCTGTACCTACCCAGTCAGAGACCAGACCTTCCCGAATCTGAGTGATTTTATTGTGCAGATACTGAACAAAATCCTCAGCATGACCCTGCAAGGGATCCTCCCGCGCTCCCGGATAGAGGAGGGAGCAGGTCACCCTAAACAGGGCGGCTAGGCGGTTACCTGCCGATGTGATAAGAGTGGAAAAATAGTCAAATTTGCACTCCCTTTATCAGAAATTTTGTCTGCAGGATTTTGCCTAGTATTTCTCTAAAGTTGTTTTTTTCTTCTTAGTGTTTTTCCCACAAGTGCTGGGTCTGCCTTTTATTTTTGTTTGTTTTGCTTTTGATCAACCAAGCGGTTGATCAGTTGGTTGAGTTAGGAAGAGGATTGACTGGCTTCTATCTGAGCCTGAGGCCATGGGCCAAGAGAGAGGGTCTGTCACAGAATCAGCCAGCTGGCTAAGGCAAGACTAGAACTCGCCCTTTCCTTGACTGCTAACCAGAGCAACTTTACCACCTGTGGACTTCAGCTCCCAGAATTCCTAAGCAAGCATGGCCAGTTGACGTCCATAAGTCTTAAAGTTGCCAAGCTTGGAGATTCCTGACCTTGAGGGACAGGAGGAAGAGTTGTCAGCAAGACAATGGTCAGAGAAAGAAGAAATCTGAGTCTGGGCCAGAAAGCATCTCAGACAAGATCCTTCTTGGTTCTCTTGAAGATAATGAGAGGGAGGAAGGAAGGAGGGGGTTTCAGACTTGCAAGATTCTGTTACTAGGATCTTGGAATAAAAGTAGTCTTAGCAAGCATGATGCTGGCTCCCTAGTGTGGTCTACTTTAATATCACCAGGCTAAAATGGAGTTGTGGGCACTGGGCACGTAGCCAGTGTCTTCACATGTTCCAGGAATCAGAGAACTGAATGTTATCCCTAAAACCTTTATTCATTTGGAGGCAAGACATTGTGTGAACCTAGCAATTCTGGATTGTTTATCCTTGTAAGCTGCTCGGAGTCACCAGGAGTGAGTTGGGTGGCCATATACATTTTCTTAAATAAATACATTGTATCTCAGGATTCGGAGGGGGGCAAAGACCTCTCTCTGAGACAGCCGCTTTCTCTCTCTTCCAGGGAGGATCCCTGGAGGGTGGCAAAGATGGTGAAGTCCTACCTCCAGCAGCACAACATCCCTCAACGGGAGGTGGTGGACACAACGGGCTTGAACCAGTCCCACCTCTCCCAGCATCTCAACAAGGGCACCCCCATGAAGACCCAGAAGAGAGCCGCCCTGTACACCTGGTACGTTCGCAAGCAGCGAGAGGTGGCCCAGCGTAAGTACAGCAACCGGCAGCATGTCCCTTCCCAAGACCCCTGCGGGTAGCCCAGGGGCCGGCTCAGACTCCGGGAGTTATCTCTGCTCCAGGACGCCCAGGTTGGAGGCATTGCTCCTCTGAGCAAGCTTTCCCAGGGCAGAAGAGGGAGATGGTGCCCTAGGCAGACCCAACCTGAGATCTGCGCAGGTCTTCCTCCTCTTGGGGCTGAGGGCTGCTGTGGGCAGAGGGGGAGGCGGAAGGGAGGGTGGGTGGGCGTGGGGAAGGCTACTTCTTCAGTTCATCAGAGGCTCTGAGCCAGTTCTGAGGCTCGACGGCTCTTTTGATTTCTCATTGACGGTTCTCAGCAGGAAATGGCCAGATGTTAGCCACACCTGCCAAAGGGTGGGGAGTGTATTATTATTGCCCCTTTCTGGGTTGCAAACCAAGCAGAAAATGTTTCCTGTGGAAATACAGTAGCATGTCATCCTCTGGATCTGAAATCCTAATCCTTGCAAACTTTTTTTTGGGGGGGGGATCTGCAAATGTCACTCTGGAATCTACCCCCAAAAAGATGATGGGGATCAAGACAAGAGGAATAGGCAGCAAACCCACAATTAGGTTTAATTTGATTTAATAAATTGTACATATACATGTAATTAACTATGTCCTCTCTGTCACGTACGTAAAATTGCCTAGCAGCATCTCTCAGGCACTGCAAATTGACAGACTTTAGAGGTGGGATCTAAAGCAGGGCTCCATCAACTCCCATTATTCCCAATTTCTTATTGGGGTGGGGTGAAATTGTGAATTTTTAATTGTGAATATTTAATGTTTTACACTGTTGACTTGGGTGGTTACATAAATGTGTGTAATAAATAAATAATAATGAATAAATTATTCCCAACCGTCAATAGCCTTTGGACTTGGAGGGAACAGATGGGGGGGGGGGGGAGCTAGCTGAATTCAGAAGCCTCCAAGAAGACCCCAAGAAAACCCGCAAAGGAGCCGCTTCTGCTCTCTTCTCCAGAGCTCAGCAATCCTTTGCTTTCCAGTCCTGCCCCGGTGATCCCTTCCCAGAGTCTCTTTTTGCCCTTCCAGAATTCACCCATGCCGGCCAGGGCCTCATGGTGGAGGACCCGATGGGGGAGGAGCTCCCAGTCAAGAAGGGACGGAGGAACCGGTTCAAGTGGGGCCCGGCGTCACAGCAGATCCTCTTCCAAGCCTACGAGAGGCAGAAGAACCCGAGCAAGGAAGAGAGGGAGGCTCTGGTGGAGGAATGCAACAGGTACCGGGAGACAGACACTGCCTCGTGCCCGTTCCGTAAAGGGCCTCTTTGGGGGAAGACCTTTGGATCCCCCTTGGGAGCTGGTGGCCAAATCCGGCCCTAAGTTCTGCCTCGGTTTCCCCTTTTGAATAAGCAACCAAGTCGGAAGATCACTTAAAAGCAATTTATTAGAGTACTCTGATAAAGTTCGGTCTCCCTATGAAAAGGGGGAAGCCAGAGAAATGGATTACATCTACTTTTATAGTTAGAGCTTCAAAGCAAAAGCAGATTGGTTTAGGAACAGTCATCTGTTCAGTTACATCACAAGAATTACAGCATAGCCATAGGAAAGGGCATTGTGTTCTCAGCAAAAGCAAAAGAAACATTTGCAAAGGAAAAACATCCAAATGGGTTTGGTAAGATACATTCTCAGCCCTTCCCAAGGTTGGCTTGACTATTTCCTTTGTTCACCAAGGTTTGAGAACAGCTAAAAATGAAACTGTTATCTATAATGTGTTGAATGCTCTCCTGCCAGTCCTGGTTTCTGAAAGAGGGGCTTTTTCTTGAAGGTTTTTATGGTAAATTATTAGCAACACAACTGAAAAAACAAATTTAAAATAAATACAAGAAAACCCATGTAAATTACACAGTGCAACAGTATTGCAAAACCATGTTTCAAGTATTATAAAGTCCACCCTCTGTGCCTCTCAGAGTGTCCCACAGGTCACCACCGGAAAGGCCCTGCCAGGCCAACGGCTCCTTGATCCAGCCCCACAAGATGGGAAGTGAATTCCTCCTCCGTGTGCCAAGTCCAGTAGCCTCCAGACACCCTTTGGGAGGGAGGGTTGAGACTTCATCGATTTCCCTCAGTCGAGCAAGACAATCTGCTCCATGAAAAGGGGGAGAATGCGCCTTCACCCTCCCATCTCTATTTTGTTCCAAATTAACCTGAAACAACTAACCATCAATCTGCGCTTGATGCAAAAAAAAAAAAAAGGGAGAACACTGAGAGATTCAGTACAATCATAGTTCGATTACAATTAGCACAGTGCAGAATAAATACATGAGAGCTTCCCTGGGCTATTCATGGCAAAAACCTTCAAACTTACCTATTTTTATTTGTTCTTTATATCCTGCTTTTATTATTTTTACAAATAACTCAAGGTGACGAACATATCCAACACACCTTCCTATTTTCCCCACAAGAACCACCCTGTGAAGTGGATTGGACTGAGAGAGAGGGACTGGCCCAAAGTCACCCAGCTGGTTTTTATTCCTCAGGCAGGACTAGAACTCCCAGTTGCCTGGTGAATGGCCAAAGTCACCCAGCCAGCTTTCATGGCTAAGGCAGGACTTGAATTCAGAGTCCCCTGCTTTCTAGTCTGAGGCCTTAACGACTAGGCCAAACCGGCTCTCTTCCTAACTCTGGAGAAGCAGTTCAATGACAGTTTGTCTGTTCTGAAGGCCTGAATCTTGCTAAATATGCTGGGCTTCTACATAAGCATTTTGAGGTTCATTAGCACCAGCTCTGGCGCACAATACTTCTCTGCAATTGCATGTTAGGCTGAATAAGCCATCTTTTGGGACGGTGGTCACCACGATGTGTATATTCTTTTTGAGGACTGGTTTGAATAGTTTGCCAGAGTGATGCACCCTATCTCTTGAACCTGGTTCACTTATCAAATGAGCCATAAAACGGTCTGCTGGGTTCGGTTTGATGTGCTATGTAAATCCAGCAATTGGGGCTGATGACTCGTAATTTATGGTTTAGCAGAAGTGTGGAAACTCTTCTTGAAGGGAGCCAATTGTCATAGTCTTGGGTGTGCTTAGCTTGCTGTGAACTGTGATCATTCTGCCTTGAGCACATCAGGATTGAATGAAATACTAACCAAGTTATCAACTTTCCTTCCCTAGAGACAACTACCAACATTCTTGGAGGTCACTTAAGTTTTCCTAAACTTCATAATTATTTCTCAAGCTTGGCCACTTGTGTGGACTTCAACTCTCAGAATTCCACAACCACAATCTTTAAGTGGCCAAGGGTGAGAAGGTTAAGCTTCTAAAATTCCCAGTCAGTTGCTGAGAACTTCCAGGAATTGTGTTATGCCATATTGGGAACATATCCAATTGGGGAGGTCCTATGATTGCTCCAGATCTGACCCAACCTTGCCCTTCCTTGGCAGGGCAGAGTGTCTTCAGCGTGGCGTCTCTCCATCCCAGGCCCAGGGGCTGGGCTCCAACCTGGTGACCGAGGTGAGGGTTTACAACTGGTTTGCCAACCGCCGTAAGGAGGAAGCCTTCAGGCACAAGCTTGCCATGGACAGCTACAATGGCTCCCAGCCCAGCTCCGTGCCCACCTTGGCCTCTCATGGGTCCTCCTCTCTCCAATCGGCAACTCCTCTGTCCCCAAGCAAAGTCCATGGTGAGTGTCAGGCAGGAGGTGGCAGGGCAGAGGGAGACGGGCAGGGACGTATGAAGAATATATGAAGAACGTCTGCAGAAATTGGGTATGTCTAGTTTAATAAGAAGAAGGCCTAGGGATGACATGATAGCAGCTTTCCAATATCTGAGTGGCTGCCACAGAGAGGAAGGGGTCAACCTATTCTCCAAAGCACCTGAGGGCAGGACAAGAAGCAATAAATGGAAACTAATCAAGGAGAGAAGCAACTTAGAACTAAGGAGAAATTTCCTGACAGAACAATTAATCAGTGGAACAACTTGCCTCCAGAAATTATAATTGCTCCAACACTGGAAGTTTTTAAGAAGAGATTGGACAGCCACTTCTCTAGAATGGTACAGAGGGTTGTCTGGAATGCTTGAACAGGGTTGGACTAGAAGATTTGTAAGGTCCCTTCCAATTCTGTTATTCTGTTACTAAGAAGTGGGTATATATCAGTGGTGAAATCCTCTGCGGATTGCCACTGGTTCGCTGCCCATGCTGTGACAAATGCGCGTTGCGTGCACACATGTACACTGTGCACCAAAAGCATGCTGTGTCTGTGTGCATGCACAGTGTGCACCAAATGCACGCTTCGTGCGGAAAACGGAGGCTTAACAAGGTAAGTTGAACAGTGTGGGGGGGGGGCAGCTGTGCCGTGTGATTTAGATTGGCTAGAAAGCAGGGTTTCCTGCTTTCTAGCAAATTTAAATTGCGCAGCACAGCTGATAGTCAGAAATACTGGTTTGGACGAACCCATAGCTTTGTTTTACTACCTGTTTGCCTGAACCGGTAGCTTTTATCACTACCAGTTCCTCTGAACCGGTGCGAACCGGTAGCATTTCACTCCTGGTATATATACATATGTGGTATGTATCTATATCAACGTATGGGTAGCCCTTGCCTTATGACCATGATTGGGACCAAGATTTCCATGGTTAAGCAAGGTGGTTGTTAAACGAATCATGTCTGACTTTGCAATCTTCTTTTTGCCAGGGACAAAACCCCCATTTAAATCACTTTCAAGATTAAATGTGTCTTGAGGTTGTTAAGCAAATCCGGCTCCCTCTCCAACGGTTGACTTTGCTTGTTGGAAACTGGCTGGGAAGGTGGCGATCACGTGACCCTGGGACACTGCAACTGTCTAAATACCCTACTACATGCCAGTCTTTAAGCGTCTGAACTTTTTTTGATAATTTATTTTAATTTATTTTTAGTTTAGTTAAAATACAGACTTCAACAACAAAAAAGAAAATGACAATAACAAAATACAAAAATAACAACAAAACAAAAAGTAAACAAGTCCCCAAAAAGTGACCTAAAATAATGCCCCTCTATTCTCCCCCTAGTTGAGTATTGATGAATATAAGTGCCTGAATTTTTATCACCCATGTGAACCCTGGGATGCTGGGAGGGTTATAAACGCAAGTAAGCCATTTTTTTTTTGCTGCTGTAACTTTCCACGGTAACAAATGGATGCAGGGGTAAAATGCTACCAGTTCGCTCTGGTAAGGGAGAACCGGTAGTTTAAAAAAGCTCCCAACCGGTATTTCCGACAATCAGCTGTGCAACGGGATTTAGCTTTGCTAGAAAGCAGGAAATCCTGCTATCAAGCGAAGCCAAATCGTGCGCCACAGCTGACCTCCCCCCCTTGCTTCTACTTACCTTCCCAGCCTCCTTTTGGTGCGCACTGTGCATGCGCGTGTGCAGAGCATGTGTTTGGTGCATACTGCACATGCCTACACTGCACATGCATGCACAGCGTACATTTGGCACGCACTGCGCATGTATGGCCAGCGAACCGGTAGCAAACTGGTTTGGATTTCACTCCTGAATGGATGGCTGTAAGCCAGGGACGACCTGTATATTCACATGTAAAAGTTCTGTTTCTAAGCAAAACAGGAAGATGCGGGAGGAAGATTTGAAAGAAACAGGAAGATTTGTCAGTAAAATATAAATTCAACACGAATATAGTTTCTCGTGAAAGCTGCTGCCTGCGAAGGCCCCTGGATTGGGGCTGAAAGGCGAAAGCAGAAGCTGTATGCTCTGTCCCATAGTTGGGTGGACCAGGTTGCCCTGATAGACCGGTCTCACCTGAAAAACACATGCTGCAGCTTTGCTAACTTGGAGCATCTGCTTTGTAGCCTTGAGTTCTGCCAAGCTCTGGAGAGAGGGAGGGCAGAAGGAGGTTAAGGTCTCCTAAGGCAAAGGTCCCCAAACCCCCAGTCCGTGGCCTGCTACCAGTTCGCGGTGTGTTGGAAACCGGTCTCTGCAAACAGCAGGCAAGTGTGCAAAACTGCATTTGCGCATACACAGGATTTGGTTGCACACCTGAAACCATCCCCACCCCCACCAGTCCATGGAGCCAGGAAAGTTGTGGTCCTCAGGGGACTGAAACACTTCCTAAGTACCCCCCACCCTCCCACTTAGTTTCCAACTACTACTGTTTGCCCCTGGCTGAGCAAGAGGACGCAGGTCAGGCAGTATAACAGAGTTATCTTGGGGGCAAAAGCTTGTGGCAGGAAACCCCCTCCCCAGTTTGTGGCACGGGGTTTTTGTCCCTGGCCATGATCACCAAGGCATCTACTTGATGAGGCTTTCTTGTTGCTGTTGTCGTTTCAGAGCCCTCTCCTCTCCAGCAGCAGCAGCAGCCGCAAGGACTCTCCTTCTCGGACCCGGGCATGAGGTACGGCCAGCAGCCAGTCAGTGAAACCGATTCTTCCAACAACAGTCAGCACAATTCCATCACAACCACCCAGACCATCCTCCACCAAGTTTCCTCCCCGAGCCTCTGCTCCACCAGCTCAGGACCAGACACCAAGCTGGTGAGTGAAAGATGCCCGAGACCAGGGGTGAAATGCTCCCGGATCGGATCACCCGGTCTGGTAGTGATCTTGGCCGTTGGTTTGGTGATCCAGTAGCAATGGCGGAGCAAAGCTCCACCCAGCCACCCAGGTGGGCATATGCCCCGGGTGGGTGTATCTTGAGGGCTTCCCCCTCCTGGTATGTGCCATCTACAGATGGCAGATTATTAAGGGAATGTTACCTGTACACTCTGATCACCCAGCACATTTATGTCCAAGCTGGGTGTTCACTCTAGTAGGAGAAGAGAAGGACCAGCCGGGATCAAGAGCAGCCAGATCAAGCAAAGGATGGCAGAGACTTTTGACTTAAAGGTCTCTGGACACTACTGTGGTCTCCAGACACCTGCCGGACTCCAAGAGTCCTTAGACCTTGTGGCTTCCTTCCTGTCTCACAGATCTCTGCTCCAGGGGGCTCGCTCCCCCCCGTCAGTACTCTGACAGCGCTGCACAGCCTGGAGCCCAACCCACACGCCCTGAGCCATCAAACACAGAACCTCATCATGGCCTCCCTCCCAGGGGTCATGGCCATTGGCCCTGGAGACACACCTTCGCTTGCACCAACGTTCACCAACACAGGGGCTTCCACCTTGGTCATTGGTAAGTGCGGAGGCATTGGGTGCGGAGAGGGGGCTCAATCTAGGCAGCATGAAAGGAGCTGGCACCCACCCCCGTACAGGGCAGCTCCCTCTTCAGGAGCCCTGCCCTCTGCTGCCCAGCTGGGCATTCCTCTCTTACTGGCAGGGGCTGCCCCTAGCTTGAGGCCTTCCAGCTGAGATGATATTTTGGGGAGGAAAATATTATGGCCGGAGGACCACTGAGCTCAGCCTTCATCCAAAGGACCCGATGAAGTAGCCAAAGGTGCCGCACCGAAATTTGTGCTTCAGGTTAATAGGTTTGCAAATGTGGGTGGCTTCATACATTCCATGAAGCCCCAATTCATCTTAACCAACATTTGTGCATAACAGAATCCTATAAACCATAGTTTACCAATCAAATGCATGGCACACTATGAAAAGCCATATGTTTCAGCTCAGTGGCCAGACTTTTAAAGCCAATTTGCGGGTTGATTGAACCAGCCATCGTGTGACTACCCAGTAACCTAGTCATCCCATTTTGCACAAAAGAATCTGCTAGGACAAATCCAAGCAAATTGGTTAGCTTGGGTTAGCATGATAGTGAACCCATCCAATTGTGTGTCGGTGTGCATGAGGGCTGTGGGTTCATGTTAAGGGGGAGCCACTGGGGGTTTGACAGCCAGGCATCTGGATACCATGGCCCAACACAGCCTGACGAAGGCTCTCCTGTCTGCCAGGTCTGGCTTCCACCCAAGCGCAGAGCGTCCCTATGATCAACAACATGGGCAGCAGCCTCACCACCCTCCAGCCAGTCCAGTTCTCCCAGCAGCTGCACCCATCCTACCAGCAGCCTATCATGCAGCAGGTCCAGGGTCACCTCAACCAGAGCCCCTTCATGGCCACCATGGCCCAGATCCAGGCTCCTCATGGTAGGTTTGGAAGGGAGGACGGCCATCCTGGGAATGCTCCACACCAGGCAGCCTTCCTACACCTTGGAGCTGATGGAAAAGAGGACCTTCCAGCTGTCCCTCAAGGCCTCCATGGTTCATGGTACCTTCTTGATCTCCATTATTCCCAGCTCTCTATAGCCACAAGCCAGAGATGGCCCAGTACGCACATACCAGTCTTCTCCCCCAGACCATGGTGATCACAGACACGGCGAACCTCAGTACCTTGGCCAGCCTGACGCCAACCAAACAGGTGAGGGGGGACTTTGGGGGGGGGGGTACAGCTGAAGGGAGCCCAAGGGGCCGACACCCACGTGGTCCAAGCGGCAACAGAGAACAAGCTGACCCGAACCACGTGGGGTCTGCTTCCGCACCCACAGCAGACCAAACTTAGGCCTAAGAGGCAAGTCTCTCGAGGGGAGGGGGGAGGACTAACCCTACAGTTTCTTCTGCAGAACCAGAAACTAGTATGTAAACTGAGAGAAAACCCCACTCTCTTCTAGCACTGACGATGTTATCTAGCTGGATAACAAAACATCTGCAAGAAAACAAGCAAACTCAGAGCACCAAAGACCCAACAGTTCAACCCTGAGCTGCAAATTCTCTCTTTGATAAGAAATTAGTGGTTTGCAAAAACAATTAGATAACACTGCTAGCCAAACACGAGTGTGAGTTTCACAACCTGAAATTAAATCTCTTGTTCCTGCTAAATTTTGCATCCCAAGTTTCCAATAGAATCTTGGGTCATTTCTGAAGGCTTTTCTTAGGGGATTAAGGCAGGAATGGAAGCATTTCCCCTCCACAGAAGCCCTGCTCTCCTCACCCTTAAGGTTAAACATCCCCCCCCCCCAATATTGGCCCTGCTTTATCTGGCACGGTTGCTTTATTCCTGCAAGGTATCCTCCAGTTCTTTGGTTGGCAAGGAGAGCTGGTTGCATTTTATTCATTTATCAAATGTCTATGCTGCCCATCTCCTTGTCAAGCCACTCGGCACTCTTCGCTTAACAAAAGGTGTCCCACTCTTGCTTAAACAGGTTGGGTGAGCACAGGAAAGTCGCCCAGAGCAGGTTTTCCTTGGCCATAAAAAGCTGAGATATTTGCTAGACAGGGCCTCCTCTGTAATGCCATCTAGTTACTTCCTGTCTTTGAAAGGTTTCAGAGCTCCTTCTCTCTCCTAGCTTTATGGCCAGCTTTGTGCCTTTGATCTCCTCCTCCAAAGTTTTTAAGATTAAAAGATCAAAGGCCAAGGGTGGCAAAATTGCCTTTTTTTACTGTTTTATGGTATTGTGAAGTTTAATTTGTTTTTTTAGATTGAATGTTATTTTAAGGTCTGTGCACGCTTTGAAAAGGATTCAGAAGGCCTTTGGACCTCCTGCAAGTAGAAGCAAAGTTTCCCCGATTATTCATTCGAGCAGCCCGTCTTTTTCAGGCTGCAGCCAGCTTGTTATTGTGAATGCAGTTCTTTAAAGCAGGTGCTACTCTCCCCCCTCCCCCCACAGAAGCTGGGGGTTGGGAGAACCCAGCTGCTTTAAAGAAGATGAAGGAACTGAATGAAGAAGCAGGAAAAATTAAGGGGAACTTGCCTGCAAAGTTTGGGGCCAGCAAATTGTAGGTGCTAAGAAAGAAGAGGGAGTCAAGCTATTCTCCAAAGCACCTGAAGGCACGACAAGAAGCAATGGATGGAAACTCATTAAGGAGAGAAGCAACCTGGAATTGAGGAGGAATTTCTTGACAGTGAGGACAACCAACCGGAATAGAAGCTGCCTCCAGAAGTTATAAATGCTGCAACACTGGGAATCTTTAAGAAGAGATTGGATAGCCATTTTTCTGAAATGATAGGGTTTCCGGCCTAAGCAGGCTTGGCCCTCTCTTGGCCCTTTCAAGGCATTCTGAGCTTCTCTTGCTGACCATTCTCTCCAGGGGAGAGTCCAGGAAGGCCAAAGAGGTTCAGCTGTCCTGGACTGCATGCTAAACAATAGGAAGTTTAGCTGAGGAAATGGAAGCAGCAGGAAAATTAATGGAAATGGACCATTTAATGCTGGCTCCTGATTTTAACAAATAATAAGTTAAAGCAAATAAATAAGTTATGAGCATAGGCATATGTGTGTCTTGGACTTCAATGAATTTGAATTTTGTTCAAAACAGACCAATGATAAATAGAACACGTGGCAGGAAGGAGAAATGGGAAGAGGGCTTCAGGATGGATAGCTGCTCCTGAAGGAGGGGATTTTATAAGTGCCCTTAACAAATAAATCAAATGAAGGAAATAGAAACACAAGAGAAGAGCCACACAAGATCTAAAGAGGGAAATGGAGAAGCAGGCGACTCTCATGGAAGAGCAGAGCCTTGAGGGAGAGGAAAGGAAACACTACAAGTAAGAGGAACTTTAGGGAAGGAGGCCAAGGACAAAAAAGGCTTCTTCGGATATGCTGAAAATAAAGGAACTGGGTAAGAATAAATTTAACAGCTGCCCCAAATGCTGCTAAATAATGAAAAGCTTTGGTTGAGTCTTCTTCCACAAACAGCTGTGTGGAGATCTGAGGGGCAGGAGAAACCCCATAACCTACAGAAACGCCCATAAACGCTGCATGAGCTGCAGTCTCTAGGACCAAAGACCAGTGGTGGGATTCAACCGGTTCGTACCATTTCAGCCCAACCAGTTGTTAAATTGCTGGCTGGTCCCACCCCTCCCCTCCCCTTCCAGAAGTCTCCACGCACCCCATTTTGGCTCCCAGGTAAGTGCAGGGAGGCCTACTAGGTGTGGCGATCTCCCCCTGCGGCCCATTTTGCTCCCAGGGGGTTGCAGGAGGCCAAGTGCTGCCTGTCACTCCCCCTGGCCACGCCCACCCAGCCGTCATTAGGGCAGAGAACCAGTTGTTAAACTATTTGAATCCCACCACTGCCAAAGACATTGCATCCCTGGATACTGAACAGCAGAAGGGCCGTCACTCTGCAAGATTCAAACCGTTTCTTCTGAATGTTTTGGATCGATTTTAGCTTCTAAGCCTGGCTAAAACAATACTGATGTTTAACAAAAATGTCCGTCTTCTACTGTGCTGCGTCTCGCAAGTGGCCCGGGCAAGCTTTGTAACCCTCCTTGTGTCACGATTTCCCCCCAGATCTTCACATCCGACGCAGAGACTCCCACGGAATCTGGGATCCCAACGCCAACCAGCCAACCTTCAGTCCACTTGCAGGGCCAGGAAGGCTCCATCCAGCCGCACCTTCAGTCGGGACCCCGCCTGACCTCCAGCCCCGCCAGTAAGCAGCAACTTTTTGCTAGATGTTCTGTTTCTTAGTAGATCCCAGAACATTTGCATTTATGACCACTGCATTCGCTTAATAACCTCTGCAAAAAAGTTATAAAAAAAGTCGTAAAGTGGGTTGGTCACACGACCAACCCACTTTACGACCATTATGACTTATGGCTGTAATGGACAGTCTCCATTATGGTCATACCTCGAGGACTACCTGTATGCCTCCATAATGGAGCCAGAAAAGTTTCTATTTCATAGGTGATGAAAGGGTCCCCCATACTAAAATATATTTTTTAGATCTCTGTTTTTAATCTCTTGTCAATTGAACGTAACACCTTAAAGTGTAGTCGTTCGGCAGCTGCCTTTAGAGAAATGCTACATTTGGTTATCTTTAATCTTGGCAAATATTGTGGCTAACCCCAGCCACGTGTGTGTACACACAGCCACTCCATCTTGTCCAAGTGCACACAATCATATGCAGACAGCTGGAGAAGGTCTGCACAGGTAAGGCATCCCCACCTCTGGGGCGTTCAGGCTTTGAAATATTGGCAGCCCGCCCCCCCCCCCCCTTCAAAATGCTCCCCACAGCCCTAAAAGAAAGGGAAAGCTTTGCCTTCAGCGGCCTGGGATGAATGATGGAGACAGGGACCCTCCTTAGTTCCTTGGGAATCCGCTTAGCAATGGGGCATTGTTGAAGAGTCACTGTCGCCTGCCAGAATGGGAGGTTCAGCTCTTCTGATGCCCTCAATAGTCAGCCATAAACTCTCTAGGAATAAAACTTGCCGTCTGTCATTTTAAAAATAATCCCTTCTGTGTTTTTTAATCAGTTGATTAAATAAGACTTGGATACTTTGGGGGTAGGGATTATCGGCCCCTCTGGATTGTGAAGGAAAGAGTGAAAAGCTCCTTGTGCGATGTGCTCACCTGTTGTTTCTGCTCCCCCCCCAAACAGTCTCGTCCGGCAGTTTGGTCCTTTACCAGAGCTCTGACTCCTCCAACGGCCACTTGCTGCCCTCCACCCACGGCGTGATAGAGACCTTCATCTCCACCCATATGGCTTCTTCCACACAATAACTGGACATTCGGCAGCCCTTGCCTGCAGCCCGAGGAACTTCTCCTGCACCCCATCCCTGCTTCTGGGAGGAAAGGCCAGGCCGTGCCCCTGGCTGCCTCCTCTGCCAGGATTTGTATGGCTCTTCCCCCCCCCCCCCCCCCCAAAAAACAACAACAACACACACTGTAATTTCAAAACTCCAAGCAAAAATATGCACCAAGCGAGCAGGAGCAGAGATGGAGTTTTTGCACTGCTGAGAAAAGCCAGAGGAAGTAGGCAAGAAGGATTTGTAGTGGACAATGTTCTTTGATCTGGGGCTGGCTGCCGAGGGATGAGTGATGGTGGAGTAGATGGGCCCCCACAGCAAGGACAAAGCAGAGTTGGAACAAGGAACAGAAACAGGGAGCTCTCATCCTCTGTAAAGGATGTAGAAGAGGCACACACCTCCCAAGAAGTTGCTCTCCAACCAGACTCAAGTTGGCTCTGGTTGTAGTGAGGTCCTGGCTGGTTCTCAGCCCACAAGCAGCCCCACAGGCTTGGCCCGAGGTGGAAACTACAAGGAGAGCAGTCCCGATGCCAAAGGTCTGAACCAGGCAGGGGATACTCCCTGGAACTTCTACATGTTTGTGCATTAGTGCAAGGCACCAGGAATCTGCTCTGGCAGCAACCAAGTTTTCAAAGTTAAATTAAAAGACACTCTCATAATAAGAGTTAAGAGCCTAAGTAAAACATGGACCTTGAATTTCAATGCAGAAGTATTGGTCTGTAAGAGTCTCCTCTCCCATTTTAGAGATAAGCAAACCAAATAACTCGTCCTCATGATGTTTGTAAAAATAGCAATAAATCCCCAAAGAGGATGAGCATCATTTCTATAAATTGCTTAGAAACAAAGTGACTCTGTTGTTGCTACCCCACCTTAAAGGATTTGAGACCACTTGCGCTCCATCTGCCTCAATCCTCCCTTCCTGGATTCAGACACCCCCACCCCACTTGGTTCGTTGTGTAACACAGGCTCTGAGTGGGCATAATTTGAACCAGTTGCAGAAACAGGCATTTCTTTTCACAGGTGGTCTATTTCTGAAGCACAAAATAGTAGCTGTGCTTTTTCCCGAGTGGTCGCTCATCTTGGAGTCAGACTTTGGAGACACATGGGCCGTGGCCAGCGGCAGACCCGAGCTTACTTGTGTCTGCTATCACTGGCAACAATTTAGCCAATTAGGCCACTTCTCAAAATGCACAATTCAAGCTTCCTTCGTAGGGAATGTTTGGGGATATGCTAGCTTACTCTTGGCCTCGCTGGAGATCAGTCTCCCCACACAAAACAGGCAAAGCCAAGGTCTCTCTGTTGCTAGGAGAATTGTTCACAGGGAAGGAGCTAGAAGAAAAAAGCCAGAGGGAAAACCACTGGTCAAGTCAGAGTGAAAGGAAAGTCAGAAATTAACCAGGTGTAAGTCTAATCTATGCATCACACTGTACTTATTTGAGACCCAAATATTATTCACTGAGCTTTTGAATCGTGTAAATCAGTAGCCAAATTTATCCATTTGGATGTTTCAAGCTCCCGGTGCTGCTCTTAAGCCCCACGGCACTCTGGAGATTTCACTTGCAGAATCAAGGGCCTCATCAGCTCTGTTTTGTAAATATATTTAACTTTTGTCAATAAAACAACAAAGCTGGTCATCCATGCCCACTCACAGCCTTCACTGCTGCCCCTCCCCCCCCCCACCCCCCATGTCCTGCAGCTTCAAGAGCTGCTGGGACTCACCTGAGAAAGCAGCAGTCTCTTTGATGGGATGCAAGGAGTGCCAGCCTGCTCTTCCTCCCAATTTGTAATGCTACCCAGGAGCCACGGCAGCCCTCCCGATCCATCCCAGCCCCACCGGCTGCCCAGACAACAGAAGTGGGAGCAGCTGTTTTCCATCACTGAGAGTCCCTTCATTTTCCCAGGGTGCACAGCCAAACCAGGTCCAACTCCGGAGACCCCTGCCCTCTGTAAGCAACTCCCCCTGACAAATAAGCATTGGAGGGATGGTCAGTCTGTTCCTGCTTCCGTTTTCCTCCTTTTCCTCTTCCTCTTCCTTTGCATCATCTCTGTCCAACCGATGGCCTCTGGACTGCTGGGACACAGGGACTCCTTGTTCTGGCTATTACCTGCTGCTTTGATGGCATCTGGCTGGCCATTCTCCTCTCTTTTCCCTTTCTTCCTCTTCTTCTTCTTGACTTTTTTCCACCCAGCCTCTATTGTTTGGCCGGAGTCCTGGGCCACTGCTGGTGGCAGACCACTCTGCTTCAGAATGTCTGCTGCCGTCACCGCAACCTCTTGGCATCTCTGCCACTCTGGGTCACTTTCCAGGCCGCTGGAAGAATCACAAGCAATGCTGGGGAGGAAAACAGAATTACGTTTTCTCCCATACTCGACTAACGCATATATATGCTTATTAATGGCTTACAATTCTGAGACTGAAACCGGGTACTATTATGAAAGATCCAGAAACACACGGGGGGTGAGGGGGGTATATTAATGAAACCATATTAACAGCTGGAAAACCAGATGTTTCATTCCTTTTATGAGAGTCATGCTGACTTATCTTTAATCAAGTGATTCAACCAATATTCTTTGTACAACACCCAACTTCATGCACTGAGTTTGCACAACATACTTGGCTAAAATGTGCTTGTTATCCTGTGTGGACACAATCACCGTGTTATGCAAACTGAGTCCGTTTATGGTGCTGTATGCTGTGCAAATCTTACTATGCTCTGTTAAGAGAAGTAACATTAGACTGGCATCAGTTAACATCTACTGCCTTGGTCCACACCACCCTCTAAGCCATGGCTTAAAAATGACCAAGGCTATCTCCATTCAGTTAAAGATTGTTGCCTGACAGTATATAAATCAGTTTGGTTTAATGGTTAAGACACCAGGACAGAAATCAGGAGACAGTGAATTCTAGTTCTATCTTAGGCACGAAAACGGGCTGGGTGATTTTGGGCCAATCACCAGAGGAGAGTGAGTTTCAATCCCTCCTTAGGCACGAAGGACGCGTGGAGGACTTTGGGCCAAACACCCAGAAGACAGTGACTCCTAGTCCTGCCTTAGGCATGAAAGCCATCTGGGTATCTTGGGGCCAATCAGCCCAGCCCACCTCACCTTCCTCTGTTGTGGGGAAAACGGGAGGAGGGAGGAGTATTAGTATATTTGCCACCTTGAGTTGGATGAGACATAAACAAATAAAATAAATGCACTCAGGAGGGCAAGGCACGCTTCAGCTGGCAGGCCGCCAGAGCCCAGAGCCTGAGCCAGCCTCAAAGACTGACTGACGCCCATTTGCAAGCCAGAAGGCTTCAGTACATTACAGCAGCCGAGGTCGTCTGTTGCCCCCTTTCATGGCAGAGACCCTCCCATTCCCATTCCTCACCTGGAATGCTGCAACGCTGACCGTTTCCGAGGGGCAGTTTCTGGCTCCCCACAGTCTCCCGGGACAGAGGAGGAAAAGAGGCGAAAGCCTGTGCCGTTTCAGGAGGGAAAAGAGGGAAGGTGCTGTGTAAGTTAGCTGCTCAGGCTGGGCCAGGCAACCCTAAAGCTGGTTTCTAGAATTAAAAGCTGGTGCCTGAAAGGAGGAAGAAGAGGCTTATGGGAGCTGAGCTTCCTAAAACCCACACTGCAAGCATCTCAATGTCCAGTGCCGAAAGACGGGCCCTTTGAAAAGGGTGAACCTCTCACACACACAGCCCATCAATCCCGTGCGCTCGCGTCCAACTAGAGCAGGGGTGTCCAACCTTGTCACCTTGTAGGGACTTCAACTCCCAGCCAGCACAACTTCCCTGCTCTAGAGCTCCAGACACAGCAGGCTGAAGGAACAGGACACATTTACCCCCAGGGATTTTCCCCAGGCAAGTGGCTCACCATCGTCTTCTTCCAGGGAGGCGCTGTTCCCATGTCGCGGGAGTCGCAATGGGCACGTCGAGAGGGTTATCACACTGAAAGAAAAAACAAGATCAATGGAGGAAGAGAGGAAGCCAGGGCTACCACTGAGCGTGGTGCCAAAGAAGGCTAGCAGTGAGTTTTCTTGCCGCCTCTCATGCCTGAAAAAAAAACACAGGCTAAATCTGCAACCAAGTGCCTGCTGATCATTAACACTCCTAGCTGGCCTAAGTTCCCAGAAGAGCAAAGGCCCCAAAATCTGAGCCCCGTAAATCAGAGATACGGGCCCAGACCAGCAGAACCGATTCTGCCCAAATGACTGCAGGGGGCACCAGACAAGTCCCATGTTTTGCACAGTAGGAAAGCTGGTGGAAAGAGGAAAAGAGTAAAGTCAGAAGCATCCAGAGATGTTTTCCCCTCCTCCCACAGCTAGAGAAAGGCCTGGAGAAATCTAGGACTTTAGCACAGCTGATGGGGGAAGTAATGGATCTTTTCACCAAGACAGAGGGTGATTTTGAAATCAGTTGTTATTTGGTTAGTTTCAAAGAAGGAAAGTCAGGTTAATGATCTCTCCTCTTGTTTCGACACATCCATTCAGGACACTTAACGGAATAGTTTAACTGCCCAGAGTCGCTGGACAGGGAGACGGATGGCATTATAAAAACTTTGCCCTTGGTGACATTTATTCGGAATGTTGTACATTTTGCCTGCAAAGTCATCTCTGGTTCTTCTGTTATCCCGTCACTGAGGTGTGTCACATGCAAATACCTCCAGCTTATGAGTCCCTACTTTCACCTGCAACCATCACAACTAGATAACACTCATGCCTGCTTCCTGACCTGTATTTTAGCCCTCCTGTCATCCACTCCAGTCCACAAGGCCATCACTTTCTTTCAGACTGATATCTTGTCATTTTCTCTTGGCTTCGTGGACCTGTGTTATATCTACAGGGAGTCCTCATACAGTGACCACAACGGGGACCCACATCTCAGTCATTAAACAAAGTGGCCGCTAAGAGAAACTGCCACTGTGCTGATGATTTCACTTCAGCTTTCCTGTGACCTGCAAAGGTGTAGGTGCAAGGATTGGATGGAAAGTTACTGCTTCATCATCATCATAACTGTGAAGAATCACTAAACAAAGTGGTTACTAAGTGAAGATTACTTGTATTTTTTTTCTTCAGTCGTTACTCCAAGGACTCTGCTATTCTCTCCTCTTATGTGCCAAGTCACCATCCTCCAATTGCCACTGTCATCACTAGTCCACAGATATTTAGTTATTTATTTTAAACATTCATATAATTGTATGTTTTATATATATATATATATATAGCTTTTATATATTGACCTCTGCTACCCATCAAGATTTTCAAGGAACATGTTGATTGGAAAGAAGTGAAAGAATGTATAAATCAGACCACCAGCCCTGGTTGTATCCATGCAACATGAAGCATTCCCTGCCAAGGACCATATCAACCAGGTTGGCACATTTGGGTTAGAAGCACATCGTGGAGTTTTACCCCAAGGATGTTCACGCGATTCTGTGCAAATCAGGATCTCTAATTTGGAAACTGCTTTGCAAGCAACAATACTGATACCTGCATATCACCAACTAACTAAGAGGTATCTGCAGTATATCGGTAAGACCTTTGGGGCGGGAATGTAAAGTGTACTATTCAGGAATCGTGATAGCACAGTGGTTAGAATGCAGTATTGCAGGCTAATTCTGCCAAATGCCACCAGTTCGATTCTCACTGGCTCAAGGTTGACTCAGTCTACAGAGAGGGCTGTAAAACATTGTGAAGCGGTATATAAGTCTAAGTGTATTGCTACTACTATTCAGAATTCTCTATGAAAAGCTCCCACCAGGCCATACCTAAGGGGAAATGTTAATAAAATGCTTGTGCCTACTTGTCCAAGATCGTGACCAGTTTCTTTGCAACGTGTGCTCGAAATTCTGGTGTGGTCTGCAGTTCATTTCCATCCTGCTCATGGTTGCAGATCTTCTCTCTGTTTCAGGAGAAAGAAGGTTCAGTTATTTTCTGGGATTCCCTTTGCCATAGGAGTAATCTCTGAAAGACGTCCCTCAAGCACTTGCTATTCGGATAGTTCACCTTGAACAGAATCATTTGGATGGATTTGGGGATCCCTGAGAATGATGGCAACTGCAGTTCATGTCATCCAGGACAGATAATTCTTATGAACTACAGTTTCCAGCAGTCTCTGCAATGATTTTGATAGCTGGGATGCTGGGAGCTGAAGTCCGTGCTCCTCAGCGGATGTCTCTGGAAAGTTGAGGGAGAAGAAACACTATACCCTATCTGATTTGGGATCCGCCTGCTTTTAGTGTAGTAGACCTCTACTTTCTAAATGTGACTTGCAGGAAATGACCCCCAATTCAGTGAAGAAACAGCCTTCTCCTGAGTAAGTACTGCCTATGCTATTTCTCTTCAGGGGCTGTGCTCTCTCTCCCACCCCCCCACCCCCTTTTGGAGGGGGATTACAGTAGGGCAGTGGCTGAACATTTTGCCTTTGGGAAGTTAGTATGTCGGGAGTCAAGGACTTCGGTCTTCTCTCCTCAGTATTCCTCACCCACAAACATACCTTTCTCTTACTGGTGGAGGGAAGAGGGGCCGCTGTTAGAATTATGTCTAGTAGATGCAATTGGGGACTGCTTAATTACCTGATGCTGGGTTCACCGGCTTGCTGGTTCCTTTTCCAAGAATTCTCTGAAAACAAAAATCCAAATTAAAAAAAAAACTTCAACATGAATTCACAACAGTTGTGACTAAGGAATGTAGAAATATAGAAAACTGATGGCAGAAAAAGCCCTAGTGGTCCACTGAGAAAGTCTAGTTTAACTGACCACAGGAATGCAGCGCAGACCCTCTGCTTGAGTTTCATCGCAGCACTCAGCAAAGTCTCCCTTCAGAGCCAAGCAGAGGAGAAGCCAGTAAAACAGAGGTCAGGCAAGGCTCCCCCTGAATTGATGCAGAGCTGGTTGAACGGCTGTAACCAGGGAACGCTCCATGGCTGGAGGAGAGCATCAAGGGGAGGATGGCCGGCTCTGTCAGATAAATGGCTTTGACAAGCAACTAGGGGAATGGTTATTCGTTGACAGAAAGCAGACAGCATGACTCCTTTGAGCAAAACCCAGCAGCCCGAATGTCAACAGAGAGAAAAGCAAGGTCCTACATCTAAGCAAGAAAAAAATAAAGAGATATAAAAAAAAAATACAGGACGGATGAACCAGACATTGGAAAAGCATCTTGACGTCTCGATGGATCACAAGTTGAATAGAAGCCAACAATGTGATAGTGAAGCAAAAAAGGCAAATACAGGTAGTTTTTGACTTACAAAAGTTCATTTAGTGACCATTTGAAGTTACAACAGCACTGAAGAAAGTGACTTACCACCATTTTTCACAATTATGATCACTGCATCCCTGTGGTCACGTGATTTACATTCAGATGCTTGACAACTGCTTCATATTTATGACGGTTGCTATGTCCTGGGGTCACATGATCCCCTTTTGCGACCTTCTGACAAGCAAAGCCGATGGGGAAGCCAGATTCACTTAACAGCTGCTTTTTGCTAATTTAACAACTTCAGTGATTCACTTCCTGCCACTTTCTTATGGCAAGAAGTGTCGTAAAATGGGGCAAATTTCTCACCTAATGATATAAACTTAGGGCTCAATTGTGGTCGTAAGCTGAGGACTACCTGTATAATTTTAAGCAGCATCAATAGACGATAAAAATAAGTAATCATTTCTTTCTGTCCTATGCTGATCAGATGGCACTTGGTATATGGGTTCCAGTCCTGGATACTGTACAGGTAGTCCTTGTTTACCGACTACCCCTTTAGCAATCATCAGAAAGTACGACAGCCCTGCAAAAGATTTACAATTGGTTCTTGAAATTGTGGCCGTCACAGCATCCGTGCAAGTCACACAACCACAACCACAAGCTCTGCTGCCGTTTCTGACAAGCAAAAACCATGAATAGCTGGCTGGAAGTCACAAAATGTCATGCTTAATGACTGCAGACAATTCACTTAACAACCACATCACTTAGTGACGGACTGTCCCAACTTCAGACAGCAAGTGAGGACTACTTGTACTGAATTTTAGGAGAGCCTAGTGGAGAAGGGACGTGATTGAGACTAGGTGCTTGGAAGTTGAGGAATAAAAGGTTGGTGGGTTTTGGCACGTTTAGTCTGAAGAACTCTGACCCCAATTTCTTGCCACAATTTAATGCTGAATTCTTTGTCCTTTTCTTGAAGCCTTAAATGTCAGATGATACAACATGGAGATAGGCGAGACCTGCGGGTGCTGGGCGAGGCTTCCTCGACAGGGATGCCGAAACAAGCTCTGCAAAGTATTTTTTTTCCCATTTGGGAGGCTCCTGTTTTTGTAATCCCTCTGAAGCTACGTTTGCTTGCATTAGACCTGTTTCACAAAGATCTGCTCATGTGACACAGCTCTCCTCACGCCGTCAGTTGATCCATTTTCATGAAGTGTCAGCACATAATAAGGGACGGCTGGATTGTTTTTGCATGCCAGCCATTTTCTCAGTTCTCCCAGTCAGCATAAGGAAGAGTGCTGCTTCCTGCCCCAGGTTTTTCTTTTAACCAGACAGAGCATAAATATCTAAAAACATCAGCAACACACACAGGATCAGACTTACTGCAAAACACGTCTCAGCTGCAGAGGGATACGCACCACCACTAACAATTTCTGCCCGTTTTCCAACGCTGCCCCACTTGTCTGGGGGTGTCTGGCTATCAGAACATGAGCAGAGTTGACAGCCTCAGACTATTCTATAGACACAGGTCATCTCTAGGGCAAAGTCCAGACCTCAAAAGAGGCAAAGCAAGCATCCCTCCTTTTAAAAAGCCTCCAGTGTTGGAACACCCACAACTTGAGGAGGCAATTTCTGTTCCACTGGTTAATTGTTCCCACTGTCAGGAAATTTCTCCTGACATTCTGGGTTGCTTCTCTCCTCAATTAGTTTCCATCCGTTGCTTCTTGTTCTATCCTCAGGTGCTTTGAAGAATAGATTGACTCCCTCTTCTTTGTGGCAGCCCCTGAAATATTGGAACACTGCTATCATGTCACCCCTAATCCTTCTTTTCATTAGACTGCAACCATTCTTCCTATGTTTTAGCCTCCAGCCCCCTAATCATCTTTGTTGCTCTTCTCTGCACTCTTTCCAGAGTCTCAACATCTTTTTTACATCACGGTGACCAAAAATTCCAAGTGTGGCCTTACCAAGGCCTTATAAAGCAATACTAACCTCCAAGGGCAAATTGAGCCGGCAGAGCTGAGTGATGGGAAGTATCTCCCAGAGAGCCCAGCCAAGTCTGTTGCACAAACTTTGTCACAGGGAGGTGATGGGTGACTGTATTTGTAGCACATCTATTATGCTTTATATTACATAGAATTGTACATACACATACAGGTAGTCCTTGATTTATGACGAGAGCCCAAAATTTCCATTACTAAGCAAGACAGTCAAAATGAGTTGTGTCCCATTTTGTGTCCTTTCTTGCCACAATTAAGTAAACCACTGCAGTTGTTCAGTTAGTAATACCGTCTTAAGCGAATCTCACTTCCCCATTGACTTTGCTCATCCGAAGGTGGATTCCATTAGCCCAGGATGAGGCAACCGTCATAAATACGAAGCAGTTGCCAAGGATGTGAATCCTGGCCATAGGGATGCCACAACGGTCGTTAAGTGTGAAAAACGGTCATAAGTCTCCTTTTTCAGTGCTGTTGTAACTTCAAATGGTCACCAACCGAACTGTTGTAAGTCGAGGGTTATCTGCTTATATGTTTGTGTGCGTACATGCGTATGTATATAAAAACATAGGTGTACATGTATAGGTATACATACAACAACCCCCCCTCCCCTCAAAGACTCCCTAAATCCATCCTGGCAGCAACCGCAGCGCTTCGCTTCGCCTCCCCGGCGTCGGGCTAAGAGCAAGGCCCGCGGCTCCCAAAGCGCCGGGAGGGCTCGGGCTGCCTCTCGGGGACGGCCAGGGCCGGCGTGGGCACAGAGCTCCCTTGGCAAGCGGGGCGCCGTCGCCACCAGCCGCCGGACGGATCGAGGCCCTCAAGCCCTACCGGCTGGAGCCAGGGCGGCCGCTCGACCGAGCGCCGGATCCCAGGCCGCCTCCCGCAGGCGCTGCCAGGCCGCCGCTTCTTCTTCCTCGCTGTCGCTCGCCTCGGGCGCCGCCATCGCGAAGCCGTGCTGGCCGCGGAGCGCTCGGGGACTCGCAGTCCGGGGGCCGCCGAGGCGCGCCGGCTGTGGGGAGGGAGGGCGGGCGCGGGACGCGCGGCCTCCCGCGGGATCCGAGTCAGGAAAGGCCGCTGCTCCGTGAACTTCTTCCAGGCCGCGCGGACGGATCCTTTTCGCCGCCGGAACCTTCGTCGCGTGGCGCGTGGGGGCGCAGAGGCCAGAGGCGCTTCCGGTGCGGGCCTCACTTCCGGCTGGACGGGGAAAGAAACGTACGCCGTCCGGGAAGGAGAGCGGCGGCTGTGGGCCTTTCCGGTGAGCGGGGGGGGGGGGGGGGGGGGCCCGGGGGGGGCCCCGGGGGGCGCCGGGAGGGGTCTGCGGGCGGTGGAGCGGGGCCTTTGGAAGGCGGGCCGGGGGTCGGCGGAGGAGCGCTCGCCGATCGCCCTGAAGCCCCCGGGGAGAAAGAAGAAGCCGCCCCCCACCGACCGGCCTTGAGCGGGGTGGGGCTGGTGGGGGGGTCTTCCGCCGGGAAGGGCGGGGGGCGCGCGAGGCGGCTCTCCTGAGGGGAGGCTGCCGTGGGAAAGGGGGGGGGGGTCGATGTGGGAGGGAGCGCTTGGAAAGGCAGCGCCCGTGTGAGGAGGCTCCTCTTATAATACGGGTCCTCATTCGTCTTGCCTGAGGTGAGGAGGCGACGGTGGGTTCTGGCCCCAAAGCCCCTGGGCGACTTCGGGCCGGGCAACCGAGGGCCAGCCTCCAGGGACCCGCCGCTTGATCCGTCCCTGTGGCAGTCAGTGGGGTCAACAGCCGCTGGATCCGACGAAAGAGAAAGGGAAGGGTTTCTGCGGGGGGGGGGGGGGGGGGGGGGAAGGCTAGGAAGAAGATAATATATCATGATAAAATACCTCACAGTCTCGACCTCCATCTCACTCTTCAAACAAGCCAACATTGCATTCCATCAGCCACAAGCCTCAGGGTTGACCCATTGTGGCCACAGCTGGTGAAAATCACTTTTCTAAACTTCTAGGATAAACCCAGGTTGTCTCATGGGGGATGATGGACACTTCATTGCCCGGAGCTCATGGCCTGGAGATGCGGCTTTGAATTTGAAGCCGTTTGTGACTATTTGTCGTGAGGGATGGCTGTGCCTGGACTTCCATGGGCATCGCTTCCGGGCCAGACGAGCTCTCAGACTTGATCCAGGATAGCCCTTCCTTTGTTTTGGTTCCACATGTGGGAAGCAGTTCATAGGCATTGCCTCCTTACTGCTTAATTTTCCAGGTTAACATTTAGAATGGTTTTGCAAGTAAACATATTAGGTTTTTTAGAATGTAGTACAATTTATGACAAAGTAGAAGGATATTTGAATTTCTAAGATTCACTTTAAAAATCCAGTTGCTCTTTATGTAAATCATTATTTTTGGGTGTTCCCCCCCCCCCCTTGTATTGTAAGGTATCCAGAGTCAGATGGTGCCTAAATATTTCAGCACTACTACTTTCAGATTAAGAATTTTAGATCCTTTTGTGCCATCTAAGATTTTTCCAGTCTTATTCTAAAAGTTAGTTGGCTTGCTTCTAGTGAGTGGTACAGGGTTCACCTAATGTTTTGATGCTGGCATATAAGTACTGGTAAATGATCACATTATTGTACATTAATTATTGCTAATATAAAGATTACATATAAGGAATAATGCCACCTCCTCTTCCTTGTTTGTTTTTAAAAACAAAGCTCCAATGAACAAATTTAATTTATTTCCAAATACATATCATAGGCTTGCATAGAAAATGGGTTTAAGACTCATTGCCTGAAGGGCTATAATTTATTTATTTATTCAGCTTCTATAGCTGCCCATCTCAACTGTAATAATTGCAATAATTAATGTACCAAAGAATCAAATAATAGTAATATGGATGTAGAGATTTCACATTGGAAGCTTCAGTCACAGAAAAAGCATTTAAATTAAATATTTTTTTAAAAAATTATCTCCCATATCAAAGTGTAGAGAATATTTTTTCTGTGGGGAGGAAGCACAAGATGTTATGAAAGTTGGCGCTAACGTTTGCCCACAGTATTGCCTTTTTTCCATTCAAATTGCACACTTTGACATCACTAAAGAGAGCTTGGAGCTGGCAAAGCTGGTCTGTTAGATTGCTAGCAGATTGTGATGTTGTCCTTTGGGGGAATCCTGCATGATGTAATTGAATGAAAAAAATCTGTTGAAATAGAGATCTTCTCTTTCTCCACTTGTGTTTGGATACTGTGGGCATGAAGTCTCCCTGGATTTCTTGTGGCTGGTTGTGGGTGGACATTTTCATCAGGGCTGAGACAGGATACAGACGTCTTCTTTGCTGCTTTGGTTTTTCTTGGAAATATTTGCATAGGAGGTGGGCAGAGATTGTTTCAGGTGAGTCAGGCCAGAGGTTATTGTTACTGTATGTATTTGAATGTATTAGCTAAGATGAAGGAAGTCGTCCATATCCCCAAGTATTTTATGACTTTAAAAGGCTGTAGGTTTGGATGTTACTTAGCTAAGATTTGATCAGTAGTTTTGAGCAGCAGCCTTGTTTCAGGTGAGGTGGTAACAGCTGAGGGCACCCTTCTTTAACTAGGTTTTGGTGTATTGCCATAAGAGAGACTGGGAGTACACTTGTTTTTTTCTATGTGAAAACAAAAAATAATATATCTTGCAATTCTTCGTGTACTGAGCAGGATTACCTAATGCAATCTACACATCAGAAGAGTAAAACTCTTAGTAAATTAAGTAAAACTAAGAGTAAAACTGTTTTATGATGGCCTAATCCAGCTCACATTTCCTATTGGTGGGTCAGCAGCCCAACCGTAGCTCTGTTTCAGGAATCCCTGTTTCAGGAATCCCTGACATTGTCATGCTGTTGAATTAAGAAACACAATACAAAACTAGTTTCCCCAAATGCAGCTTTCCTCTGTAGACAGACAAAACAGTAGATTTAAGCGGTAATAATAATAATAATAATAATAATAATAATAATAATAATAATAAACCTTTAGCAGCATTTTGGCTTTTTTCATGAGGTGCATTGTTTATTTAATTTATATGCTGCCCATCTCACTGTTACAGAGGGATGTGTTACTGTGTGTTCTTGAGCGTTTTTTTTTTTTTGCCTTTCACATTTTATTAAAAGGCAGAAGTTTGGTGAGCCGCGGCTGCCTTTGTTAGAGGCGTTGAGTGTGTGAGGAGACCTTGGCCTGGCCAACATTCTGTTATCAATCAGCTGCCCTTTGGAAATGATGAAGGGAACTGCAGCTTACCAAAGCGCCTGCCTTTTAATAAAATGGGCTGCTTGGGAAAAGGGCTCCGAGGCCTCTCCTGATTTCTTCATATAGGGAGTCCTCGATTTACAACAGTTCAGTTAGTGACTGTTAAAAGTTACAGCGGCATTGAAACAAGTGTCTTACGACCGTTTTGCCCTGTTAATGTCCCTTGCAGCATCCCCATGGTCATGTGATCAAAATTCAGGCGCTTGGCAACTGGCTCATATTTACGACAGTCAGTTGTTTTGCGATCTTCTGAAAAGCAAAGTCAGTGTGGAATCCAGATTCATTTAACAACCTGTTGCTAACTTAACAACTGCAGTGATTCACTTAACAATGATGGCAAGAAAGATTGTAAAATCTGGCAGAATTCACTTAGCCTCTGTCTTGCTTAGCAACAAAAACGTTGGGCTCAATTGTTGTAAGTTGAGGACTACCTATATTTACCATTAACTTAAGTCCCTGTCCCGGGATTGTTGTGTTGCAGGCTTTTCAGAGCCTTTCTGCCTGATCGCTTATAACAAATTGGGGGAGGGGCTTGCCAGAGAAAGATATATAGATATTGGCTTAGAAAAGTAAAAAAAAAAGCTATTAATTAACTAATGTTAATGCAGGTAGTGAAGGGTCCTTAAAGCAATGTTAAGTCTGTATCAGGTGCATTCTTAAGAATGCAATGTTTCTCAATGCAACAACTTCAGAAATAGTTATTGGAAAATTCTTGGCTTTCAGGTTCTTTCAGTCCTTCTAGATGGAACTCAGATCTGTCAGGTGCATCTGTCACTGAAGAAATCCCTGTGAGGAATTTCCTCAAGCCAGAAAAACACAAAGAACGGTAGCCTATAATTTAGTGCCACATTCTTCTCAATTTAGTCCATTTTCTCCTATTGAAAGATCTATTTCCAGCTAGAAAAATGTTAAGACCTGATTGCTGTGTTGTAGCACAACTCTGTGTGAATTTTAAATAAGTCTAACATTCATCTTGGGTCAAGAGACTGTGGCTTCCTTTTGTACAACTGATAATTCCATCTCTGCTCTTTCCATTTGCTGAATTAAAACAGAAAAGGTGGGGGAAAAACCTGATGCGGGTGTTTGTCCAGTAGTACTGATCAAAAGATTTTCTGAGCTACAGCTAGCACACCTTGCAGTTCTCTTCCATCCCTGGAGCCAAGCACTCTGTGTTTTGGCTGCTCAGGTTTAGCACCCTGAAACTCCTTCAGGCCAGACCACTTCAGAATGCAGGCTTGCTTCATGACATTCCCAGCGAGAGTCAAATCCAGACCATTTTAGAAGGTAGGAGACTTTGGCCTATCTACCCTCAGGGCAAGCAGGAAATACAGAAGGGAGAACCAATCACTGCACCTTTCCCAGTCTCTTAGAGACAGATTTTTGGGAACCTAACCGTTTAACTGGAGTTGGCTCCTTCCTGTGCGAACTGTTCTGAATGGGGGAATTTGGGCTGTTCCTCCAGCCATCCAAGGAGCTGCCCCTAAGCTCCCTTTCTGCCTCTGATGATCAAGAGTGTTTTCCTGTTCTTCTGCCACCCTTTTCAGCTGCTGACTGGTCTCTCTGCTAACAAGACTCTTTCTCTAAAGATTTGTACATATCTTATGGAATGCTAGACATTTCAGAGAATTTATCTGTTTTTCATGCTACTTTGTTAAACCCATATTTCAGCTTTGTTCTGTCACAGATAAGCTCTGCTGGGCTCTCTGGAAAGGGCAGCATGTGGATATGTAATTTTTATTATTATATATTTATAAAATGCAAAGATTCTTGATGCATGCAACAAACTTTAATAAGCGTTTAGAAGCAGCTGTGTTCAGTGTTGTGGCAGAAATTACCTTGAATAAAAAGCATCCATGGGATTCTTATTCTCATATTAAGACTTGATTGTTTTTTAATCTGTCAGGATTTCTCCTGCCTGTTCTAAACTCTAAGATCTGTCATCAGTGCTCTTATTGCACAATTAGCCTCTAGGGGTATCATCTTCTGGGCGTAATTAGCAAAATAATGGTGGTTTTGAATTATTATTATGGTTGGTTTCACAGCCAGCCAGACGTTCAGACTGGATCTGGCATTTTTATCCACCTATCGAGTCCTCCCAGGGATCTGGGATAGGCAAATATTGTCTTCTGATGGTGTTATTGTTATCCTCACAGGATGTAAGCTACTCCAAGTAAAACCTCCTTCTGCAATTGACTAGCAGTGATTTTGTCAATGCTTATGGTGTTCAAGTGGTGCTCCAAAATTTTGGAATTGCCCCCAAGGCACTTATCACTATTGGGTACTATCTTGGATCCAAGCAGTGTGGCCTTTTGCAATTGGCAGATGGAAATGTTGTCAATACACAGATTTTCTGGTATGAGTTTTTGGTATGGTACCCAGTGTGCCAATAATCATTGAAATCACCACAGCTGGTGCCACAATCTTCCAATTTCTATTTTCAGATCTTGATACTTTGTGGTCTTCTCCAGTCCTTTGTTTTCTATTCTACTTTCCTCTGGTATTGCCCCATCAATTATCCACACAATTATGTTTTTTTTCCAAATATAGTTGATTCAGGAGTGTTATGAGCCAAGACTTTATCAGCTTGAATTTGGAATCTCACAATATTTTATTCTGATCGTTTTTGACTACTTTTTCAACTACTAGCTCCCACCATTTTTTTCATTACTGGCAAATGATAATTTTTACTGGTGCTCCAGCGAATTAGTTTGGCAACTGTGTCGTGTTGTTGCTTATAATCAGTTTGTGCAATCTTCTTGCACAAGCCAAGTACACGATCTACTGTTTCTTTGCACAAAATCTACACTTTGAATCATTTGATGATTTTTTTTAAAGTTCTGGCTCTAACTCTTATTATTATTATTATTTGCTCTGCCAGGATTCAGCTTCCCACAGACTTCCTAACTGGAAGCCAAGAATGGCCAGCAAAGGACCTGCGGCTTCAGCTTCCACAGAAAGTTCCAGTGCAGGTGGAACCAGTGGGAACAGCAGCAACGGGGACAGTACGGGTCAGGACAGCACATTTGAATGCAACATCTGTTTGGACACCGCCAAGGATGCTGTGATCAGTCTGTGTGGCCACCTCTTCTGGTCAGTATCACTCCCAGTTTTCAGCATGCAATTGTGATTGCATTTGTTCATTCTGAATTAATATTTCAATTTAAATTTGTCTCTTACCTTTTCTAAAACAAAACATGTTGAATTTAAAGCAAATAGCATGAACAATCTTGTCTTGTACCCAAGCTCCAAATCCAGCCACATAATCTAGACTTTCTGGTTTTCTCTCAGTATAATGGCCATGAGCTTCAGCCACAGTTATGAAAGTGTGGAGAAGACAACGGGCCAAACTCTGGGTTACAAAACAGGAGTTCCTGGAGGGCCTTGTAAATATATACAGGTTCTGCCAGAATATAACATTTCACATCAGTATAAAAACATCCTATCTTAACTAATCCTGGGTTTCCAGAAGTAGTACTCGCAGTTAACAGGGGTGGAAATATCTTAGTGACATTAGTGCAACAGCTGTGTGTAACGTGAGAATGTATTCAAGAATCTGCCCTGCTGATGAGCCAAGATTTGAGACTTGGCAGAGCAAATAATCCTGTCCTCTTTTTCTGTGTGTGCTGTCATTTCGTTATTCAGGCTGTGTATCACACTGCATTTCCTGGGGGTGGGGTGTTCTTCTTATTCTACAGAATTCAGTTAATTCAGAATTCGGTTACGCAGAGTTCGATTCATGCTTTCTTAGTAAGGGGAGTTCCACTTTAGAGTCCCTTAGTTCAAGAAATGTCTATGCCGGTTTGTATAAATCGGAAGGCCAGCTATTTAAAGAAGCAGGGAAATCCTGCTTTTGCTGCTGCCTTTTAAAATGCTGTGATTGCATTATCCGAAAGTCGAATCTGCAGAGCTGGATTTCAGATTTCTGATTGTCCACATCTAACGTGTGTGTGTGTGTTGGTCTTTCTCCCCACTGCCACCTCTGCGGACATTCTACGTTATGAACCAATCACTTTGGGAATCCCTGCAGTTGGCCTTGTTTACACCAGGTAAGGCTGGTTCTGCTTTGCTTTGTCTTTCATCAGCTTCGGCTACCCAATCCACCTTCTTGGTTTCCCAAGGGACTCTGGGAAGGTGCAGTATGCCTTTCCAATTCTAAATGGATTGTGCGTCCTCCCCAAGGCAACTCCGTTTGGTAATTAGTGTTAACCATGCAACTGTTGGCAATCTACTGTTTGGGGGCTTTTATGAAAAGAGGGATGAGTGGCAATGAGATGCCACTGTTTAGTAACAGTGAGCATTCAAGATATATATTCTGGCTATCCTTTCTGTCATTCTGTGAGGTAGGTTAGATTAATACTTCAGATGGCAGATTAGATGGTTTTAGGAGACCTCTTTTAGAATTTATGGGGGACTTAAATCACATTTCCCAACCCCACAACAGCAGATAACACACTGTGAGATGTTGACGCTCTCACATAAGGATCTTGTGAACTTTCAGATTAGAAAGGTGAGATATTGTGGTGGATTGTGCCTACCGAGGGGGAGGTGGTGTGATGGACTGTGGAAGCAGCAGTTTCACAGGAAGGAGGGAGCACAGTCCAAGGAGGGAGGTGAGAAAAGAGGCAACACAGCCCTGAGATGGATAGGAGATGGAGGAATAGCCACTCGGAGGAATCTCCCAGGATACATCCCTTCGGGTAAGAGTAGCAAAAGTTTAGTCTGGCAAGATTCTGTCTATTTGGTGTGAACAAATAAAGAATTGAACTTTGGCTGGATTTTTCTATGTCGTTTCTCGGCTGGGCCTGACAGACATTGAGATTGTTGGTGTCTGTTGATACTTAGTTTTTAATGTCTGAAAAGGTGCTGACCCATCTCCCGCTGGGTGAAAGGCTTGAGGACGAATCATTTGTTGCTTTCCTCCTCTCCATAATCCCAACAGTGTAGAATTATGGAAGTGCCAAGCCTCTGTCCAGACTAGGATTATTTTACAGTGTTGGGAGCTCTGTGGGAGGGGAAACAGCTGGACACTTTGGGCCCTGCAAACAGTACCAGTATCCTCATCAACTGTATCCTCAGCGACTGCCTCAAATAATGACAATTCAGTTATAATGTAAAAGTATTTCTCAGTCCCTGTTCACCATTACAGTCAGGTGGTACTTACTGTCCTATGCCTGACCCATTATTTTTCTTTTCCCCATCCCTGAGAGATTGCCTAAAGAAGCTCTCTTATCCTGAACTGCTTTTCTTTGTAGTGTGGCAAGTTAACAAGCTCAGCTCTGTGACCTTGATTAGAATGGGCCTTGCAGCTGCAGCCTGAAATTGCCAAGATCCTAGTCAGTTTCACACTAAAGGCTTATGTTTGCCTCCTAAACACCAGTGCATTCCTTTCCATGTATATTCCTATTGTGTGCTGGTTTAGTCTCGTATAATCCCTTTCTCTCCAATGAATACAAACATCAATGATCTTCTTGCTACTTATCCCAGCATCAGGATGAGCCTTCCAAAGGGTGGGGGAGTGAGAAAAAGGGGCTGTAAGATTTCCCCTTTTCTCAGCCATTTGGGCTCAGCCAGATGTTTGACATTGTATCCTGATGCTGTAAAGCAGAGGAAACCTGAAGTAAAATCATAAGTGCAGTCATGGTCACCTTTTTTTTTCACTTAATGACCACATTGCCAGTCCTAATTGTGCTCACTAAACAAGGATTACCCGTAAAGTCAATAGGTTGCATCTTTGCAGCACTCCATGTTTTTATTTTTTATTTATTTAGTACATTTAGGAGGTCCTCGATTCCAAAATGACTCTGAGCGGCTCCTAAGTGATTATGCTTAAAATAAAAAAATCAAGAGAAAGAATCCAGGTGTCCAGACAAGCCAGACAACTAGCAACACCCCAGAGTTCCACAGACTCCCTACCCCGAGGCCTGGGAGATGCGAGGCATTCTTCTGTTGTAGTCCAGGTTTTCACCACATGCCATTCCTCTTTTCTGCTTTCAGTGGCTGGAGACCAGGCCAAACAGACAGGTGTGCCCTGTGTGTAAAGCAGGAATCAGCCGTGATAAAGTTATACCACTTTATGGAAGGGGCAGCACTGGACAACAGGACCCCAGGTAAGACGGCCTCTCCTGGGAACAGCCTTTGGCTTTCAAGTTCTCCTCAAGTGGAATTCATGGAAGAAAACCTGTCTGGCTACTCTTGACTCAGATTTAGTCTTCAGGTTTCGGCAACCTTTTCTTACCTGTAAGAATCTCACCATTCAAATGTTTCTTACTGGTAATAGGTTGCTCCATGTGCTGCCCGTCCCTGGCCGCAGCATTCTGGGTGGGGTCCTATGTAGCTTCACATGATGCGGTTGGAGACGGGAAATAGTGTTCCACATCTTCATTTTGGTATGTTAACCCATAAGGCTCACAGGCCAACAATCAACAAGCAAAGATGGTCAAGCTTGATTCTGGGGATTCCTCCTCCCATCCTCATCCCAACCAGGGTCTGCTGAAACACGGAGGGGGCCTCCTGGAGGATGCTCCAGTGGACTTGGAAGCTGCTTCTGCACCCCTGGAGTGAACCTTGCTGGGTTTCTGTGCACCTCCAATAAGGCCACTTTCAGGCTGTGGGTGTTCCCCCTGCCCTCGGTCTCCCTGTGATTGGCTCTGTGGCAGCCAGGCCTGCAGCTCTCCTGCATGTCCCAAAGGTGATTTTTCAAGAGGCAGCTGGACTTTCGGGTTTTTCTTTGAAGACTTTTTGCTTCCCATCCAAGAAGCTTCTTCAGCTCTGACTGGATGGTGGGGAATGGAAGGATTTATACTCCTTGCAGACAGCTGGTCATTTGCATTCTTTTAGAGCAGGGGTCCCCAAACTTGGCAGCTTTAAGACTTGTGGACTTTAACTCTCAGAATTCTCCAGCCAGCTATGCTGGCTGGAGAATTCTGGGAGTTGAAGTCCACAAGTCTTAAAGCTGCCAAGTTTGAAGACCTCTGTTTTAGAGAGTCGTTGAGGCCACCTGGAGGTTTATCTGTGTCCTCACTGTTGCAGCGACCCTGGGTGGCTTATGAAATGATAAAAAGGTCAAGAATAAGAAACAATTGAAATTAAGATTAAATAAGAAACGAAAAACCAAGAAGACAGGTGACATAGTCTTAGTCCTAGGGAGGTCACTGTCCCTCAGATAGGCGGGTGTGAGTCTCTTCTAGTGAAGTGGGACCCTGGAGTTCAGTCGGGCTTGTTGGTCACGTACCTATCTCCCAGCCACATTGCCACAGCCCTGCCCGCACTGCTTGATGTCTTGGTTGAAGTGGCAATGGAACTCCCTAACCTTTTGGTTGTGGGAGATTTCAATCTGCCTTCGATCGGCGAGTCTTCTGAGACAGTGCGGGAGTTCATGGCCTCCATGGCGGCCATGGACCTGACTCAGGTTGTTCAGGGCCCAACTCACAGGAGGACACACACTTGACCTGGTTTTTCTCTCTGGGCAGTGGATAAATGGTCATGGTAAGGGGAAACTTTCCATCACCCCCCTGTCATGGACAGACCATTCCCTCCTTAGACTGGACTTTCAATCTGCCAACCCTCGCCACTGGGAGGTGGAACCTACAAAATGGTTCCGCCCCAGGAACCTGATGGACCCTGAGAGGTTCTTGAAGGAGCTTGGGTCATTCCCCGCTTCTCAATCTCGTGATTCAGCCGAGGCTCTGGCGGCATCCTGGGAACGGGCGACTACCAATGCCTTGGACCGAATTGCACCTTTGTGGCCTCTGACTCGACACAGATCCCGGGTGGCTCCTTGGTTTTCCATGGAGCTCCGGGAAATGAAGCGTTGGAAAAGATGCCTAGAGGAGAGTTGGAGGTCCTCCTGATCTGAATCTGATCGAAGTTAAGAACCCATATTTGGTCTTATCTAGTGGCGATGGAAGCAGCAAAACGGGATTACTTCGCTGCCCTCATTGCATCTGCAGAAAACTGCCCAGCGGCCCTGTTTCGTGTGACCCGCTCCCTCCTCAATCTGGGAGTGAGGGAAGACCCTTTACAGGGCAGAGCTGAGGATTTTGTACAGTTTCTGCACAATAAAATCACTCAGATCCGGATCGGATTGGACTCTGACTGGACAGAATCTACTGGGGAGACTGGGGTAGGTCTTGAGAGTAATATCTGGGTTGAGTTTGACCCTGTTTCTGTCAAGGAAGTGGACAGGATTATGGGTAGACTGGGTGCCTCCACTTTGTTTGTTGGATCCTTGTCCCTCCTGGTTGGTTTCGGCCGCCAGAGAGGTGACTGGAGTTTGGATCCAGGCAATTATCAACGCTTCTTTAAGGGAGGGGGTCTTCTCCACCTCTCTTAAGGAGGCGGTGGTTCGACCTCTCCTCAAGAAGATTGGATCCTTTCCTGGATCCAAACTCACTTAATAAATATCGTCCCGTCTCCAATCTTCCCTTCATTGCGAAGGTTGTTGAGACTGTGGTGGCGCAACAGCTCCCACAGTTCCTGGAGGAAACAGAGTACCTTGACCTGTACCAATTGGGCTTCCAGCGCGGGCACAGCACGGTAACTGCATTGGTCGCTCTGGTGAATGATCTCTGGCGGGTTCGAGATGGAGGTTGTTCCTCCATCCTGATCCTACTTGACCTCTCAGAGGCTTTTGATACCATCGACCATGGTATCCTACTGCAGCGACTTGTGGGGTTGGGGGTGGGAGGTACTGTCTTGCAGTGGTTCTCCTCCTACCGCTCAGGTCACTTGCAGTTTGTATGGGCGGGAGGGCAGAGATCCACCCCGAGGCCCCTAACTTGTGGGGTGCCTCAGGGGTCGGTTCTCTCCCCCCTGCTCTATAACATCTATATGAAGCTGCTGGATGAGATCATTTGTGGCTTTGGGGTGAGATATCATCAATATGCTGATGATACCCAGTTATACATCTCCACCCCAGACCACCCCAGTGATGCCCTTTCCGTGATGTCTTGTTGCCTAGAGGCGGTGCGGGCCTGGATAGGTAGGAACAGACTCAGACTCAACCCCTCCAAGACTGAGTGGCTGTAGATGCCGGCATCTCGGATCTCAGATGTCCCATCACTTCTGATGGGTGAGGAAAAACTTACCTCTGTGGATAGGGCTCGCAACTTGGGTGTCCTCCTGGATGCTCGGCTGTCCCTTGAAGACCACCTGACAACCGTGACCAGGGAGGCCTTTGCACAGGTTCGCCTGGTGCGCCAGTTGTGCCCTTTTCTGAACCGAGATGACCTTCGCACTGTCACTCGTGCCCTGGTTACTTCCCGCTTGGATTACTGCAATTCCCTCTACATGGGGTTGCCCTTGAGGTGCACCCAGAGGCTCCAGCTGATCCAAAACGCCGCCACGTGGGTTATTACGGGAGCCCCTCGTTACTCCCGTATAACACCTCTCCTACGCGAGCTACACTGGTTACCAGTGGTCCTCCGGATCCGCTTCAAGGTGCTGGTTCTCACCTATAAGGCCCTACATGACTTAGGTCCGAGTTATTTGCAGGACCTTCTCCTACTTGCCTCCCACCGTCCTGCTCGTTCACATAGGGCTGCTCTCCTCAGGGTACCATCGGCAAGCCAATGCCATCTGTCGACGCCCAGTGGGAGGGCATTCTCTGTGAGCGCACCCACCCTCTGGAATGAGTTACCTACTGAGCTCTGTACGGCTCCTGATCTCCACTCCTTCCGTCGTGACCTGAAGACTTGGCTGTTCAAGCAAATGGGCTGACTATGATTCTGGGTTTTATTATTTATTATTTATTATCTAATTTGATTTTAAAAGGGTTTTTTATTGTTGCATGTTTTTAACTTGTGTACGCTGTCCTGAGTCCTTCAGGAGAAAGGCGGCATATAAATACATGAAAGAAAGAAAGAAAGAAAAAAGAAAGAAAGAAAGAAAGAAAGAAAGAAAGAAAGAGGGGTGGAGATCTTCTCCGTACACTGACTGATGCTTTCTCACCACAGGGGTAGAAATGCTGCATCAGGTTGACTCTTAAGATGAACAGGAGGGAGGGGGAGAGAGGCTCTGGGCCTCAGCAATACTTGCTTATTAAATTTATTTGCCGCCCATCTCGCTACAAGGAGATTCTGGGCAGCTTGCAACATCAAAATAAAGTGCTCTCTCTCTCTCTCTCTCTGGAGGAGAACGTACAGGAGAGAGGTGGGATCTGCTATCCTCCAGGGTGCTACTCCCCCATTGGGGCCTCCAGCCAACTGCTAAATGTCCTCATTAAGCGCCATAATGGATTGTGTCTTGCAGGGAGAAAACGCCCCCTCGACCTCAAGGCCAGAGACCTGAGCCAGAAAACAGAGGGGTGAGTACAGAGACTACGGGAGGGGCTTGAGCTTCTCGGAAGTGCAGAGTGAAAATGCAGCAAGGCCGTTGGTGGCTGGGAGATCTTTCAGGCTTGTCTACTTCAGGTCTTTGTAAACCAAATTAAATCTTGGATGACCATTTGTGTAGAGAGTGAGTTAAATTGCTGCTATAAATAATGCTCTGATGTAGATTTTGCAAACTTCCAGCTGCAGTGTGACTACTCTTAAAATGGGTGAATTTCCCAGCCAGCAAAGCAATTTTGGGAGTTAAAATCCATAAGTCTTAAAAGTTGCAAAGGTTGGACAACTCCGATTTAGGCAGTGACTTTTAGACATTGATTTCAGAATTCTGGGAGTTGAGGTCCATAACTTTTAAAGTTGCCAAGGTTGGAAACTCAGCTTTAAAATACAGTGGGTATCAACTTAGCCTGCATTACATGAGGTGCAGCAAGTTGTGTCCAAAGAGATTGTGGATGCTGATTTTATAAATAGCAGACTCTGGAGAAAACGGGCCGTTTTAATCTTTCGTAGCCCTGAGTTGGGGAGCGTGCCTGGCCTGACGAAAGAGTTGCCTGTTTCCATGCAAGTCAGCGGGGGCCTCCAGAGGCTGCTCTCGGGTTTCTTTTCATCAAACAAACAGCTCTGCTGGGGGTGATTAAGGAGCACTTCGATCTTCTACTCCCCGGAGAGCCAATGCCTTATTGAATCAGGTACTGAAGGTGGAAGGCACCTTTTCGGCATGGCTTCTGCCTGAAGCTACCGTGGCAAAGTGCACAGGCTGCCTTGCCCAGCCTGGAGGTGGTCTCTGATCCTCAGGCTCTGTTTGCTATGGGGATAAGACCAGGTTGCTCAGGCAGGTTTTGCGACCTCTGACCAGCAAAGAACCATCGTGCTTATCTATTAAAGTCTTGGGGGAGCTAGCATGCTGTCAACTTGGAAACACGCTATACTCTTGCACCCAAAACAATCACATGAGACAACACTAACAAAGCCCTGAAAATCAGAACTCTGTAGCCCCTTTCACAGCTAACAAATTCTGTTAAAGGCATAAACTTTCATGATCTTTAGCTCAAGCATCAGGAGTCTGCAGCACCTTTTCAGATGGACCCATTTAATAAAATAAAATTTAATCAAACGTTTGTTGAACAAGGGATTACACACTCTGAGGTTTTACTACTGTCACTGTATTTCTGCGGAGGTCCCTCACTGCTTCTCTTAGGGAGCCCCCCCCCCCCCCCCCCCCCCCCCCCCGAATTGAAAAGTTTCAGAATAACAGTGGCCATGACATACAGACCCTTCCACTCGTAGCCTTGCAGAGATGAGATTTTATCCAGAGACCGGGGTGGAAGGATGGCAGAAAAGAATTGCCACCTGAATGGCCAAAGAAGCATGGATGATGTTCCCTAGTTGGATAATGAAACATCTACACGCAAACCACCAAGCTTGAAGTGCACCAAGGATTTCACAGTTCACCCCTGAGCTATACTTATTCTCTTGTTGGAAGGGAAACGGAGCCAGGTCCATAAAGTCGTTTGGTCTGGAATTCTACTTTCAGCTCATAATGTTCTCACAGCACAGACTTGGAAGCCCCTCTAATAAAGAAAGAGACTGCAGCCAGTCAGGTTTTAGTTTGTAAACTAGGACATATCTACATGTTGATCATTTCTTTCTTTGTTTCTAGGGTTTCCAGGGTTTTGGTTTTGGCGATGGAGGCTTCCAAATGTCATTTGGAATTGGAGCGTTTCCATTTGGCATATTTGCTACAGCCTTCAATATAAACGATGGGCGACCCCCTCCAGGTAAGGAATTAAATAAAATTACCCTGGCTAATCGTGACTGGGCATTGGTCCATTGAGCTTCAGTTGTTATGCAGCCAAGTATTCTGACCTGTTTTGCTTAACTATTCATCCCTGAATCAATGCTCATCATCTCACTTTGCCCGATGAGCATCTGTACTGTATATGACCCTCTTCAGAGTCACTATCTGATGAGGTGTAGCAGGCTCTAGAGCAGGGGTCTCCAACCTTGGCAACTTTAAGACTTGTGGACTTCAACTCCCAGAATTCCTCTGGCTGCCAAGTTGCCAAGGTTGGAGACCCCTGCTCTAGAGAATGCTTTACTGTGGATTCCTGCCTTGCATTCCTGAAGAGGCCATGGCTTTTGTGCATTAGCTGTTCTGGAAGGCCATAAAAACAATCAGTGCAACAGTTTGCCTCCAGAAGGTGTGGGTGCTCCAACATTAGAGGTTTTTAAGAAAAGATTGGACAGCCAGTTCTCTGGATTGGTGTATGGTCTCCAGCTTGGGCAGGAGTAGAGGACCTCCAAAGTTCCTTCCAACTCTGTTATTCTGTATTCTTCCAGGTTTTACAAAGTTCTCCCAAAGGAGATGTCCCTGTTCTCCTCCGATGTCCATCCAGTTTCCCTTTGGACATATCCAGGGAAGGGATGCTCATTATCTCTCTGGGTCATTGGCTAAACTCTTCAATGGGCTTGTAGACATTTTCTGACATTTAATTGAAATCTACTTCCAGTGAATTAAGAATTGTTTTACAATACAGGTAGTCCTCGACTTAACAACAGTTTGAAGTTAACAATGGCACTGAAAAAAGTGACATGACCATTTTTCACACAACCATTGCAGCCTCCCCATGGTCACATGATCAAAATTCAGATGCTTGGCAAGTGACTCATTTATGACAGTTGCATTGTTCTTGGGTCATGTGATCACCTTTTGCAACCTTCTGACAAGCAAAGTCAATGGGGAGACCAGATTCACTTAGGGACTGTATTACTAACATAACAACTACAGTGACTAAATGAGAAGTGAGCCCATAACATCCCTTGGAAGAAGGTCTGCCTTCCGAAACGCATCTATTTCTAAGAAGACAAGACAGTTGTAGGGACTGTCCATTTTAAGGACTCTGGGAAGCCTTCTAATAAAACAGCTTTAGGTTCCACACCTAGAACTCCAATTCTGGAAAAACTTAAAGTCCCGTTGGTAAATTCTAGCAGAAAGGTGATAACTGGGCTTTGTTTTCACTTTCCTTAGCTGTTCCAGGGACTCCTCAGTATGTGGATGAACAGTTTCTTTCTCGTCTCTTCCTGTTCGTGGCCCTGGTCATCATGTTCTGGCTCCTGATAGCTTAACTTGGCTCCATACCTTGTGGAGCTCTGAACCAGCCACAGACTGCTGCTTGTCTCCCTGTCTGCCTCTTGGTGTCCAATTCTTCAGCTAATGATGGGCTCCTAAAAGCCACCGGTGTCTTCGTGTGAGGAGGAGTCTCTCTTATTTTTCCAGAGCTACAGAGTTAACGTTTTTTAAAGTTTTCTGAAGCTCAGCCGTAACTCACACAGCAAGGATCTGGCTGGAACTGCGACCCTAACTTTGAGCTCCGTATCTTAACGAGGAGCGTTTGAATCTTGTGCCAAACATCTGGAAGAGATGCTGCCCCAAAGGGAATCAGGCATGGTGGCTAGCAACGGACCTCTTGTCACATACCCCACTACCTTGTGTCTCAGGAGCAGCGAGAGAAAGGAGATCAGTGGACTTCAGAACCCAGCTGTACATCTTGCTCCAAAGCCAACTGACTCCAGGTAATATCTTCTATAGATAAGACATCTGGCTGAAGAGGATTGTGTCCCATTCCTGCTGTTACATACCCAAGTGATAAAAGACCATCTTTCTTTTTCCAGCAATCACAAAAATGAAAGGATAAAAGACTCTTTAACCTAAAACGATAGCATATCTAAATTTACTGGAATCGGGGAGGGGGCACAATCTCTCATCTCAGGGTTTTGGAGGGTCTGTTAGCTGTCCTGCAGCACACTTCCTCGCTGATAAAAGCAGTGTTTTAAAGGGTTTGTAGCAGCTGTCAACTTTTAATTTAGGTAGACATAATTCCAGCTGCTGTTCTTATTTATATATATATCTCCTTCCTGAAGTGTACATTTTTTCCATATTTGGAATAGGTTAACTGGGAGGAGTATAGGACAGTCTCTTACAGGGAGTAATTTGCTGAGTATTTTATGCCTCCCCCTCACAATTATGATTATTATGCAAATGGGAAGCTGTACATTTTTGACAAGAGCAAGGAATTCTGCTTAAACGGTTTGCATGTGGCGAAGGGGCCATTGGTGGGTGAGCTTTTTCACATTACCAAAGACACGGTTTTTTGGAAGGGTAATCATGGGCCCAATGCAGCAGTGGTTTGAACAGTACTTTAGCCACAGAGCATCTCACGCGATGGTACTGGGTGCATTTGGAGCATCCTTTACAGAAGGGGCGGAGGAAGAATCATGCTTTAAAATAATTGCGGTTGGATCTTCTGGGCCCACGGGATGCAACGTTCACTTGACCGGCTGCCAATGCTCTTGTACGAAGAGTGTCTCTCAAGGACGTATTTATTTTGCAATTCTTTTGGTCTTCTGGATGTCAACAGAGGCTTGCTGGTCGGACCCCACAGACGTTGAGGCTTATTTTTCCTGTAGCTGTGATGTGGGGGGCGAGGTTGGAAATCTCAAGAGCAAGATGCATGTCACCACCGTTTCCTTTCACAGAAGAAGTACGATACCAAATGTGAATTTTCTTGTGGCCCAGATTCTATCCTGGCTCTGGTCTTTCAGCACAGGAGGCAGACCTAGCTCCACACAGCCATGTTCCATCGCTTGTCAACAAAATCAGACTTGGCAGCAAGAAGGCTCCAGCCCTTGAAAGTCAGTGCCACCTACCGTCAACAAAAAAAACATTGAGTTGCATTGTAACATTGTAAAATAAAATATATTTTATTTCTCCCTTTGCTAGAAATTCCATCGCACTGGAAAAGCTAGATTTCTAAAATCAATCTTATACAAACGATCAAATGGCTGTGATAGTGGGATAGCGTTGAATTGTAAGACGTTGATGGTGGGATTGGCCGTGCTGGCCGAGGTCCATTGTCTTTGGGGGTGGGGTTATTTCTGTCTTGTCTGCTTTTGTGGGGGGGGGGGGGAACACAATTGCTACAGAATCTGAAGAAGTTTCTGGCTGAATAGCCACAGCTGATTGTGGCAGATCCTGGGCTTCAGGGAGCCACTGGCCCTTCCGCTCATGTTTGTTTGATAAGCAGACCCACCCCTGGACTCCTCTGGTCTTAAAGGCCCTCTGCCTCACACTCTTTGATCCCCCACCTTTTTTTTCCTCCGCACCATCTACTCAGATTCCTCTTGGCTTGTGTTAAGCAAAGTATGGTACCACTGTGCAACACTGCTGTTCACTAATTTTCACTGTTGTGAAAGTCAGAATAAACACCTTTTTACATTATCCTACTGCTGTATGGAGTTCATTTCCTGCCAGGCAAATGGCTGGGAGAAGGGCTGCCCCCACGGAAGGGGAGCCCCATCCCAAGGCTTGGCTCCCTGATCATCGGGAGGAGCGCCTGGGTTTCCCCAGCGATTCTCTCGGAGCCTTCCTCCTCCCTAGGGCCACCTGCCCAACCTGACTTCACCCGGGGGGGGGGGGGGGGGGGGGGGGGGGCTGGAGCGCAGAGCCAGGCATGCCCCCTTACTGGGTCGCGTAGCTTCTGTGGCGCTGCCTCCCCATTAGCGCGGAGGCTTCCGGGTCTGTCCCCGCCCTCCCCCCTTGCTTTCCCCCAGTCAACCGTTGCCCACTTCACACGGCTTCACTCTTGGGCGGCAGAGGCGCTGATTCGTGGCCGGGGCACGGCCGTTTGAAGGGAGCCTTTCCGGCACGAACTTGGATTTGCCGGATTCGGGAAGGCGCGCGAGTTGCTCCGCAGGGCAGCAGCCCCGCTGCCTCCCTCTTGCAAGCTCCGGGCATCCGTTCCCACGACGCGGCATCCGCGAGCGCTAAGTCACCCGGCGTTTTAAGGCTTTGCCGGAAGCATCTCCGGGTCTGAAGCGAGCCCCGGGCCGGACCTCCACGCCCTCCGTCCGGGGAAAACCAGGCGAGGCTGGCAAAGCCCTGCAGCCGGGAGGGGATTCCCGGTCCAGCATCGTGAGAACTCAAGCCGGGCGCCGACTCGCTCGTTTTCGAAATCGGAGTCGCTCGCGCGTCCGCAGCCACGTGCGGCGGCGGGAGCGGCAGGCGCCGATTGGCTACCCGGCTGAACAAGGGGCGGGGATAGAACGGCGCAGAAAGAGAAGTTGAAAAGGAGGAGGCGGGCGGCGAGGTCTCGTTCCGCGGCCCCATTGGTCGGAAGTGGTGGGCGGGGAAGAGGGGCGGAGCCGGCGTGGGACCGGTCATTGGCCGCGCGAGGGCAGGGGCCGGGCGGGGCGTGGCCGGAGGTCCAGGTGCGACGTTGCCGGCGGTGTCCGCTGTGCTGGCGAGCGCGGGGGGAGGGAGGAGGGGGGGTGGCGTGTGTGTGTGAGGCTCCCGCCTTCGCCCCGGCGGTGACGTCACGCGCGCGCGGGGTGGCCGAGGCGACGCTCGGAGGCCATGGACGGCGGGGTGGCCGCGCCGGCGGGTAAGGAGGCGGCCGCGGGGGGAGCCGGCTGGCCCGGCGCCAGGTGTCCGGCGGGGCGCGTGGCCAAGTCCCGCTCAGGTTTCCCGGGCGCCGCGTCCTCGGGGGGGATCCCGGGCTCTGGCGCGACCCTGCGGGGCCCTCCCGCCGCCGGACGCTCCTCGCTCGGTCGGGGCTCTCGGCTGCGCTCCTGGCCCGGGAGAGCCCCGGAGGTTCCCCTCCTCCCCCCCCGACAGAGAGCGGGTCCTCACGGGAGTCCTGCCGGAGGGGGGGGGCTCGGGGGCCGCATGGAGACCCTGCCGGGGAGCCCGGGAGCAGCGGCGGCCGTGGCTGCGGTTGAAAGAGAGGCCCTCTTGCGGGGGGAGCCACTCCTTTGCCCGTCCCAGCAGAGGCGGCCCTCCTCGCTGCGCTCCTCGACCTCGGCTGGGGAATTCTGGGAGGGAAAAGCCCACCCGGGCCGAGAAAAGACCCGTGCAGCTCAGGCCAAGGGGTTGGGTCCTTAAACAACAGACGACCATTATCTAGATCTTAGGGAGAGGGAGAGATGTATATAATTGTGTGGCGCCTGCGTTGTGTATGATTGTTCCGAGTTCTTTGGAAGCTGATTGAAAGTCTGAAATGTCCTCATGCTCCGGAATTGCATTTCACCTTATCCAGGTTCTGTATTATTGGGCGACTCTGAGGCCAGGGGATCCTTTTTACAGCTGTACAGTGTGGGCTTTTGCCTCGGATTTCATTTTAGAGCATTTCGAGGCTGGAAGTGGAATTATTCTAGAGGCTTTGTAAGGTCTTGGTATTTTGTTCTCTTTGGGGTTCGTGTGAACCCTCCAGGGATGTGGCTGAGCCAGCAAAGAGGGAGCACCAACAGACTTGGGTGGCTTGACAAAACAAGTGCAGAAGAGTAAGGAACAAGGGCCGCATGTTCTACTCGGAGTAAGCCCTCATCTGGCTATGATTGGGAAGGGGATGCCTTACAGCCCCTTGCATTGCCCACTGTGGGTGATTAAATGACTGCTTCCTGCCGAGGAAGCAGAGGCCGCTGGAAAGGCTGCAGGGGGAATATAAAGTAGCCGTTTCCAAGAAATGAGCTCACCGAGTGAGTGAATAGAAACGCTTAAAAGGGTTTGGGCAGGAGAAGTTCAAAAGGATGTGTTTAGCTAACTTGCAAAGCTGAGGAGGAAGCAAGAAGAAATAAATATCTGTCTCCTGGTATACCTTAAGAAATTGAAATAACAGGGAACCTGACACGGCAACCATGATCTCTAATGATTACGGCATGTTTCCTTTCCTTCCTGAACACAGTCTGGTATGTGTCTTGCAGCAAATGCAACTTTATAGTAGTTCAGGAGGTAAAATAATACCGGGATTGGAACAATGAACAAAGATTCATTAGGCCAAGTAAAGAGTCTATACCAGTGTTTCCCAATCTTGGCAGCTGGAAGGTGGGTGGACTTCAACTCCCAGAATTCCCCAGCCAGCATGGAAGTCCAGCTGCCAAGGTTGAGAAACACTGGTCTATACACTTATAATGATAGCTGATGGAGGAAACACCTCTCTCTGTAAGCTACACCAAGGAACACATTTCATACTGGTGGGACCTAGAAAGAGTTCCTATAGAAAGGTTCATACATGAAAGCTTTGGATCTGTGGGGAAAGAAAAACCCTAAATGACAGGGCATATTACTGATCTGTCCCCAGAGAAGAGTTGTGCTGTTAACAATTGACTACTCTAAGGCAGACAGAAACAAATGTGTGCCAATCATACCGTTGACTCATGAATTCATCCATGATCATGGATTGGGGGTGTTGGACAGATAATGTCCATCAACAATTCTCCAGGTCTGCTAATCCATCAGAACAGACGATGTTAGCAGAGCAGCTACAATGATATTCCAGTTACACAGCGTGAGAAACTCTGCAGTTCCAGGCTGTTCATCACTGGAGACCTTCCTTTTCAATCCTTTGGGTTTTTTTTTATTTTTGCTAAATTTGTTTGTACAGTCTCACTATCTGCTCCTCTCTCCCATTTTCTGCTTACAGGAATTGTTTTGCAATGGCGCTTTTAATATTTCCTGTTTGGGGAATGCCTTCTTATTTTGAACTCCTTTTCCTGCCATGAAACCCTTCTTCTTATTGCTCTCAATTGGTCAGCAAACGCTTTCTTGGAACACCTAGTACAGGAGTGTCAGACTCAAGATCCATTGGCTAAGGGGCTTAATTTAGGGAAGGCAGATTTTTGACTGAATGTTTGGGTAGGCTTTGAGAGGTCAGCAGCTGAGTCATCCTCTGAGGGAGAGGATGTGCTTCTCTTTTCTGATTGTTTTCAACTCCATGGCCAGCATCTCTTGCAGATGCATTCATTTGAACTCCTTCTCTTTCAAGTATATGGCTACCTCATTCTGAAAAGTATGTGCTTCCATGGAGGTATGTCAAAATGTAAGGCCAAAGTACCTTCAGGTATTCATACACATTTAAAATATTTGTGTCGGATCACATAGCATTAGATTCATTCTTGAGGAATAAAGAACAGAAAGTAGATAAGTATAGTAAGAAAGGAAAAGCAATAATTATAGGGAAAAGACCACCCTGCTAAGACTACCCTTTTGGCTGGACATTCAGATTATGTTTAAACGGCATGCCCAGTGCTCTCAAGAGGGACCCATCCATGGGTCCCCACCATACCTCCCATAGTCTTGATGTTCATCCTACCTCCCTCAGATCTTCCCTACCCTGCTATTCTCCTCCTCTTGGTCAAGGCAGCCAGTCACCCCACCTAATCACCCCAATGCTGACCCCCACGCTTGCATTCTCCCGAGTTTTCATTGCATTTCAATGACCTTAGGCTGCACCTGCCCTAGGAACTCAGTGGCCCAAGGAGGGAAATCCAGCTATTGAAGGTTCAGTAGTCGCAACTTAAGCTTTCCCACTTTTGGGGGAGTGGGTTACCAGAGGCTGCCTTCTAAGGCAGTAACATGACAAGTCCCAGCATTCTTGTCCCAGAAGAGGCCCTATTCATGCGTGCCCTGAGTAAGACCTGTAGATTGATTTGTTTCATGATCCATTGTTTGTTTTCTTGGTTGTCCAATGGCATTCTCGGAAGTCTTGTCCAGAGCCAAAATTCAAAATGATCTATGCCCGTGATGGCGAACCTATGGCACGGGTGCCACAGGTGGCACGCGGAGCCATATTGGTGGGCACGCGAGCTCAGCTCTGGCATGTATGCGTGCATCAGCCAGCTGATTTTCGGGCCTTCTGGACCCATCAGAAGTTAGGAAACACACTGTTTCCGGCTTCCGGAAGGCCTCTGGGGGCGTGGGGAAGGCCGTTTTTGCCCTCCCCAGGTTTCTAGAAAGGCTCTGGAACCTGGGGAGAGCAAAAAAAACAGGCCTACCGGTCCCACTGGACCATCACGTGCCAAAAGCAGGGGGAGCACGGCGCATAGAATTATGGATGTGGGCACACGTGCGTGTGACCTCACCACGCTCCCCCCGCTTTTGGCACACGATGGCAAAAAGGTTAGCCATCACTGATCTATGCTGTTTCTCCTGAGATCCATTCATATCCATGAAATCTTGCAAGGAAAATCACCGGCTGCACAATTGCCATCTTTGTAAGTGTAGACACATCCTGGGATCTGGCTATTATTTCTGAGGCCTTCATTGTACTAAGTACTAGACTGTGATGTATTTCCTGACTGCTGATTCCTTTGCTATTGATAGTCGATCCTAACAGACGAAGCTACCTGCCACTTCAGTATTTTCAGTGTTAAGGTTGGTTGCTGTACCAGTTGTCGTTAGGTTGGTTTTCTGTTTATTTAATCTTAGTCCCCCTTTTTTCACTATGCTCCTCAAGGTCATTACTAGAGTCTGTAGCTTATTTTGGCTTTTTAGCTATTAGATAATTTTCAGCATCACACAGATTATTAATGTTCCTTCCTCCAGTTTGAAAAGCTACTCGTCTTCCAATTCAACCTCCTTCAATATGTTTTCATCATATAATATCTAGTCTGTGGAAGGTAATTGACACAGTATTGTAAGACCCTTTCCTCTATATGCCTCCCCAATCTTTACCATTTCAGGATCCCTTTCAAAGTTTTAACTGGACATTCAGTAGCATCTCCCAGGGTGGCTGTTACCACCTTGAGCAATTCTACAGAGGAATTGATCTTCCACTGTATTAGATTGATAACCCCCCACCCTCTCCCAGTAAACCCTTCTCTGCCTTAACTGTGGATTCAAGATCATCTGTGTCTCAATAAGGTTTCTGTTATACTGACTAGATCTATATTGCATTTCCAACCAGGTAACCAACTTTCCTTCTAATCTGAGACCTAAAGCAGTGCTAGAGCATCATTATCTTGATTGCAAGCCTCTGAGATGTTATCAAACCTAAATTCTGCAGAACAAAAGCCACATTGGGACACTTGATTTTTCCCTTACAAATTGGAACAAAATCAGAGACGGTGTCCTCTGTAGCTGGTAATTTCCTCCAGACAGTTTCTGTTGATTAAATAAAAAGCTGCACAAAAATAAGTCACATAAAGAGAGGTGAACTTGCACATTTATGAGCCCAATTATGCAATATTAAAAAGAGGCCTAATGGAGTTTCATTCACTGAATTCAATCTGGTTTTTGTCAGAATATTCTGTTTCACAAGGCCAGCTTTTCAGTGTTATATAACTGTGGTTCAGATCTGTAGTATCAATGATGAATTGGTCTATAGCTTAAAAGAAGCTTGCTTGCATTTCCCTTTCTGAGAAAATGGTCTACTAGTATTCCAACTCTAGGGAACACCCCTAGTTGAATGAATGTAATCCAGCCCAAATGGGTAATGAGCTTTTAATATTGTATTGCAGAAAATACTTTTCTTCTGAAACTGCTGAATTCTCACGGCTGCCTCTGGCACAGCCAGGCTCTTCGGATGAATGTAGGGCATAACAAAGGATTTCACGGGGCTTCCTGCTTCACAGCTCTTCCTCCCATTCACTCTCATGCATGGCAGGAGAGGGCCTGGAGGGAGCTCAGCAGAAGGCTTTTGTCTGAACCAGCAAAGCAAGCTGGCATGATGAGAAATAATCGGTAGACATAGATATTTTAGGAATTCTAGGTTGCACTGATGTTCCCCTGCGGGTCCATCAGCAGATTAGCCAGAATGCATTTATTGGCTGCAAGCAAGTGAGAGCCATCTGCAGTGAACTCATTTTAAAAATCTTTTTTTCCCCTTCAACATTCTTGACAGTGTTATTGAGCTCAAACAGTGCTGAGTGTCAGGGTTTAGTTTTAGACCATGGTTTACAAAAAACATTTCCTGATGCTTCACTGGTAACCATGGCTGGCATCTTCAGAGGGTGGAAATCCCTTCTCTAGACCAGGGTCGTTATACCCTGAGGCCCAACACTGCCCAACAGCTACCAGCCATGAAAACCCACACCAGTATAGTCTTCATAAAAACTGAGTAGGCCAGGAATGCAGCCAGTATATAAACGTGAAACTTTGGGAGTCACAACTTTGATACGAGCAGTTTTGTCAGCAATAATTTTCTTTTGGCCGACTGTATAGGAAACATATTGTAGAAGAAACCCACATACAGTGCTGGTCTTTTCCTAACGCTGGACTTTCATGATATCCTGTTCCCATATATCTGCCGTTGAAGGAGCATCTGCTGAAGTGTCCGTTCTTTGTGTTCCGTGTAGGTGAAGAAGATTGGAAGTGCCTGGGATGTGGCAATAGCATTGCAACTGGTCAACGCCTCTTCAAGACCGTTAATGAATCTTGGCATATTTCCTGTTTTCGGTAGGTCAGAAGGGTCCTGTTGTTGCTTCTGGGTAGCCTGGGAGGGCTGTGAATCCTGTCCTGCTGGACTGTGGAAATTCAGAACATGCAACTCACTAGGCATTTTACAGCATCTATCAGTGTCTGTCTGTCTGTCTGTATGTCTCATGTGACATCATAAAAGACTATTTTGAAAACCTGTAAAAAGCACAAAAATGAATAATATCATGAAAGGGCTAAGAGGGAGGTCAAATTATGAACAGGGGAGCCAGCTCATCAGACTATCATTCCGTTGAGACCCTCCCCTCCCAGTATAGACTGGGCTCCTCCTCCAGTAAAATAAAACCTCCCTTTCAAGAGGAGAAAGATATCTGGAACATCTGAAGTTAAGTGATTGAGGTCACCTTCATAAATCTGGATAATTTGCAGAGTTGCATACTTTGCTGTTTATGTCATCGCTTAATTTTCAGTGGTGCAAATGATGTAAAAATGCCGATTGCATAATTACAAATAGAGGCAAAGTCAATTATGCAACTATGGTAAATGACATCATTGTTCGGATGGCTTCGGAGACAAAAGAGCTATTGTTTGGTGGTGAAGCCTGGAGCAAATTATGTCTGTGGCATCTGAAATCTGGAGAATGGATTTTTATTTTCTCCCTCTCTTTATTCTTCCTGAAAAACGAAAGGCAATCTAAACATTTATGGAGATTTTGCTTTTACTTTTCTGTTCCTTATCTTGTCCTGACGCTGTATTATTGTACTGATTCAGTATAGCTGAATTGTACTGATCCAGTACCGGTTCTATTTGGAGAAAATTTAATGTCTGCTCTTTTGACCATTTTTCATTGCATAGTGAGAAAAATCACAGGATTTATTATTTATTTAATTACTAAAGTCAGTTTGGTGTGATGGTCAGGTCCCATCTTGGGTGCTGTGTTTTCTTCTGGGAAGTAAGGATAACGGGGGAATAGAAGCGAAGCCTGGTGAAGAAAGATGGACAGAATAGATAAAGAGGCATATATGTCTGGTCTCGAAGAAAGGCAACTGAGGGGCACTTGGTGAGACTGAAGTATCTGAAGATCAACCCCTCTTCCCTATCAAGCAAAGCTCCACGATCTGGAAACCATGTCGAAGTTCAATGCAAAGCAGAGCCTGATTAAATACCAAGAGAAAAAAAATCGCCATGCATTTAAGTACTAGAGCCTCGGGGCCAGAGGATTTAATGAGCTCTGGATGTTTTTGAGCAGAAGACGGCAGGTGTTGCCGGGATGCCTGAATCTGGGTCTCCACCCTGACCTGGGACCTCAGTGGCCTCGTCTGAGTCTGTGAATTTTTTTTAATTTTTTTAAAAAATTGATTTATATGCCGCCCTTCTCCGGAGACTCAGGGCGGCTTACAATGCGTTAAGCAATAGCCTTCATACTTTTGTATATTTTTATACAAAGTCAGCTTATTGCCCCCACAATCTGGGTCCTCATTTTACCCACCTTAGAATGGATGGAAGGCTGAGTCAACCTTGAGCCTGGTGAGATTAGAACTTGCAGTAATTGCAGGCAGCTGAATTACAAAGCAGGACAAATGGCCAGGGCAGAAAAGGGTCTGGCTGAGCCAGTCAAGCAAGTAACAGCCGGGTTGTTGCCTTTTTGATGCTCCCTGCATGCTGCCTTCATGGCTTCTGCTTGGCCCAGCAACTCAATCCATGGAACAGAAGTTGCCTTCGGAGGTTGTGGGAGCTTCATCCCTGCAGGTTTTCAAGAAGAGACTGGACTGCCACATGTCAGGATTGGGGTAGGGTCTCCTGCTTGGATGGGGGGGATGTGTGTTGGACTAGATGACCTACAAGGTCCCTTCCAACTCTGTTAATCTGGGAGTTTCAGCTGGGTTCCTTCATTGGTGCCCCGAGTGATGGCTCTGAAAGCCAGAAATGAGAGTGTCTGCAGGGCACAGCCCCCCCCCCCCCCCAATTTAAGATAGCAGCTACAAATGATTGTCGTTCCTGTGTTTCGTGTCGCAGCTCTGAAGGGTCCTTTCAAAGGGCACCAGTGGGTCACCTTGTCAGAGACTTATTGCTCATCCTGCACATGGGAGCTTGGAAGGAATTCCCACATGAAAGGTTGGGGAACTTCTGAGGGCTCTTTCAGAGGGAGGCCCCTCTTGCTGCTCTGGGAAAGTCTTTCCCTGACAGAGAGGCTTTTTTTCATCAGGAAATGGTTTCTTCCTGATACTCGGATCCGGTTGTGTTTTGCTGGTTTTGTCTGTTGCTGTTTTAAATAGGATGTGTGTCGCCTCTAACATCTGGTACAGATGAATAGGCAGAGCGAGGAAGGAGGAGGTGACCCAGGTGTCGTGCAGTGGGCCAGATCTATTCATGGGAGCTTCCTGGGTGGCTTTGGGCCCATCATCCTTAGCCTGGCCGACCTGACAGGGCTATGGGGAAAATTGGAGCAGGGAGATCTCGGGATGCTTCCCAACACTCCAAGCAGCAAGCTGAGGCTCCAGGGTGGCCTGTTTGCCAGGAGCTGATTTCATTGGCTTGTCAGATGAGCTGGAAGTGGCTTCATCCGTCCCAGACAATCTGCCCCACCCAGGACTGCTTTAAGGCTGGCTTACCCTCTTACTGGGAGGGAGGGAGGTTGAGTCCTGCACTGCCTCTGTTCCTTTTGTGGAAATGGCTTGAGGTTTACTCTGCCAGGCTTTACAGGTAAGCTCCTCGACTTACAACAGTTCATTTAGTGACCGTTCAAAGTTACAGCGTCACTGAAAAAAGTGACTTATGACCATTTTTCACTCTTATGACCATTGCAACTTCCCCATGGTCACGTGATTTATATTCAGATGCTTGACAACTGGTTTGTATTTATGTCGGTTGCTGTGTCCCGGGGTCACGCAATCTCCTTTTGCGACCTTCTGACAAGCAAAGCCAATTCACTTAACAACCAGGTTACTAATTTAACAACTGCAGAGCTTCCCTTAACAACTATGGCAATAAAAGTTGTAAAATGGGGGAAAACTCACTTAACAAATTTTTCACTTAGCAACATAAATTCTGGGCTCAATTGTAGTCCTTGACTAGCTGCATTGTGGAGGGTCAGCATCCAGCCTCAGCTCCATTTAAAAAACAAAACCTGGACGCCCAGGACTTGCACCCAAGGCTGGGTGCCCCGCAGTTGGACCTGTCAGCACTTCCTTTCTGGCCAGCTATCCAAGCCAGGACACCAACATTTCACATTTGAAAGTGCAGTTGCATAAATGTGTCTCTCTGTCTCTCTACCTGCATTCCCAGGAGCCAAACATTTTTCTTCCAGAAGAAGTCCTCTTTTTTTTTTTTTTTTTTAAAAAGCATGCCCCAATTGCTTCTGCGGCTCCTGTGGCCAGATTTTTTAAGAGGCTGCTGTGGGTGAAAAGCCTTTGGCTGCGTGTTCTAGCAGAGGGAAGGCTGTTGACAGGCGTCCTGCGGATTAGCCGACTCCTTGGCCTGCCGTTGTGCTGCTGTGTGACTGGCCATCCTCCAGGCAGGCGTAACTCTTTGCTCAGCCGAGGAGGCAGCGCTCGGACAGTTGGGGCGGAATCTCCCGGCCTCTCCTTTGGGCCACGTTTTTTCCCCTTTGTCTCTTGACATCCCTGAGCTGCAAGCTCGACATAAGAGGATCTCACAGCCGTTGTGTGAGGCTGCTGCTGTGACCTTCTGCCGCTCCTGTGCAGCTCCACAAGTCCTGGATCCTCTTCAGCCACCACAGCATACAGCCCTGAGCCCTGAGCCCCCATTACATTCAAGCTCGGGGTGGAGGTGCCTGACAAGGGGATGTGGCTGGGAAGGGAACGGTTCCTGCCCACTGAGCTCTGGCTCACCATTACTCCGTGCCGGATGGGACCTGGCTGGGAAGGATCTGGCCTGGGGCCAGTAGCAGGACAGTTGCCAGTTGACTGAGGGCTGGTGGGGGCATTAACAGCTTACGGTTGAAGCCAGCAGTGACTTGGTGACCGTCCCTAGCCTGATCCGAAGAGAGGTTTGTTCTCTGCTCTCAGAGGGAGGATGAGAGTCACTTTAGTCCAGACAGACCTTTGGGTCATTTTTTGGCTTAGTGTAGGCATGGGCCACAGGCAGCCCTCTTGTGCCTGAGGAGGGTCAGAGATGCCTAGTTGGTCATCTTCCATATCTTCCAAAGCATCGTTTTCTCTTGGGTGATGTAAGTGGTTACAGACATACCAAGGGGCCAGTAATGCCCCAGGACTCGTTCATCTGGGTGGGTTCCCTCTATTTGCCTCCCCCCCTTCTCTGACTCTGAGAGCACTTGCTGTTCCCTGACCAAGAATGTGCTGGTGGCCTTTCTCTCGAGGGAGCGGGGCTGCGGCTGCATGGTCTGTCCTGCTCTTCCCCCCCCCCCCAAAGTCTCCCCCTGCACAGAGAACACAAAGCCTCCCTCCCTCCCTCCGTCCCCTGCCCCATTTCTGTCTCTCAGGCCATTCAGCAAAAACTCAAGAACGTGGCAGCGTGACCTCAACCGGCCAGGAGGGAAGTTCAGAGATAATACGAGAAAGTCTTATTTCACAGAAAAAGAGTAGTGGAAGCTTGGAGCCAGTTTCCAGTGGAAGTAGTGGTTCAAGTCATCAGTAATTGAGGGGGATAAACATATGTCCGTTATTTGACAAATACTAAGAATAAAAAAAATCAATCAAATATAAAAAATAATTAAAATAATTATTAATTCAAAACAAAACAAAACTCCAGTGGCAAATTTTGTGGACCACTAGATCTTTTTCTGCCTTCCATGTTTCTATGATTGGCTTTAAATTGAGACTTTTTCCCTTAAACATTGGAAGTGCTTCATGGAGAGCTCTCGGTTTCTTCTGGGTGCCAAGCAAAGTCTTTTGTCTGTGACACAGGATGGGGGGGGGGGGCAGAATTCGTTTGGGCTCTGATTCCTCAGTGCACCCTTGCTTTCGCCGTTTTTGTTCCTGTGACCTGGACATAAGCTGGGTGGGGCAGACCTCCAGCTCTGTGGAAACAAACTTCAGATCAGCCTTCTGGATGGTTTCCTTCCCACCCTGTCCTCCCCCACGGCGGCTGCAGGCTCCCTCCCATGCGGCCCCTTCTGAGCAGTTAATGTGTCACCAAAGGCCTGCCAGGAATGTGCTCAGGTCTCCGTGTCAGGCTTTCTTCGGGACCAGCCCTCTCGCAGGAGTGGCGCAACCTGCCTAATCTCAGCACAGTCCCTTGAAGAGGCACGTCGCCTTCCTCCCCCCTCCTTGGCCGAGCCCAGAGGGCAGGAAGGGCATGAAAAAGAAGGCGCCTTGCTCATGAACTCTGCGGCCAAGCCCGGCCGAGCTCCAGGTTTGTTCTGTCTTGGACGATGTCATGATTCACGAATTCAGGTGGTTCTGAAGTGGCCGAGCGCATGCTGGCTGAGGGATTCTGGGAGTTGGAGTCCACAAGTCTTGTAGCACAAGGGTGTGCAGCCATTTTTGTGCTGAGGGGGCCTTGAAGCTGCCTTGTAAATACCAATTTGGATTTCATCGCACTAAATTGTGTTTAAAGGATTATGCCCTGCTATTTGTCCTCTTCCACTGCATTAAATGCTCACGTTGAATTCCTTTTGTATTGGAGTTCAGAGTCCAGCCCTGGCCAGGCTGGATGGTCTCCATGGGCTTCCAGAATTCCCAGGGATGGCCAAGCTGGCTGCCGGTTCTAACAGCTGAAGTCTTTTAAAGGAGACTTCTGGTTGCGCAGCTTGGAGAAAGGACCCAGAGATGGTGGTACCAGGGGCAGGCATTCTTTTCTGCTGTCATTGGACTGCAGTGCCCAGAAGTCTTTGGAAGAGACCCATTTCCTTTGCAATGGGGAAGTTGCCTTTAAAAGGAGAATGGAATGGAATGGAATGAGCTGGAAGGGACCTTGGAGGTCTTCTAGTCCGACCCCCTGCTCAAGCAGGAGAACCTATGCTATTTCAGATAAGTGACTGTTTAGATCAGGGGTGTCAAACTGGCAGCCTGCAGGCCATGCCCACCCCAGCTCTGCGAAGGGGAAAAACGTTGCGAAACGTCACATGATGGCAACGTGATGCAGCGAGTTTGACACCCGTGGTGTCGACTCTTCTTAAAAAAAGATCATGTATTTTTATAACAGAGATGTTATTCACAATTAATGTCAGAAGTAATTTTAATTCATTGTATGTCTATTGCTGGTCGATGACCGTAATAAAGTTTTATTCTTCTATTCTTCTTAAAAACCTCCAGTGATGGAGCGCCCACTATTTCTGGAGGCTAGCTGTTCCACTGGTTAATTGTCCTCCCTGTTAGGAAGTTTCTCCTTAATTTTAGCTTAGCATTGCTTTATCTTCCATTATCTGGGTGACTTCTAAATATGTTTGCAAATACACTAAATAAATACTCAGCCATGGTTGCTCTGGCCTAGAAGTGCAAATCCCTGGGAGGGATCCACATTAAAGAATACTGATTCAAACATTTCATTGAAAAAATGTGTGATTAGGCAAATGTCAATCATCCAGGACCATGGTTGTTCCAAAGGGAAATTAGACTTTCTTTGGGGGGGGGGGGGGGGGTGTTCTTAAAAATGTTTTGCATCTCACCCAAGAAGCGTCAAGCCAGGACTAAAGAAGCTTCTTGGATGAGAACCAAAACCTTTTCAAGAAAAAACCCAAGGAAGTCCAGTTCTCATCCAAGAAGCCTTTTGAATGGCACTTTTGGAATTGTGATTAGGCAGTCCTTGTCTGTCTGTTTGTCTGTCTGTCTGTCTGTCTCTTTCGGCTGTTTTATCTCGGCTGTTCACCGCCCTGAATCCTGCTGGAGAAGGGCGGTATAAAAATCAAATAAAATCTAAATCTAAAATCCCTCCCTCCCTCTCTCTCTCTCTCTCTCTCTCTCTCTCTCTCTTTCTCCATCCATCCAAAATTTCTGCACCATTTTACCAGGACTGCCGTATTCCTGTCTGAGCAGTGAACTCTTTCCCTTCAGTGCTGCAAAATACCTTCTGCTGGGAAGGATAACTTTATCGATTCCTTGCCAGACTCTTATTCAGAAGCAGACCTGGGTTTCATAAGACATTTCCTGTGTAAAGGAGCCTCCTGAATTTGGCTTTAAAGGAGTGTCCAGATGGAGTGCTTTAACATTGGTTGTCTTGGTTGGGCCCTTTGAACTTTTATGCTTCAAAGTTGCCTAATGACATGGTAGAAAAGGAAGGGCAGCCCAGAAGGTCAGGGCTGAGAGTCAGTGATTGTGGATGCTCTGCTTTATGGCAAAAGGGAGGAACCCAGTTTGTCAACGGATGTGTAACACTGAGGGTGGGTGGAGTTAAAAAATCCCTAATTGTTGGAGGGACTGAATGAAAGGTTTTACCTCTCCTTTATGTGTTCCCTTGCCCTGAAAATCCTTTGAAGATATAAAAATAGGTTTAAAAATAATGTTTCTATTGATATTAATGTGACTTTTCTGACGAATCTAAAACAAAATAATGAAACAAATGAAATGAAATAAATTCATAACACCACTTCCTGGCCCTGAAATCGAGGGTGATTGTTAGCAGAATCGGCCCTCCTTGTCCTTCCCCAAGTTATGTTTATTAGAGCAGATAAAATCAGAACTACAAACCTCTTGGATCACTAACCTGACAAATTTTGTAAGAAGCTGTGGCCTTCCTGTCTCTTATGTAACAGGAGAACAAGTTAAAAAAAGATTTGCTCAAAGAATGATGGGCAGAGAAGCACAAAATGAGCTACTCTCAGTAAGGCTGGTAACTTGAAATGTCTGAGTGAATATAAACCTACTTTTCAAATAGACAGCTATTTAAAGTTACAATTGCCAAAATATCTTAGATTTTTATGCCAGCAAGATTCAAACAGCTTGACACAATGGTCAGATATGGGAGGTTCCATTCTATACCATATAATGGACATATCTGCATTTGTGGAGCAGCAGAGGTAGAAAACTTGGCTCACATACTGATTGATCGTTGTTTGTAGTGAGAGGTGAGAGGTTCATATGTTAAACAATTGACCCATTGCGAATCCCATATTAAAACAACATACCTTATGTGTGGCCAGAATTTGAAAACAACATTTAATAAGGTACAGTACTTGAGTAAAAGTACTGAGATTGAGATTGAGATTGAGTTGAGATTGGCATATATGGGACTGATTGAGGTAGATTGTGAGGGTGATACTGAAATATAATTTTATCTTGTTTTACTTATCTATATATTAAATAATTGTGTTTTATTCCAATTTCATTTTAAATTGTTTTTATAAGATTTTATTAATAATTTATGTTTGGAACTCTGTATTTTGATATGGCCTATGTAGGCTAATAAATAAGCTAAACTAACTAATCTCAGATCATGTGGCTGTCCTGTGTAGCTACTACACAATATTGGGAAAATACAGGGAATTCTACAGTGTTCCCACATACACTGAAACACCTTTTTGAGTTGAAACACAGCCTTTCTGCTGGAGGTGTTGAAGATTACTTGAATGTAGAGGAGAAATGGAGAAATAAGTTAGTGTCATTGGTATCTTGACAACACCAAGATGATCTCACTCGGCAGTTTCATATCAACGACAAAGTGGCACCCAGAGGGATTTCATGTAAATTTTGAGGAGTGACTATGTCACTAAGGATCCGTTGAGTTCTACCCAAAGGATAGGAATGGAACAAGTGCAGTGCAGTACTTCAGTTCCCAAATTCCTTAATCTGTAGATCTAGAAGATACCTTCCAAATCCAGAAGATACCAACTGGATTCTGAATCTATGGAAAGATTCAAAAAATCCCAGCTGTGATACTCTTTGGACTAGTCATGGTCATCTGTCAGGCTGACTAAGGCCATTTCAAGCCCATAGTTGACTTTGGAGCCTGCTTAAAATGGGTCTAGAGGTGATCTGTTTCCTCCAAAACACACGAAGCTGTTTGCCACCACCTTCTCCGTCATCTCTCCCAACCGAGGGAAGTAGAAGACTGGCCTATAATTTTTCCTCATTGAGGAAACCAGGGTAGGTTTCTTAAGAAAAGACCCAAACGTTGCCAGCCGCCCTGCTGTTCCTCCGTGAGGCTTTGTGGAGCACAGCAAGATCAGTTCCATAGCAAACTTGGACAATTAAATCACTTGTGGTGGGCAGCTGTCCAAAGAGCAGAATCGATACCAAAAGGACAATAGTTTTGGTGCAGCTCTAAAGCTCGGGAGTAGCGTGTAACACCCAGTTGGTCAACACACCATTTCGTGTCTGCTTTGTCTCTCCCCACTATTGGAGGGTTGATGCCAAAGCATACATTCCTTTAATTCTTGTGTTGCACCTCAGAGCAAGCCATTTTGTGAACAGAGTTGAAAGTTCCATTTCCTTTTAGAATACTTACAAAATGTACCTTTGAGTTCTTGCTGGGAGGAGGGGTGGCTTGTCTTACAATGAGTTTTAAAGCAAGGGTAACTCGTTTGCTGCTTGTGCCCACCCCTCCTATTTATCTGATGTTTTTAAATTACTCCCATGCAAGGGGTATGGCAAAGCTCCTTTTCGAATTGAGGATCAACAGTCACCATCTTGTTCTCATGCTTGGGTTGGTCCATAAATCTTTAACATGCCATTTTTGGCTTCTCCAGAATTCTTCATCATTCAGTAATGTAGAAACTGGGGACAGGGAAGAACTGGAAATGCCAACATTTGACCAGATGTTTCAACCGTAAGGTCTGCAGTTCAAAATCTGCCTCCAAGTGGGAAGAGTAGACTGGATGTTGTTGTTGGTAATAGGTGGTGCATGTGCCACATTCCTTCCTGCCTTCAGGGTTAAAGAAAATGGCTGGTTCCCAGCTGGGAGCATTCGAAGGCCGCTGTCCTATTCCTCCTGCCCTTCAGGGATATGCTAGCAGTCCTCTTTATAGAGAGTCCTCGATTTACAAGCACAATGGAACCCAAAATTTCCTTTGCTAAGCAAGGCAAATTGTTTTGCCCCATTTTATTACCCTTTTTTGCCACAGTTGTCAAGCGCATCACTATGTCAGGGTTCCAAGCAAAACTCCGAGGCAGATGGATTCCTCAAAGAATGGCTTTATTGGAGATGATATATTGTCACAGATCTGGTGAAAACCGACTCTGAAGGTTCCCGCGGCTTTCACCTAATTAAAAGAGAAAGTTTTCCCACAACCCCAAACAATCAGTCACATGGTCCAATCAGGACGCTGTCTGGTTGCCTGGTGACCTCACTCCTCCTTCCTCAGGCCAGGTGTGAGAATGTCCTTGGTTCTCAAGAGAAAGTATTTTGTTTTGGCTACAAACTCCAGCTATCTCTAATTCCCCCCCCCCCCCCCATCCGTCAGCTCCATTGTGGTAACACTAAAGCTCCAAGATGGCTCCGGTCAGGTCAGCTTCGGGGTTGACACACTGAAGTTGTTAAGAGAATCATGTAGTTGTTAAGTAAATCCAGCTTCCCCCATTGCTTTTGCTTGTTGGAAGCCAGATGGGAAGGTTACAAATGGAGATCACCTGAACCCGGAAAAAATGCGACTATTATGAATATTATGAATATGTGACCGTTGCGAATTGCCTGGAAGTGCCATAAGATTTAAAAGAGGAGCAAACGTGGGCCTTTGCAGGAAGCAACGTTGTTAATTCTGTTCAGTTTAAAGACTGAAACTCTGATTGATTCTGGACTCCGTGTGGCTTTGCCAATTAGGTCTTTGGCAGCATGTCAAGGGAGATAAAGGAGGGTGATTATCAGCCTTATCCCAAAGGACTCTTTACAACTATTTGGGACTCATCTGTGAATGAACAGAATTTACAGCTGTTGCAATAAAAGAGGTTTTGGGACTACTTTTTATGTTTTACTGACTCAGGAAGCCTAGGTCACAACACAGGCCGCCCTGATAGGCCAGTTGTCTTCTGGAATGGCACAATCGATATGGTCCGGGGTGAAAAATAATGCAGCATTTAATTATAAGAGCCTTGGTGGCGCAGCAGATTAAAGTGCTGTTAAGTAACACCAGCTGCCTGCAATTACTGCGAGTTCGGATCTCACCAGGCTCGAGGTTGACTCAGCCTTCCATCCTTTCGAGGTAGGTAAAATGAGGACCCGGATTGTGGCGGCAATAAGCTGTCTTTGTATAAAAAAGAACATCGCTTGGGGAGGGCCAAAAAGCCCTACTAAGCAGGTATATACAAAAGAATGAAGGCTATTGCTTAACGCATTGTAAGCCGCCCTGAGTCTCCAGAGAATGGCGGCATATAAATTGAACCAATAAATAAATAAACAATAAATATCCCAGGACTCTGTGTGTAACAATTGCCTAGCTATACTGAAAAGCAGGAGATTTTGGGCAGCAATAAGTCCTGATCCATATATCCACACAGATAGTCTCCAAAATCCATGACTAGCAGATGTTGTGATGGGCGTGGATGTCTTTCAAAAAAGAAAAGGCTGATTTCTGGAAGATGAGACCGTTTGTGGCCACTGGTGGCGGTGGCGGTTGAGAAGCTTGTGTATTTGTGTTGGTGTTTCCTGGAGGGCATCTGATTGGCCTCTATGACTGGGCCATGCATGAATTTGGACTGATGCCCTGGGGTGTGAAGTATGGACTACCTCTACAATGGTCTACTCCTGCCTGGCAATGTTCTGTCTTAATAGAGCGCTAAAAGTCTATACACACTGGCAACCAAAGAGGATATTGCATCCCTCAAGGCCAAAAGCTATAAAGGCAGCAATTAGATTCCAACATTTGCATATCAGTGATTGCATCCCTCCCGCGTGAGCTGCATTGGCTCCCGTTGGTCTTCCGGGTGCGCTTCAAGGTATTGGTTCTCACCTTCAAAGCGCTCCATGGCTTAGGGCCAGGGTCTTACGAGACCGCCTGCTGCTACCGATAACCTCCCACCGGCCAATACGCTCTCACAGAGAGGGCCTCCTCAGGGTGTCATCGGTCAAGCAATGTCGGCTGGCGGCCCCCAGGGGGAGAGCCTTCTCTGTGGGGGCACCCGCCCTGTGGAATGAGCTACCTCCTGGAATACGACTGATCCTGGACCTCCGGACCTTCCGTACAGCCCTGAAGACATATCTATTCCATCAAGCTGGCCTAGCCTAAATAGATTTGGAGTTTTAAATTGGGAGGCCAATTGATTTAATGTATTTTTAATTATCTTAACTTCTGTATTGTATGCATTTTTAACTCTGGCTGTTCACTGCCCTGAGTCCCTTCTGGGAGAAGGGCGGTATATAAATTAAATGAATAATAAAAATAAAAATAATAATCACCTCTGTAGATTTCACAGGCTAAATAAATAAAGTAGTTGCCCTCAGCCTTTGTTTAGCACTAGGAGGAATCTGGTCCATGACGCATGACAAAGAGGACTAATAAAATTTATGGGTTTTTACATAGAATTCAAACACACACTAAATATTTGGAGAGTTTCCAATTTTGTTGTCCCTGAGATACCACTTAAAAGATGAAATGGAGATGTGGGGCATGGATCTCAGAGCCCTTGAGGCCCTGTTCCTATAGTAAAGTCCTCTTGAGTTGCTTACAACAAGAGATAAGTGTTGTATCTTATGATTCATGATGAATGTATTTATGATGGCTATAATCATGATTTATCACTTATATCTTTTATGTACACTGAGAGCTTATGCACTGAAGACAAATTCCTTGTGTGTCCAATCACACTTGGCCAATAAATTATTCTATTCTATTAATCAAGTAGAATTTCAATAAGAATTAAAAAAAAGCAATCACCACAGAAAAGGAAAGTCTTGAGGCATAAAAAGCCTGAAGCTAAGGCAAATTCAGAAACCTGCAAAGCAAACATATTGTAGACACGACCAATCTAGGTGCTAATGGGGAAGAAATTGCAGAACTGGGGTACCATGGAACTGAAAAGACCCTTACCAATAGTCAGGTGCTCCTGCATCTCCTCTGGCCCTTAAGAAGACCTCTGAAAAATTCCCAGCCAGTTTGGGTGAATGCAAGCAGTGGGGAAATTCTGTGCTATGAAGAACCTTAACAATCCAATTCTCATGGAAAAGATGTTCCAGGATTCAGTGCAGTTGGAGGAGCCCTAGAAGCAGGCTCTGATCTCCCATTCCGAGTTAGCTGTCTCAGCCCTACTCTGACCTCACTACAATTTGGGAATGGTTTTGAAAACTGGTTCCAAATGTGATGCATTGCAGTATTCAAGATAGGAAATTCCCAACACAGTATCCTTGTCCCAGGAGTGCTGTAGCTGGAATTTCCACTTACCGTATATACTCGAGTATAAACTCGACCCGAATATAAGCCGACCCCCCCCAATTTTACCCCCCAAAACTGGGAAAACTCATTGACTCGAGTATAAGCCGGGGGTGGGAAATGCAGCGGCTACTGGTAAATTTCAAAATAAAAAAAGACTGGTCAAAAGTGCGAGGACCTGTCAGAAATCACTTTTTTCAGCCCTCTGGGTAGTCCTTTTGTGCATATGGACTACTCAGAGGGCTGAAAAAGTTATTTTTGACTGGTCCTCGCACTTGTGACCAGTCCTCGAACTTACGACTGTCCTCACATTTTACGTTTTTGCCCTATCTTGTCACCATGGTAAAGAGAAGCGGTTGTGAAATGAGTGACATGGTTTTAAGAATGCTGCATGGGCATAAATGTGAGGATGGTCATAAGTGTGAGGACCAGTCAGAAGTGCGAGGACCTGTCAGAAATGACTTTTTTCAGCCCTCTGAGTAGTCTCTATACACATATATCACATGACCAGCTAGCCACGCCCACCCAGTCACTGGCTTGATCTAATTGCAGGCAAACTGAAGCTTCTGTTAAGAGATACCAGGGCTGGGCAAATGTGGCCCTTTTACAACCTGTGGACTTCAACTCCCAGAATTCCTGAGACAGCCAAGCTGGGAGAACCCACTAGCTAGCAGCCAATTACAAGAAGGCTAACTAGCAGCCAATTACAATCAGCTCTCAACTCAAGGTCAGTGCACATGGGATCTCCCTAAACGTGAGGATTTCTTTGTTTCTTTCTCCCTTTAAGCCCCCCCCCCAGCCCGTTTTTGCTTCCAGGGGGCTGCAGAGAGTCTTGCTAGGCACCCCCCCCCCATGCCCCTAGCAAGCCTTGGGAGCCAGTTGCAGGGAAAAAGTCATTTTTTTCGTGACCCGAATATAAGCCGAGGGGGAGTTTTTCAGCCTGAAAAATGGGCTGAAAAACTTGGCTTATATTCGAGTATATACGGTATTCTAATAAAGGATTCTCACGTCCATCAGGCTCCAAGAGATGCACCAACAACGAGGACCATTCACGAGTGCTTTCTAGATTATGTGCTTCAAGAAGATTATTTTTCAAAAAGTGGGGTCCGCAGCCTTCCATAGACTTATCATCAGTTATTAGGCAAATAAGCTGTCTCCTAAATACTTTCTACTCAAAGTATGAACACAAAGAAGTTAAGCCACCTTCTGAAATTAACCATTTAAATAATAGTGGAACAATCCAAAAGTAGTTCCCACAGCTCCAACTTACTTAAATTTAAAGGAGAATATTTGTAGCCCAGGGTTGAAATGAGGGCTCCTTGGGTTAACCAAGCTCAGTGAGTGCCAAGGACCCCTTACTTAACTTTCCAGAAGGGTTTGATGGTTGATAGCATCAAAAACTGCTGAGAAGCCCAAGGAGAGCTTGCAGGATTATGTTTCCTCTGCTTCCTAGCAACCATTTCACCCTTGAGACAACAACATTCAGAAAAGCTGCATCTGGAAAGCCAGTGCCAGCTAAGGCTGCCACCAACCTCTTGCCCAAAGAAGAAGTAACAGATGTGAAAGAGAATTGGCCAAAAGATCTACAGGATGAAGAGTTGAAAGAAATATCATCTGATGCTGAAATATAAAGAAATACTGTTGAAATACTGAAAAAATAAAAAAGGGGGGGATTATAAAGTAGGGATAACAGTTAGTGGAAATACAGATGATAAGCCAAGAGAATGACCTGGAAAATGATTGTATTCTGGATTTATGAAGGAGGATTGATAAATCCGAGAAGCTTTTAAGATGGGAAAAAGAAAAACTGAAGAGAGATTGAATTCTGTGACAGCCTCTGAATAAAGTTCAAGATTGCTAGAAGCAAAAAAAAAAGGAGTAAAAAGTTGGTTGGTTTGACCAAACTTAAACCATGACATATTAGTGTAAAATTCTGAGAACTCTTCATGGACGTTTTGCTGATATGAGAACTGGAATGATAATGATTTATGAGTTTGCGTATGAATAAGTAAGATATGGAAAGAAGAGAGATCCTTGCATGTTACGTCTAGCGGACCTGTCTGTATTTTTATCAGAAGCACCTACAAAGCACTAAATTTGTGCTTATTGTGAAGACTGAAAGTCACTCTCTCTTTTCATATTTTTTTCCTCTTTTCTTTCCTCTGGCACTTTATTTTTCTTGTCTTCTGGGTTTGTATAGTCTAAGCCAGGATTGCAGGGGCCCTGTCTTGTTGTATTGTTAAAAAGTGTCTAAAACAAATGGTAGCCACACTATATGTGCTTTTATAAAGTCCGGTATAGATTAAAAATAGATTAAAAATGAGTTAAAAATATAAAAATACTTATATATACGTTAAAAAGGAAAAAAACCTAATTTACTTTTGGAAGAGCTCCTTACAGCCGTTGCTGCCTGTCCTCCATCTCCCTCTCTGGGTTTGTATAGTCTTCTATTGTTGTTTTCTGAAAGACTTTCAGCAACATTAAAAAGGAAAAAAAAAGAAAAGAAAAGAATGCCAAATGTCATAGCAAACTTTGGCTGTCGGCTTGATTTGGCCTCTTTTGTCTTGGAGGCAGCTTTCTCCTTTGCAAGAGCTTCATGCCCTCCAGGGTTTCCGCAGCTGCAATCCCACCCTTTGCAGATCGGTTGTTACCTCCCTATCGTTCAGGTATCCAGCTCTCTTCTGAAGGAAGCTCCTCCTCCTCTTCCACCCTCGCGGGAGAACTGCAAAGGGAGGGAACTTGGTGCCTCAGCCAGTCTTGACTTCCTTGGGTGGCCCCTCCGCAAGTACGTCGGCCCTCCCGCACGATTGCGAGTTGAGCTGCCCTTTGGGCCGTTCCGGGGCAGGAGACCATGAGAGCTGGGGCAAGCCCACCGAGGAGCCCCTGCTGGCCCAGCATCTGGCATTCCCGTGCGAACACCTGAAACACTTCAGGAGCCTTGCGAGGGCTGAGTAGACGCAGTTGGACAGGTTTGCTGCTGAGCTGGTTTGGCCAGTGCTCTGGAGATGGGAAGCTACTTGTCTGCCTGGGCTTATGTCACTCCAAGGAAGCCCTTTTGGTAAGTCTGCCTTCCCGCTTGCCTTGTCTGCCTAGTAGACCTTGTTTACGAAGAGAGGCAATCATTAGGGCACCCAGCGATGTCGGTGCCCGGAAACCCTTCCTCCATCAGTCTTCCTCCTGCTTAGCTTGGAGGCTGGGTGAAGGGAGAATAACTGCAGGTGCCTTTTGCCTGTTTTGCTCTGTGACAGGATTTTCTGTCCATAGGGCAGATGCAAAGATGTGAAGAGAAGGACCAGGGGAGACAGGATAGCAGTCTTCCAATATTGGAGGGGCTGCCACAGAGAGGAGGAAGGGGGTCAAGCTATTTTCCAAGGCACCCGAAAGCCAGACAAGGAATAATGGATGGAAACTGACCAAGGAGAGATTCAACCTAGAAATAAGGAGAAATTTTCTGCCAGTGAGAACCATCAACCCATGGAACAGAAGTTGCCTTCAGAAGTTGTGGGAGCTTCATCACTGGAGGCTTTCAAGAAGAGACTGGACTGCCATCTGTCAGAAATGGTGTAGGATCTCCTGCTTGGACGGGGGGGGGGGGGGGGGGAGGGGGTGGATTAGATGACCTGCAAGGTCTCTTCCAACTCTGTTAATCTGTAAATCTGTAAAGTGGAAAGTAATAATTTATTACTGAAGAGGCGGTTGCAACTTTATACATGAACTCCATACTTGATTGAAATCAATATGTTATTGGAATATAACACCGATCCATTATTCCTGGCCTGGTGGTAGACATTAGTGATCAGTGGTACGTAGCGTCTATGCAAATTAAGTGTCCATAAATGCCTCTCTTTGTATTTCCCACGAGCCCCAGATTGTTAGAGGGCAAAATTGGTGGGGAATCCTTTTTCTTTTGAAATTTTTCTAACAATCTGGAAAAAGGATAGAGTTGAGTTGAGTTGAGCAGGTGAAGAGCATTTTTGGTACTGGAGGGAGTGGCACTGAGCAGTTTTACTAGTGGACTTTGCAATAACCAGTCATTTGTTATCGATGTTCAGCCTTTCAGTGAAGGCAGCTGTATCTTACTCTCCCAATTCTATCTGTTGGCCTTTCTCCGGTGCAGGGAAGAATATAAAGAACTTATAAAGAAGTGCTGATGGTCAGAAGCTGTCAATCAGCTACTAAGCAACCACAAAAATATCCACTGGTTTTCTTTAGGTGTAGAGTACTTCGAATCTGGGTTTGAAACTTAACATGCTGTTTTATCAGTTCGGTGTAGATTGCAAAATACGTAAAGATTTGAATCAGTTCATGACATCGTCTATCTAGATGGAAGTGATTTTCTCTTTTATGCAACAGTAGAGACTTGTTTTAAAATAAATATAAAATATCACTGAGCGTAAGGAAAAGTGATACCTGAGGCCTATTTCTAGAACACCTTCCTTGGAAACCACAGGTAAATTTAGAAGGACCTGAACAATGCGATGCCTCCTTGAGTGGATTTGCTGTCTTTTCCAGGAAGAACAGAAAGGAAGAGCTCTTTTTGTCCTTTAGGCAGTGTGGGGAAGGATAATAATTTTTTTCCTCGGTGAAAATTCCAAAAGTCACTCAGTAGGTACTACATGAGAAACTGCCGGTGAACTCATACATCAAAGAGCTTTGGTAGTCAAAGACCACTTTAAAGGCCCCTCTCCCTGTTTGCTATGAAACCTGGGTTCACGTCCCAGTTTTTTGACTGTAGCTACAAGTCAAAGTATGTCATCTCTCCCCCCCCCCTTCCCGGGGAACAAATTGGTCTTTGCTGCAAAGGTAATGAATTTTGGAGGAGGAGAAAGACAGTTTTGAAATCTTGCCAAGGACTGGGTGGCAGAAGTGTTCAGAGTCACTGCAAGAATTTATTTTTTTGTTTCCATTCTGGGGTTCTTTGGTATTTTCCTGCTCAGTGACAGCTTAGAGTTTTCCAGTCTCTTTCCTTGCTGCTCAGGAGGAACTGCAGCTGCTCCAGGGGGCTTTCAATAGAGCACAGACTCCAAGCTATTTTCCTCATGGTCCACCTTGCAAAAGATGCTTCTTGGTTCCCAGCAGATGGAAAGAAGCCTTGCTTGTTTCTGTGAAGCCCCCTTTGCCTCTGGTTGGAAGCAGTCAACTCTAGCCTGGGTTTTCTTGTTGGATTCTCCTTCAGTGTCTCTTTCCCAGGTTGAAGAGATGGGAATAGTTGCAAGCTTTCTCTATGAAAAGCAAGCAACATTAAATGGGGATCGGATTAGTAATAGGGTTCTCTCTCTCTCTCTCTCTCTCTCTCTCTCTCTCATTCCATCCATCATATTTAGAAACTGCCCATCTCCCTCATAGAGGGCTCATGGGTCGTATGTGCAAATAAAATGTTAAAAACATAAAAGCTGAATGTAAAAAAATTAAAATAAGGCAAGAGTAGTTAAAAATGTGACATTAAAACGGTGCCCAGCAAATAAAGCATCCAGCCCTCTTTTTCCCCCCTGCCAGCTGCTCAGAGTGCCAGGACCACCTCACCAATTGGTACTATGAGAAGGATGCCAAGCTGTACTGCCCCAAGGACTACTGGCGGAAGTTTGGGGAGTCTTGCCACGGCTGCTCGCTGCTGATGACGGGGCCCGTCATGGTAAGTCTTGTGCTGTGCTCTCCCTCACCATAGACAGCTAGCACCCCTGGGTTCCCTTTGGGAGAAATGAATTGCCTTCCTTAGCCACAGAGATGGGATCGGTGGGCTTCTCCCTGAAGGGGTCTATAAACACATGCCTTCCAGCAAGCATCCTGAGGAGGCATCCTCTCAACATGGTTATTGAGATTCTCAGTCATCCAGGTCCTAGGTGTCTCAAAGATACTTTTTCAAAAGGCAACTGGACTGTTGTTTCCTTGAGGAAGAAGAAGATGTTTTGCTTCTCATCCAAGGAGGGTCATCAGTTGTGACTGGATGGTGCAGGAATGGACAGATAGATTCTGACAGGATGTGTCTGCACAGAAGGATTGTATTTCTTTGCAGTCATCTAGTTGTTGGCTCTCTCTCTCTCTCTCTCTCTCTCAGAGCCATAGCAACAGCAATAGCACCTAGACATATATACCGCTTCACACTGCTTTCCAGCCCTCTCTAAGCAGTTTACAGAGTCAGTCTCTTGCCCCCAACAATCTGGGTCCTCATTTTACCCACCTCGGAAGGAGGGAAGGCTGAATCAACCTTGAGCTGGTGAGATTTGAACTGCTAAACTGCTGGCAGCCGATCATCAGCAGAAGTAGCCCGCAATACCGCACTCTATCTACTGCACCACCACAGCTCTTTTAAGCTGTTGAGGGCGCTTGGGGGTTTGGGTCACCTGAATCACCCTAACAACATTGAATTTGAAAACCCCAAATTGCTTCATTTTATGAGTTACAGCTTCAAATACTTGGCCCTTTCAAGGGTTGGGTGCCAGACTGGAGGAAGGGACACCTGGGGGTCAAGGAGTGACACATTCATTTCATCCCTTAAGCTAATGTTTCTCAACCTTGGCAATGTTAAGATGTGTGGACTTCAACTCCCAGAATTTCTCAGCCTTAACCCCACCTATTAAAAGCCAGAAGGGTCACTGGGCTGGAAGAATAGCTTTTTAATGTCCTGGAATCAGGTTTCCTACTTGGGTGGGGGTGGAGGACCCCTCTGGAGGGAGGCATGAGGTCAGGGAGCATGGCAAAGCTGGGTCACCTGCATGGTAGGAGGCATGTTTTCCTAGGTTTGGGAAACCTTTTATTTTAAAATAGTGCTAATCTCTTCTGAGGGCTTTAGCTGTTGTCTCCGGTCTCAAAAGTGCTGAGAGACAACCCATTTCAGGCCCAGGGAACCCAGGAGGAGGACACTGGCTGAGGGCTGAAACCTGGTTGTGGCCACTAGAGGGCCCTCTTGGGCTGGGGGGGAGCCAGAGTCTGCCTCCGTGCTGGCCTTGGGGGCTGAGACCACCGTCTGGTGCTTGGGGACAAGCTGCAATATGGAGGAAGCCCTCCTCCCTCTACATGGAGCAGTAGATGCTTTAGCTGGGGAGACGAGTCTCTTGGTTTTATCGTTTCTTTTTTTCAAAGTGGCTGGAAGTTGAGAGATAGGGAGAGGCAGGGAGCAGCCCCGGGTTCTGTTCCTCTTCCCTTCCCCAGGGCTTTTTAGCTTTGCTTTGGTCCTGGGATCGAGGGCGGCTTCCCTGCTGTCTTCACAAGGGCACGGCCTGGAGACACAGTGTAAGGCAAGTGAGAAAGGCTGCCGAGGGCAGACCGGTAGGTCAGCTGAGTTTACAGCCTCCCTCCCAGATCCTAGCAGTCCGTAGGGGGGCGTTTAGTGAGCCAGAAGTCTGATTAAAACTAAGCAGGCCTTGCAAGGTAATTTCCCCCAGACGGTTCCTGACATTTCCCTTCCTGGAATCAGCCACCCATCCATGGTTCTTGTGCTGGCTTGTCAATCCCTGCCTCTTTTCCCAAACAGCAGCAGCCGCCCTGTGGCTTAGCGCCTCATTTCCTGCTCCCAGTTGAGACGGCCCCTCCGCCTTAGCTCAGCCTCTCCTTGCCAGCTGCCTTCTAGCCCCACCATGAAGAACCAGTGTTTACCGAGGGTTCACCAACTGGCCCCTTGCTCTCTTCTTTCCTGGAGCCGTCTCCCCCGTCGTGCGCTCTGTGCAGGAGTGCGCAAGGAGTCACTGATCCTGAGGCATCTCTGGGATCTGGGATTTCAGAGTGCGGCAAAATTTCGGCTCAACAGCAAGTGCCGAGTCTGCATTCAGGAAAAGGGCAAAACCACCATTAGGGTTTCACTCCATCTTTCTAGAGCATCCTCACTTTTCTTCCTGACCATCCTGCACGTCCCTTTTCCTGGCAGGTGGCCGGGGAGTACAAGTACCACCCGGAGTGCTTTGCATGCATGCGATGTAAAGTGATCATTGAAGATGGTGACAGCTACGCTTTGGTGCAGCACTCGGCTCTTTACTGGTAAGAAGAAGCAGCGATGCTCAGCTGTGGGTTTGGGTGGCTCTCTGGGACAGGGAAGGTCTTCTGCTCTGCGTTTGGCCCTCGTCTGCCCTGACACCAAGAAGTGAGAATGGCAGGAAATGGTTGTGTGTTTCTCCCCAGAGAGGGGAGGGACCTGGAGAGTGCCTTCCGGTCCTCAACCCCTCTGGTTGGGCATTAGGAGCATGGAGAGTCAGTGGATCTTCAGGGCACCAAGTAAGGAAAGGCTGCACGAGACGGTTCTGATTTCCCGCTCTTCATGTCCATGTGCCAGGGCCTAGGATTCCTATCAGGAGATCTGTGCTGTTTGTAAGAGACAGCGGGTAACCCATTGGCCAGCTGCCTTCAAGTGGTCGTGCCACCCAGATCTCTAAAGGAGAAGGCTGGAACGTGGAGGGGGGGGAGGCACATGTTGTCTTGGAATTCCTTTGAAACAGAGTGAATGCTGGACCTTGTGTTCCCTCACTGGCCAGCCCAGCTGCCCCTTGGATCCTTAGCCTTGGAATCTTGATGCTTTCCTGGCCACTGTGGTCCTACGTGGGGAGAGAACCCTGAGGGCAAGGGGGTGTCGGAATACCGAAGAGGGAACGTTGGAAGCAAAGCTGTCTGAATATAGGCCTTGTCTTTGCAACCAGCAGCACCGTAAGGAAGGCCAAGGCTTTAGATGGGCATGGAAATCGTGCGTGGCCTTTTCTGTCCTCTGGTCTAAACTAACAGCAGAAACCCGTTTTCCTTTTCCAGTGGCAAATGCCATAACCAGTTTGTGCTGACGCCAATGCTAGAAAGGCTGTCAGTGGAGCCTCTGTGTGAACAGCTGCCGTACACTTTGACTCTTCTCTCCATGCCTGCGGCCACCAACGGCGAAAGGGGGTTTGCTGTGGCTGTGGAAGAGGGCTGCTCCCCCTATGCTGCTACTGTGGAAGTGAAGGAGTGAGTATGCCATTCATGGCCTTCCTTGAAAATTGGAGGCATTGTGTGAAATCATTCTGCTCGTGAATTCTTCCAAAAGGATCCCTCAAAAGGACTCAGATACAAAGCATTTTCAACTGGCCGCCATTGTTAATTGATAAGGCGCCTGTGAACTGTCTCACCTGTAACCTGCATCTGCATAATCTTTGCCTCACCCCAGTTTCAGTCTTGCATCAGTCTGATGCCAACAGTTGCAACGCAGAAAAATAATTCTTAGCTGCAAGAAGTGATGCCAGACTCCTCCTCACAAAAGACTTTCAGAGTAGAGCAGTTTCACTGAAAGGTAACAAAGATGACCAAGGGATTGCAAAACTGCCCGTCTCGCTGTGGGGCTACTCTGGGCAGCTTACAACAATTTAAGGCCAGAGGATGCACTTCACTTCCCCCTACCCCATCTCTCCTCCCATCCCGGCCCTTCCATCGTCGCCCATCCCCTGCCACCCCCTTCGCTCTCATTTTCCTCCCAGCTGCTCCAGCTGAGGCAACGGCTGGCCCTCCCAGCAGCAGCGGGAAGGAGGGAGGGAGGGAAGAAGACGACAAAGGTCAGCTGGGGGTGGCAGCGGTAGGTGGTGATGGAGTGTGAGGTGTCCCCAAAGATAGAGAGGTAGGCAAGTAGCGGGGGGGGGGGGCGCACGGGGACGATGGGACGGGACACACGATTTGAATCCTACCGTGCGGTCATAATAAATACAGCTGTGAAGCACCCAAATGTTGATTATGTGTCTCTAGGACCCCTGCAACAGCTGTAACTGAGGACTGTTCCTAACCATCATTTGTTCATTGCTATTGTAACTGTCACTGAACAAAAGGTCGTAAAGCGAGGATTACCTATCCTTGTTCCTTCAGAGGTGGCTTGCATTGCCTTCACTTTTTTCTCTCCCTTTGCTCTGTGGTTCCTCAGAGAGACTCAGGGAGGAGGCAGATTCTTCTGATCTCAAAAGCCATGTTTTTCTCTGTGTGCAGAGTCGACCGAAGGCGCATCAGCCCTGATGCCCAAAATGCCATTCACCCTGGGGACAAAATCCTGGAGATCAACGGAAACCCAGTCCGCACACTACAAACGGAAGAGGTACGTTCTGAACAGCCTTTCTTATTTCCTGCTGTCTCGTAACTGAGCGGGAACTAAAGGGGCAGGGAGGAGCTGGGCTTGGCAGCCCCTGCTAAGTTCTCAGCTTCTCTGAGTAACCGTGAAAGGCCTCCTTTCCTCTGAAAACATGAAGAGATGCTGAGAGAGAAGAGAAGAGAAGAGAAGAGCAGGCTGGCTGGCTGGCTGGCTGAAGGACCTGGGGGGGATTGGCCTGATGCTTCAGAAGACTTGACTTCTTCCTTAAGGTGGTGTTTTAAAACAAAAATAGGAGCTTCGTAATTTTTTGCCTTCCTGAGTGCCAGTCGAAAAACTTGCATGTGCTATTTTGATTTTCATCGCAGATTTATATGACATAAATAAAGGAGCCCTGATCAGGAAAAGTGGGCAAGACCTGTCTTTAATTAAACTCAGCCCAGCTGCTTCTTAAGCAAAGGCCTCCTTCACCCAACCCTCCCCATCCCAGGTTGAGGGAGGAAGATTGTGGATCTGTTCCCAGCACAGCCCAATTCCCTGGACTCTTTACTTCTCAGGTCAAAGAACTGATCCACAAGACGAATCAAACCCTTCAGCTGTTAATCGAACATGACCCGGTCTCTCAGCGCTTGGACCGGTTGCGCCTGGACTCCCGGCTGTCCGGGGGCAATAAGAAGCCCTCCACCCCTTCTATTTCTGCCTTGGAGCTCAAGAAGAACCTGGAAGGGACCCTGCGGCGACGCTCCCTCAGGTAACGTCCCCGGACTCCAGAATGGCCTGCTAATCTCCACCTGCGAAGTAGAGCACAAGCAAGTGCTGCCCTCTGGCCATAACCGTCCTTGGAGGTGGCCAAGGCAGGGAACTGACCCTGCCAGTTTGGCTGGAACGCTGCTTAATTGACCTGAGCTCTAGTAACAGATTCTTGAAAGCCTGATTGGGTTTGCCTTTCCTTCCCTCCCTCCCTCCCTCCCTCCCTCCCTCAGCTCAGGGTGGACTCGGTCAGAGCTGCTTCCTGGTGTTCATTTCTCAGACTTCAATCATGTTGCTGAACATGTTGGCACTGTCTCCACTGGGTAATTTTCTGCAAGGCTGTATCTCTGGCTCTCTAGAGTAGGGGTCTCCAACCTTGGCAACTTTAAGCCTGGAGGACTTTAAGGACTTGGCAACTTTAAGGACTTTAAGGACTTGGCAACTTTAAGCCTTGGCAACTTTAAGTCTGGCGGACTTCAACTCCCAGAATTCTGGGAGTTGAGATCTGCCAGGCTTAAAGTTGCAAGGTTGGAGACCCCTACTCTAGAGGCCAGGCGCTTTTCCTATCTGCTTCTGCTGATCACTGCCTGGCCTGCTGCTGATTTGGTCTTATGGCTCCTCACCTTTATTGTAAACGACCAGTCAGTGATACACACAAGTAGTCTTCGATTTACGGCCACAGTTGGGACCAGAATTTCCGTTGCTAAGCAAGGTGATTATTAAGTGAGTTGTGCCCAATTTTATAACCTTTTTTTTTTGCCATGGTTGTTAAGCAAGTCACTAGTTAAACAAGTGGCTGTTAAGGGAATCTGGATTCCGCCCTTGGCGGCTTGTTGGAAATCTGGTTGGGAAGGCGGCAGACAGAGATCACGTGATCCCAGGATACTACAACTATTGTAAGCACATGCCTGTTGCCAAACTCCCGAAATTCGATCATGTGACCTTTGGGGATGGTGCAATGGATCAGTCATAAGTCACTTTTATCCGTGCCTTTGTTAACTTCAAATGGTCGCTAAACAAATGGTTCTAAGTTGAGGACTTCCTGTATAAAGTGTAAGAAATAAGCGAAATAGGTTCCCTTGAATCACGTGTTCCCTGACACAGCAGCTTCGTCCTGGTTGTCCCTGTAAGTATCTGGGCTGCAAGGGGTGAGATTGACAGCTGAAGCGTTCTGTCCCGGGAACCTGGCCCTGCTCCCCAGCCTTGGAACACCTGCCACCATCTGCTTCTTCCTGGGGTTTTCCCCCTCTGATCCTGATGTATGAGATCAGCAGAGGTGTCCTGCAGCCTAGGCACCTTGCAGGCAAATGGAAGAGAAACAGAGGAGAACAATGGGTTTGAGCGTCTCTAGCATCACGTGGGGGTGGGGGTTTGACCAGGAAAATCGCCCCTCCGTACTTCGAGAGTTAGATTGGTCACAAGGTATAATCAAAATCAAGAAAGGAAAAATGTATAACGGTTACTTTATTTGTAGATCTGGTCATCTGTAAAAACAATTGGTGGTAGAAGAAATTGAAAAATGCTGTTTGAATCCCAAACCTGATCTTTAAGGGATTCCTTATAAATTTGGTTATAATTGTGATATATCTTATATTATGTTATAAGATATAATATGTGATATATCTACTGCTCAGAGATCCCAAGAGGCATCAAACATACTTACCGTGTTTTCCTGAAAATAAGACCCTGTCTTATATTTTTTGAACCCTGGAATAAGCGCTTGGCCTTATTACCATGCACTCAAAAGCCCGATCGGGGATCAAGGGATGTCATATTTGGGGGGAAACACGGTAGGATCTCATTTATAGTAAACTTCAGAGACAATGAAGAAAGCAATAGGCATAGCACCTAGACTTATATACTGCTTCACAGTCCTTCACAGCCCTCTCTAAGCGGTTTACAGAGCCAGCCTCTTGCCCCCAACAATCTGGGTCCTCATTTGACCCACCTCAGAAGGATGGAAGGCTGAGTCAACCTAGAGCCTGGTGAGATTCGATCTGCCAAATTGCAGGCAGCCAGCAGAAATAGCCTACAGTGCTGCATTCTAACCACTGTGCCATCGCAGCTCCTACTAATTAGCACATAGAAAATAAAGGAAATAAAAGATAATCAACTACCAGAATTCCCCAGCCAGCATCCCAACCTCTGCCGTGAAGCTCACATTTCTTTGGGTAGAATAGACTGAAGGCCAGAAACCTGAGTCATAATGGGGGAAGCCCGAGTGACCTGAAGACTCAGCAGGAATAGTGGGGTCTCAGAGTTAAGTGTGGGAATGCTTCCAATTCACCTTCAGTCCTGCAAGCTCTATGGGGGACTCTGGACCCACTCAAAATCTTTCAACTCAACTTGCCCCACTAGGTTATTGTGAGAAATTTTGGAAGAGGGATGCTGTATAGCAGGAGATGAAATCCACAGACTTGTGGACTTCAACTCCCAGAATTCTTCAGCCAACCATGTTGAGTTGAAATTACCAAGTCTTAAAGTTGCCAAGGTTGGACACCCTTGCTGGGTAAAGCAGTTGGCTGTGCACAAAGCATACAATTGTGCATTATCTCATACAGGACATCCCACCAAACAGAGTAACAGAATACAACCTCAAACAGACCCTGGGCGTAATCTGGGGGTTCTCCTGGACTCAAATCCCGCTCAAAGAGCAGGTGGCGGTTGTGGCCAGGAGGGCTTTTGTGCAACTACGGGTTGTGCGCCAGTTACGCACTTTCCTGGACCAATAATCCCTAATCACAGTCACTCATGCCCTAGTCACTTCCCGTCTTGACTATTGCAACATGCTCTACATGGGGCTGCCCTTGAAGAGCATCCGGAAGCTGCAATTGGTGTAAAATGCAGCAGCCCGCATGGTTTTGTGCAGACCCCATGTATTACCTCTCCTGCAGAGCTGCATTGGGTGCCGATTTGCTTCCGGGTGCAATTCAAGGTGCTGGTTGTCACCTTTAAAGCCCTCCATGGCTTGGGACCAGGTGATCTGAGGGACCATCTCTTGCTGGTCACATCTACCTGACCCACCAGAGCAGGGAGGCAGGGAATGTTGCAGTCTCATCCCCGAGGGAGATGCACCTGGTGGGACCCAGAAGAAGGGCCTTCTCTGTGAGGGCTCCCTCTCTCTGGAACATCACCCCCGCCCCCAGAGATTAGAACTCTGACACTCTTCCAGAAGGCGCTGAAGATCTGGTTCTGCCAGTGGGCCTGGGGAACCCAGAGCAGGATGGAGCCCATTAAATGGCTTGTGTGATCTGCTGTCGCTGGGGTGGAGGGGTGATTTTATTATATTATATTAATGTATTTGATTCTTTTTTATTAGCTTTGTTGTTTTAAATGAGCTTTTATATTCTGTAAGCCACTTTGAATCTCCATGTGCGAATAGGCGGCAATATAAATTCCCTAAATAAAAATTGAAAAAATGTGGTTGGTGGTCAGTTACATCTCACAGCTCCAGCCACTCAAACCCATCAACGCTGCCCCAGAGCCCCATCACAGACCTCGGCAACCTCCCAAATAAGACTGGAGGCACACAAGATCACCATTTGCTGGCAGTTCTCCTCTGGGTTCTGTGTAGGACTATTTTGGAAATAGTAAGAAACCTGGCCAGCGTGATTGATCACGAGACCAGTGGACTCACAAACTTCAGACAAGTTTCAATCCATTTCAGAAAGTCTCTCAACAAACCTAATTAGTTTTAACACTTCACATCTGTTAACTGATACGTTCTTGTCATCTGTCTGGGATGTCATCTGCCCAATCATTCTTCCATTTCCCTCCACCTCATCCCAATTTAAACACTGCATCAGCCGAGCCAGTCTGTGCATACCATGAAGGGAGCTGCAGCTGCTGAAAGTTTATACCTTTTAAAAATAAATTTTGTTAGTCTGTAAAGGTGCTACCAGATTTTCTGACTTTTGGCTACCACAGGCTAATGTGATTCACATAAGGAACAACAGAAAATCCTGAAGTAAATTGCTGTTAAGGAGGAGTCTACTTTTTCTGGATTGATAGAGATATTTCGTATCAATTCACTAATTGGATTAATTGTGTGTATATGTTTACCTCTCATTGTCATGTTCTCATTATACGCTGAACAGATAAATACATAATTGGATCTATTCCTCCTGTAGAGGCCACTTTAGGGATGGGATGGGGCAAAACGACAGAGATGCAAAGGATTAAAAGGAGGGGGCATTGCTTGTAGCCTGGATCCTGGTCTGGCTCATGAATGTCCATCCTGCTCCTGCATGGAGCCAGTTCCCCAGGTTGTTGGTGAAGGTGCTCTTCTTGTCTGGAAGTTTGCCCTTCCCTCAAAGAAGGAAGGGAGCACTGAGGCTGCAGGTGGTACCCGGACTCCCCTTCTGAACGTGTGTTGTATTCCAGGCGGAGCAACAGCATCTCCAAGTCCCCCGGGCCCAGCTCCCCCAAGGAACCACTCATCCTGAGCCGCGACATCAGCCGATCGGAATCCCTTCGCTCCTCCACCAGCGGTTCCCAGCAGATCTTCCGGCCCTGTGACCTGATCCATGGGGAGGTGCTGGGCAAAGGTTTCTTCGGCCAAGCAATCAAGGTGAGGGAGCCAGCCCCCTTTCCCAACCCCCAGGCTTCACGTGTTAATTTCATTCCCTCCCACCCACCCCTTAGTTGCTCTTCTCTGAACTTTTTCCAAGGTCTCAGCATTTTTTTTGTAGCATGGTGGCCAGAATTGTTTGCAGTATGCTGAGCACTTCTTCAACTCGCTTATCATTCATGAAGAAGTTGAAGAGCCCTGGCACCATTAAACTTTGACGAGCGTTTAAGCCCTTAAAACTTTGCCTCGCTTCGCATTTGCAACCATTCCTTTGACTGTATCCCTTTAAATGAATGGCACCCAGCTATTTGGTCTGCTGTAGCACATTCCACCCTGAAGTCTGTAACAAGTGAAATTAGCTTGTCAGCCTGAGGCAAACAGATGTTATCCCTTGTGGCTTTTAATCTAACTGTAGCAGCCCCTGGTTCTAGAGGAGCCCTGTCAAGGCATGGTGGCTCATCTATTGTTAACATTGGAAGTGCCTCTTGCATCCTATCCTGTAAATCTCTAAAATAATCTCTTAGATAAGAAGGTTCCAATTGATACAGTTGATTAATTTCCCCAGAGGGTCTTCAATGATATCAGATGTAACCCGTATATGTATACGAGGGCGATTTAGTTAAGAGGTCGTACCTGATTGTCTCATCATAAATGCCTCGTTCAAGCTGGAGAACAGGCTTTTGTGGTGAATCTTCATGCAAGTTGGGTCCTCGGTCCTTTGTAAGGAATTTTGAAATGAGTTTAAACTTGTCTTCATTGTCTGGATGGGTCCTCAACACAGGGGAACATCCATCTACTTGGTGGTAGCGTTAGGAGGGGTTATTTGGGGTACCTTGACTTGGTTTCCAGTTTCCCCAAGGGGAATTTCCCCATCTGTAGACCAGTGTTCAGAGGAGAGGTTCAGCTTTCAAAGGGTTTTCTCACACCACTGGCTTGCTTTGTTGAGACAGAGAATGGACGGAGCCGTCTTCTGATAATTAACTTTCTGCCAAGTTAATTAGGGGGGAAAAGACTCTTGGAGCGACTGCTCAGAAACAGAAAGCTTAACTGGGGTCGTGTGTGTCAGTATTTTTTTCTTTGAGATCTTGGATTTTCTTTAATTAACACAGGAGTGAGTCAAGTCGGCAGTTGTCTTTCCTTTGACTTTAAAACTCCATTCTGAATTGACTCAAGAGTTATTTTGTGAGCCTGTAAGATCTGCCAGAAGTTTTGCTGACTCCCAAATCTGCAACATTGCAAGTCTGAGACAATACACAATACGCCTTCTGTTCGCCTTTTGGCTGTAGGTGGTGATCGATCCTGGCTCAAGTGGACCAAGCACAGGTTCTTCAGTCCACAGCAAAATGGTGGGGGGGGAGGCTGATTGGTCTTTGGTCTCTATCCCCCATTAGAGGTTTTGTGTAACTCCTGGAGAAAACTCCAACTTCTATTTGAGAGCCTTTTCACATTGCATAGACTCACACAGGGATGATTCCAAAGGATCCCAGACAGATTCTCATCCTTAGGAAGGTTGTTGAAATAGCCAGGTGGTTAATCCCCTTTCTGCTTTTATAGCTGGGAAGCCATCAATTGCTTGCAGTTGGCAATGAAGTTGGCTTAAATTAAGTGTCTCCTAGCATTTATTCTGTTATTTGCTGTGTATAGAACAGTGTTGATAGGTAGAGAGCACAGTCTCTATTTTTGCCATTAAGCAGTTTGGGTTAAAGTCAAATGATATGACTGTATTTTTAGCGATGTTTTTATTAAGCCCATTAAAGAAACTGTTTAACTCTTCTATTTTTGTTGAAATTACAGTTATTTATGGATTTTACAGCCTGGGCTGTTGGAAACAGATTTTAGGCACTGTGTTAGGAGTTGTAATATTAAGAGATATTTGTTTTGTCACACAGTAAGTAAGCCAGAGGTTCGGACTGGATTGGCATTTTTGTCTGCCTATCAAGTCCTTCCTAAGGACCAAGGGATAGGCAGATGTGGACGTTTGATGGTTTTAAAAGTATTGCAGGATGTAAACTATCCCAAATTAAGCTGCCTTTTGTAATTGACTGACGGTGAAATTCTTAATGCTGACAGAGTTCAAAAGGTGTTCCAGTTGTTTTAAGATTGCACCCAATGTGCCTATGACTGTCGGTACTACTTTTGTTTTCTCTTGCCATAGTCGCTCTATTTCTATTTGCAGGTCTTTGTATTTTGTGACCTTCTCCAGTTCCTTCTCTTCTATTCAGGTATTGTCACGTCCACTGTCCAGACTTTAAAATCCAGACAGACGGTCGGTCACCTGCTTCATGACATGCCAGACTTGCATTTGTCAACAAGAAAGACAAAAGAGAGAAATATTATCTATTACAGTCTGAGAAATTTATATTATTTTTAATATAAACAGATGGCTTGCCGCTAGTTGTATTATCTCAGAGGTCTTTCTCCTGAACTTGCTTTTCTTCTGTATTTGGTGATCTGTAGTTTAAGAAATTCATGCTGAAGCGAATGCGTTGTTTTAAGCCTGGTCTTCTTAAAGCAGGGGTGGGAAACCATGGCCTTTTTATGACTTGTGGACTTCAAACTCCCAGAATTCCTGAGCCACCCATTAAAGGGCCATGCTGGCTCAGGAATTCTGGGAGTTGAAGTCCACAAGTCATAAAAAGGGCCATGGGTCCCCACCCCTGTCTTAAAGGGAGCGAGGGAGGCCCTTTGCATGTGGAGAGATTCAAGTAAACAAGATCCATAATTCTTTATTTCTAGGCTTTGTGGAGGTTGTGACATCTTTCATTCTTTTTCCAACTCTTGGAGATGAGCTTCATTCCTATGTAATTCCAGGCCCCGGATCACAGAGTCCATGCCTGGACTATATTAATTCCCTGAAAGGGAGTTAACGTGCAGTTGTGGGGCCAAGTAACCTGATGGACTAGGCATGATGCAGTGACTTCGAGGTTTCGGGCTTAACCTCATGAAACTCTGGAAAGATCTGTGCCTAATTAAAGCACCTGCCTTTGCGCTGTGCACCATCTAAGAGGACGGAGGAGGAGGAGGAGGAGGAGGGGAGATGGTGCTTCAGAATGGTGTGAATTGGCAGTATTGTGTGTTAACAAGGAGGAGGCTTTTGGAATTGGCAACCCAACAGGCGCACGCAGGGCTTGGGAGAGCGACCCACTGGAAAGGACTGCTTTTTCTGGCAATCCTACTCTCAAAGCAGCTTTAGCCTTCCTGCGGAGTTGATTTCCTGGTCTGGTCTGCCTGGTGGGACAGGGTGAGTTTCTGTGCTATTGACCTGGAAGCCTCCATCTTACTGGCCTGTCCCCAGATGCCTATTGCTGGCACAGAGCTCTGGGAAAGGAGGGGGTTGGCCATCTCCTGCTGGTGGACACCCCGGAGACATCTGGTCAGCCCTAATGAAAAACAGGATGCTGCACTAACAGGGTCCTTGGCCTGATCCAGCGAGGCTGTTCTTAACTTCTGAAGCATCCTGTATGGCGACAGTTTGCACTAGAGAGCAGGGGTCTCCAATCTTGGCAACTTTAAGACGTTTGGACTTTAACTCCCAGAATTCCTGGGAGCATTAGCTGGCTGAGGAATTCTGGGTGTTGAAGTCCGCAAAACTTAAAGCTGCCACGGTTGGAGGCCCCTACTCTAGAGCATGTTTCGTGCTAGCCCTCCTGCTTAACCCTGGACAGGCCTCTGCGGTTTGATAGTGTCTCTGCCGCCCACCTCACCTTAGGTGTTCATATCTTGATCTGAAATGCCTCCAGGCAATCCACGTTCTGTTTGTGTGGGCCATTGTCGCTAAGGCTGCAGGGTGAAAACAAAGCCCGACAAGGTGCAGCTTGTTCATAAGTCCCCTCCCCTCCCTGAGCTGTCGGTGCTTGCCTGCCTTGTTGACTCCAAGGCTGCTGGGAGGTGCTGGAAGGGCCTGGCTTGCAAGATTTGGGACACGAAAGCACAACTGAATTGCACCCGGCTCTGCTGTTTGCTAAGTGCGTTTGCGGTTTGAGCAGAGTCTTCGACCTTGTTGTCACTTGTGACAGATTCCTGAAGCTGTGCAGAGCCAACTTTTGGTCTCCACCAGCTTCACATTTCCTAGCCAAAAAATGTCACTGTTGCTGTAGCTCGATGATTAAGGGCAGAGCACAAGGAAGAGTTCCTTGGGAAGATCTTGATTCTCTTAAAAACTTTCCCCGCTTCTGTTACAGGGAATTTTTTTTTTTTTAAGAAAAAGTGCATAGCTACATAAGGCACTGTGAATGCAAATAACATTAGCAAAAATTTACTGGATAAAAGGTTACAGATTTCTCTCCAAGTGCTAGGAAAATTCTTCTGGCTAATGAAATTTGTAGGACGTCTTGGTGCGTAAAGTTGCTTGAATCAAAGTCTTCCTTTGACATAATTATTTTTGCACAATGCTCAGGCTCGTTTAGAAAGCCTTGGCTTGCACGGGATTCTGGGGGCAGGAAAGAGCAAGTGCAGGGGACTCAAGTAGCCAGAGGTCTATGGGGATTCTCCGTCATCCAGGTCACGGTTGTCCCAAAGGTGCTTTTTCAAGGGGCAACTGGACTTTCTTTGTTTTCCTTTGAAGACGTTTCGTTTCTCATCCTTTAGCTTCTTGGATGAAAAGCGAAGTGTCTTCAAAAAAAGAACCAAGAATGTCCAGTTGCCTCTTGAGAAACCACCTTTGGGATCCAAGTAGCCAGGTTTTCCTTCCATAGATCATCAGGGCATATTGCAAAGGCTGCTTTCAAAAGGCAGATGCCACCTTTGTGGCTCCTGACCTTCTGCAGAGCTCTAACTAGATGGAGCTTTCTGACTGGTTTGGCCTCCTTGCTGAGCAGAACCCAACAGAAAAAAGAGGAACTCTTAGGCTCCAGGTACCAGTCCTGGGATCCTAGTGTGGAAAGTACCCCCGTGTGCAATTGGTAGAAAAGAGAGTTTTTAAGCAAACAACTTCTTCCTTTGTGGACATGAAGGCATTTAAAAGTCTTCCTGTGTACCACGCGAGCCAAGGAGCAGCACAGGCCTCCCTGGGCCCAGAGTCGTGGAGGAAAAGTTCCACTGAAATACCGACACTGGTGCTTGCTGGTGACGCTCCCTGGAAGGAAGCACAGAACCTGTTTTATTGTCAGCTTGAAAAGTGTAAAGTCATCTTTGCTCACTCAGGGCAGCCTGTGGTTGAAGAGCCGAAAGGAAGAAGCTCTCCGCAGGGCCAGCCTACCCTGGATTTTCCTGGCCGCGTTCATGTTGAATCTCCCTTGCTTGTTGTTTTGCCTGCAGCCGTAGCAGGGATCTTGACTCCACCATGGAGCAACCCTTTCAAATCTCGGAGGAGCAGAAGGAAACCCTGGTCACAGCAGGAAATAATGTGCTTAGCCATCAATGGGAGGGAAGAACTTCTTCACCTTCCAAGCTTGGCTTCATTCCTCTCCCTCCTCCTCCACCTGTGGTTGGGCTTTTATTCCAGGGCTCCAGGCAGAATTACAGGGAATGAAAAGTGATTCAACGGGGCCAAGACAGAAGAACCCCTGTTCTCCTCTTAAAAGGTGTCATGCTCTTCTGTTCATCAGGTGACTCATAAAGCCACAGGAAAGGTGATGGTGATGAAGGAACTGATTCGCTGTGATGAAGAAACACAGAAGACTTTCCTGACTGAGGTGAGTCCCCTTTCTGAAAAGGGTTGTCTTGAAGATGTCCCGGCAGCGGAGAGCACTTCCTTTCAGCAGCCCTGTGGCTTAAGGCCCCACCAGAGGAAAGCCACTTCGCTCTTGGATATTAGCTTATTTTTTTTATTTTTATTTTTTGTATATCAGAATTTGTTATTTTGGTTTTCAAAGGAGGGTGCGTGGGGGAGAGGCAACGGCCTCGGTTTATTCCAAGCATGGGAAACGTCCATCTCTCTTGCAGGTGAAGGTGATGCGGAGCCTAGAGCATCCCAATGTCCTGAAGTTCATCGGGGTCTTGTACAAGGACAAGAAGCTGAATCTTCTCACCGAGTACATTGAAGGGGGGACTCTGAAGGACTTCCTCCGGAACGTGGTGGGTGCCACTTCTTGCAGGCTGGGCCAGGGGAAAGAAGGTCCTTGTGGAAGAAGCCGCTAAAACACCCGGAAATGCAATCCCACTCCATGGCTGGCTCACGAGTCGTGAAAGAAGAAAGAGTTTGGTTTCTGGCTTAAACATGGTGACTTTTTCAACAAACCTGGGCTTAGCAGAGTGTGTGAAGCTGACCTGAGATTGCTTTGCTCCCTTTCAAATTACTCATTTTAGAGCAGGGGTAGCCCTTCCGGGCTGTATGTGAAATTTGATGGCAAATCCGGGACCTTTTACAAGATGGGTGACATAGTCAGCATTGACAGTTACAAAATGCCCACTTACTAAAGGTAAATGGCCCTGGGCCTTCTGTGTGCCCTTACGGCAACTAGGGGGAGATGGTCTGGGTGGAGCTGGGCAGGACCTGCTGCCTGGGCAAAAAGGGCTGAAGCACGTTGGAAGTCCAGAACCACAACATAACATCCAGAAGCGGCTCAGGTAGACCCCTCTCTCCATTCACTGGGAAGGTTCTCTTATTGTAACCCATTTCAATAAAAATAGTTTTAACCTTCCAAGGAGTTGATTTCCTGGCTGGTCGACCTAGTGGGATTGCATCAGTCTTGTAAACCTGATTGGACCTTCACCACTTCCTTAAAAATCCGGTGAATTAAGGAGACGCCTGCCTGAGCTGCTTTCAAATGTTATTTCGCTCTTTTCAACTTAAAAAAGAGTTCCAGCTTCTTTTACCTACGTAATGGTTCCTGGGTTTTTCCCATCAAGGTTCATCTTGTTCTTGTTTTTCTAAAAGACTCATTTGAGGGTTCATTTGAAGCCCAGAAACATTCCTGGGTGAAAAAATGATTCTGGATATACAGTTTTGCTTTGCAACCTGCTGGGTTATCATTATGAAATTCCTTCCATGCACAGCAGGGATTTCCTCCTCTTCCTCAAAGATATTTAAGAGGAGGAAATTTCTGGCGTGCACTGAAGGGATTTTCTGCAGGCACGTGGGGAAGTCCAGTTCTGCATCTTATCAGCTGCAGAAAATCCTGTTTCATGTCCTATTTGCATTCTGCTCTACACATTAGTAACAATTGGGTCAGTTTTTACATGCCCACCACCGCTGTGATGGCAAAACCCTTGGCATCAAGACAGGGAGGCTGTCTTGAAGACAATTTAATGAAGGGACCCTTTTTTCCTTGCAGGATCCATTTCCTTGGGAACAGAAGGTCAGCTTTGCCAAAGGAATTGCCTCTGGAATGGTGAGCCCCCTTCCTGGACCCCTCCTGGCCTTGCAAAGGGGTGGGTCTGAGGGCCAAAGGGAGAGGGTGCGGATCGCCAGTCCATTCAGCTGCGGTCGGAAGGTCTGCTGAAACCGACGTAGAGTCACAGAATGTCCTGGGGCAGCACCTGAGGTTTAGTTAGTCATGTGTTTTCCAAAGCGAGGCTGACGCAAGAGTTGGTTGCTTTATGGTACCTTTCTTGGAAGTTCAAAGCACGAAGAATGAGACCTGCCTGCATTTTAGCCCTACTGTAATTCTGATGAAGAAGGTTGGGTCCAGTGAGGACTAGAATCCGAGTCCTCAATCTCAGTTCATCGCCCCACCCCACAGCTTCTCCCCCCAGTTCTTCTTGGTTGTAGGGTTTGCTCCCTCCCCTGACTCTCCAGCAGCCTTGCCTCCAGGCATTGGCCCTTCCCAGGGGCCAAAGTAGCCCTTGGGCTGGCCTGTCCCCCATCTCTTGTGCTGCTCAACTGCCAGTGGAGGCTCCCAGGACAGCAGCCGAGGCTGAGCATGGCGCCTCGTCTTCACCTCTGGCTTCTCCCTCTTGCAGGCTTACCTGCACTCCATGCGCATCATTCACCGAGATCTGAACTCCCACAACTGCCTGATCAAACTGGTAAGTGCTTGCATGGCTTGGAATGCGCTTGGCCAGGTCCACTTCCTGCTCACCTGCCGAAGCCATAGGAGGAGGCTGGCTCTCCTGGTTCTTCGCCCCTTTCCCTGGGAAGCACCGGCCTCAGGTTGGACTGGCACAAAGGTCTCACAGTCGGAAAACTGACCCAACAGTGCACCAGCCATTAGAGGGGAGTCAAGGCCAATATGATTAATGTCAGCAGGTTGCAGCAAGTCAACTCCTCTCTTGCTGTTAGTAGCAAAGAGCACCAAAGAATGGTCAGCCGAGATCTTGCATGGGGCAGAGGCCAAAATAAGCATTTGACCACTGAGGGAGAATTTGGGGATCCCTGTCTCCAGAAAGGAAGAAGGCACTCTGTAATAGGGTGCTTTAGCCTTTGAGAAGCATGAATGCCAATCAATCCGGTGGTTACTACAGATTGTTTGGCCACAAATCCCACTTTGAATGGGAGAATTGCAAGCACACCCGCAATCACTTTCCTTGAGAATATTGTGGCTTGTGGAACATGCGGTTTATGAATCAAAGCCTGTTCATTGGTCTAACTACTCAAGGAAGATATAAATCAGGGGTCTCCAAACTTGGCGACTTGTGGACTTCAACTCCCAGAATTCCTCAGCCAACATAGCTCAGCAACAGCTGGCTGAGGAATTCTGGGAGTTGAAGTCCACAAGATTTAAAGCTGCCAAGTTTGGAGACCCCTGAAAAACAATGAATATCAGAGGTCCTTTGGTATTTCAGTGTCCCAGACTTATTGTTTTGCTTTTTTTAAGGCAAGCCAAACTTGTAAAGTTCTTTGAGGCCCAGTGAATTGATGAAAAGGCCTAAACTGGAGTTTTTTCATTGTTTTGTGTGCATTTGAATAAAACAAATCTAATTTCAATACAGTTGAAAAACCTTCATGCTTGAGAACCCAAGAACTGCTGGCAGTTGGCGAAGGCCGGAAGGGCCGGGGGGAGCTTTGGCTCCCCAGAAGGAGCTGCCTGGAGAAGGGCCAGCGAGGCTCTTGTGCCCCCTGAGTGGTGCTGATGCCACATGTACGAAATAGGTCCCCGGAACGTGGCACAGTGGTGCCTGCCCTCAGCATCAGGGCTTCCTCTCTCCTGATCAGGCCAGGCCTTCCCGGGATGGCTTGCTAATTCTTGTGGGTTTTGCTTTGCCTTTGGCCCAGGACAACACGGTGGTAGTGGCAGACTTTGGCCTCTCTCGGCTGATTGTGGAGGAGAGGAAGAGGCCCTCCCTGGAAAAGCCACTGGCCAAGAAGCGGACGCTGCGCAAGAGCGACCGGAGGAAGCGCTACACCGTGGTTGGGAACCCGTATTGGATGGCCCCCGAGATGCTGAACGGTAGGAGCCCCCTTCCTCCTGGGGCCATGGAGGAGCCTGCGAAACTCACCATTGCAGAGCCGGGCCTCTGGGCTAAGGCCACTCTTTCCAAAGGCCACCGGGCCTTTGGCAACAGTTGGTCTGTCCTCTTGTGGGCTCCACACAGGTGCCTTAAGACTGGCTTGGAGCCTGAGTGTCTACAGCCTTTTTTGTGCTAGTCAAATGAACCTATGGTTCGTTATGGGTGCAGTTTTGACAGAACCATTGTAAAACACGTCACATGAATGTGGGAAGCTTCAAACAATTGTAAATGTAACCTGGTTGCCGAGCGCCCAAAGTTCACTCACATGACCGGGGGGGAGGGGGAGGGGGCCACTGTTGAAACTTCAAATCCAGTTCATAGGTAGCCCTAAGATAGGTCCGTCCTAACATGAAACAGTTGCTAAGGAATCCGTCATAGGTCGATCTTGGGAGACAGGAGGGAGAGCCACAGTCAGGATAGTGGGTCTGACAAGCCTTATCTCAGCCAAGGGAAGGACTGGGGGCAGAGCAGGCATCTTGGAAGGGACCCTCCCTACTTCTCTGGAAGGGAAAAGGAAGGGATGGGGGACGTGCTGTCAAACTTGCAAGATTGTGTTGCTGTCGCCTTACTGCTCACAGTGGCTCCTCCTTCTCTGGATCACCTCGAAGGCTGACCGGCCTTGCCTCCCCTCTCCTCATTCCCCACCCCTCCCCATTTGGTGGTGGAAAGACATCTACCTGCTGGCTTTGAGCCTGATGTTTTTTTGAGGAGTGGGAGTTCCGGAAGGGCTGCCCTGATGCTGATGGGGAAGCTCTTGCTCTCCACTTCCTCCCCTCACAGCTCCCGGGGTTCCATGGCCACTGGACACACACACAAGATTCTTGCCCCACCCTGCAGGATAGTCAGGGCACCCATCCCTATTCTTCCATGCTCCCTTCTGCGCCCGGTTACCCCTAACCCTGCGTTGGTTTTCATCCCTATTGTCTCCATTCTAATGACTGTTTCCGATTCTTACAGGACAGAGCTATGATGAGACAGTCGATATCTTCTCCTTTGGGATCGTGCTCTGCGAGGTAAGCCCAGTCCATTGAGGGGATTTGGGTGGGGTAGGGGGCTTGACGATCGATCCTGTCCCGGAAAATGCCGGGGACCGCACCTGGGAAACTCAGGCTTTGTGCCCCTTGGGATTTCACCAGCCAGCCCCCTGTAAAGGCTGCCAGGGCTAGAGACGAAAAGTGAGGGTGGGCTTGGACTGCCTTCTGGACTACCCAGAGGAAGATTCAGTGGCCAGCCACAAAAGTGGGGTTGTCTCTGGTTTGGGCTGCTCATCTAAGAATGGAGCTGCCAGCTCACCTTTCCTGGCCAAGGACTGCAACCACCCCAGTTGTCCAATGATTGCACAGGTTTTTTTGGCCAACCTGGCTGACCATAATTCTTTCCCAAATGGGCTGGCAGTTCAGACCCTCTTGGTCAATGGACTCGGTCTCTGGATTTAAGGGGGCGAAGACTTCAGGAGGGGAAGCCCATCTGGGAGCTGAGGGCAGCTCTCCTCTTGCTGATTTGTTGTGAATTCTCTGAAAGATAACGTGGAACTCTTAGCAGCACACAAATAATGCTTCTGTTTCAATATTTTTCTTAGAAAGAGATTATATAAGAAATTGGAATTTTTATCAGCTAACCCACTGCCTACCAACTCTAATTTTTTTATAAATAGCACATATTTTCCCATATCAGAGATAATGAACCCAGGGATAACCAATGGACAGCTTTTGACCGCAATTTATTTTTCATCACTAAAAGTTTGCCATGTGTCAAAAAAGAAATATGGTTTTGGTTGTCCTTTTCGAGGATGTAACAAATGAGCCAGTTTTTCTGCCCCCATGATAGCTTAGATAATCAAAGCTTATTTATATTTTGTATTTTTTAACCACCCATCTCCCTCAGAGAAGGTCTGGGCAGTGTACCATATATTATAGCATTCATTGCAGACTTCCAATTTTTCTTCAGTGGCTGACTTCAAACAAAGCTAGCAGTAAGTCCATTCTGAATTCCTGATTGTTTAACTATTTTTGTAAATACTTACCGTTCCTTCCCTGCAATTTGTAAGGTTTGAGTACATCAATAGTGGGTTTCAAATCCCGTTGCTACCGGTTCGCTCGTGGACGCATGCTCTCTCGCACACTTGCTCAACGCTTCTGTGCATGGGCAGAAGCTTCTACGCATGCGCAGAGATGTCCGGGAAGGTGGGTGGAGCCTCCTGCTGCCGCCGCTACCAGTTCACCCGATCTGGGGTGAACCGGTAGCAACCCACCACTGGAGCATATCCACCCTAAGTGAAAGCCTACTCCTGCTTTTCTGGAAGTTACTCCAGCAAAGCATCAGTATAATTTTCTCTTACTTGGGAGGAAAAGCTGAGGCAATAACAGGCCTAGAAATTCAAATCTTGTCATAGTTTCAAGGTTGTTTTCTCAAACTGAGTCCAATCCATCTCATCCTGCAGCAGGAGTCTTCCACTGTAGGGAGGTTGCATGGCTCTGAGCCCTGCCTGTCAGTGGGGTCTAGTGTGGCAGCTTCACAGAAGCCAGGCTAGCAGGCATGAATAGCGTGGCACCCAGTGAAGGTTGCCAACAGGGGTTGTGAGAAGGGAGCCTGCTGTTCCCCTCAAGGCACCTTGGGCTGCCTGGGCGCTTGCAGTTGCCTCCTGCTTAGGCCTGGGACTCCTTTCTTGAAGCAACCATTGAGTCAGCAGGAGCAGCAGGTAGCTGAGCCACACGCCCTGGAGGGAATGACGGGGAATTGCTCTGCTCCAGATCATAGGACAAGTGTATGCGGACCCGGACTGTCTCCCTCGCACCCTGGATTTTGGCCTCAACGTGAAGCTGTTCTGGGAGAAGTTTGTTCCGGTGGACTGTCCTCCGGCCTTCTTCCCTCTGGCAGCCATCTGCTGCAGGCTGGAGCCAGAGAGCAGGTCAGTCTGTGGGGTCTCTGTGTGGGTGTGCCTCCTCTGCCCCACTCCCTTTGGGGGCTGAAAGCAAGCCGTTTAGGCGAGGGAGTGGTCGGCAAGGCAGCCCCATTGCTGATCCTCTGCTGGGCTTCTCAACAGCTTAAGAGGCTGGGGCAGAAGCAATCACTACCTCTGCGTAGAATGGCAATTTAGGGCCAGCTGCATTTTGGAAAAAGGCTTGCAGTTCTGCTCGGAGATCTGCTAATGGCTGCTGCTGTCAGGAAGGCTCCATTGCTACCTTCCCTTCTCCCGCGTTCTCTCCTAGGCCCCCCTTTTCGAAACTGGAGGATTCTTTTGAAGCCCTTTCTTTGTACCTGGGAGAACTGGGCATTCCTCTCCCTTCAGAACTGGAGGAACTGGACCACAGCGTGAGCGTGCAGTTTGGGCTGATTCGGGACAAGCACTCTGGCGATCTGACATAATCCCACCGCTCGGCCATCGCTGTGCGGCTTCTTTCCACGGATTGTCCTGGAGGCAGCAGAAAAATCTCCACCCCGGCCGTTTTGGGAGGGCAACAGGAAGGCGGCCTCTTTCGCCTCGTTACTTCTCTCCACCTCCTGTGCTCACCTCCTGTGGGCACTTCCTGAAAGCATCCTCCTCTTCTTCACGCCAATCGCTTCTCAGTACAGATGCTCTTTATCTTTGGGAATGCGATTCTCAAGAGTTGGGGTGTGGACCTGCCTTCCAACACAATACACTACAAGTTGTGAAGCCTCCTGGATGGGCTCACAAAGCAGAGTCCCGCCAGGATACAAATCTTGGGGTTGCCTTTGACTGGGACTCCCTCTTCTGCTAGATCAGGTAAGGGGAGGGCAACCTGGATTGCTTGCACTCACCTCTACAGAGACGGCTGAATTTTGCGGTTTGTCTCCCAGGAACAGCTCCGAACCACCATCTGCCTGGCCAAAGAACTCTTCATGCACTGTGTGGCATTTCATCCGTCTGCCCTGTAGGGCCACAGACATGGGTTGAGGGCCAGGCTGGGCAGCTTCTCCATTTGAGGGAGGGGGTTGGTGGAGGTGGATCCCTGGAAAGGAAGTGCTTCTATTCCCAAACTGATCAGGAGTGGAGCAATCAACGTGGGCCACAGATCTGAAGGACTGGCACATTATAGTCACTACCTCTGTCCTCCATTTCAGGCCCCTCAGAGAAACACTCGGTTGGGGCCACCTTTCCCCTCCCTCTTCCAGATGTAGAGGAGCTGCGCTGGTTGCATCTCTCCCCCCTCTGCAAAACACATCGAGGGCTACTTAAAGGTTGGCAACATTTACACCCCTGGATGTTGAACATCTCCCAGCAGGTCTGGCCACACGTCCCAAGACTGTGGAATGCTGTGGGTTGTAGTTCACTGGTATCTGGAGGGTCTTCTACGCCCCTTTCACGCTACAAGAACTCAAAATGCTGGGCCCTTGGACACAGGTCTAGGCGACTGCGCCAGATCTGGTGCATTTTAGACCAGATTTCATTTCACTTCATTCTTAAAAGTTGTGTACACGCACATGCGCTATAAATGGGCCAGCTCTAGGAAACATGCATCATGTGTTCAAGAAAGGTGATAACTGTTGTAAGCGCACAGATTTTTGTCTAAATTAAAAGCAATAAACTTTGTTCTACAAAGATGCCTTTTCTTGAAGCCTGATTTGGAGCCGACTGCCAAAGGCATTTTGTGAGTCTGGTCCATTTCCTCCTCTGGGTTGACAATATTTTCATTGCAAAGAACAAGAGCACCAAACTCCTGCAGTGCAACTACTGAGTTTGTGCTCGTGCTTGCAGGGCTTGTGTTGTTGCACAAATTCACTTGCTTTCCTTTGTAATGCCCAGTGAGGGAAGCTGCTTTTAATAGGGCATTAAAAGGAGACAAAACAGACCTGCTTTTGAACAGGAAAGCTGGGGTGGAGGTTTCCTTTGGTGACTATTTGGGTGTCGAACTCGATTTCATTGAGGGCCGCATCAGGGTTGTTTGACCGGGGGGGGGGGGGGGGGGGGGGGGGGGGGGGGCAGGATGGGCGTGGCCAGCTCAATGTCACTAGTGTCAGCACCAATGGTGATCCGAGCGCTCTGCCAGCAAAAACAGGCTCCTGAGCTCAGTTTCGGCTGTGATGGCCTCCTGCAACCCTCTGCCCGTTTTTACGGGCAGAGGCCCCGTGGGCCAGTCCTTCGCTGTTTCCAGGTCAGCCCAAGGGCCAGATGGCCAGATCCAGCCCCCACAGGCCGGATCCAGCCCCCAGGCTTTGAGTTTGACACCCCTGATTTAGAGAGTCTGCCAGAACCTCAGATGATCTGAGGAAGAGACTCCTGGGCAGTTGGTGGAGCAAATCCTAAACCTTTTGATGGGGCGGGGGAGGGGGGGAATGTCTGGCCTGGAATGAGTTTTGGCAACCTGAGACCAGCCTGGCCTTGGACAGGAGGCAGCTGGAGAGAGAAAGGAGGGGACGTGTGCGCCCCCAGGTGCAGGAGGTGAATCCCACCAAACAAGACACTTACAACCTGAATATTTTTATTTTTAGGTATGAGGTATTCAAAACACTTAGAAATAAACTGTATCCAAAGGCATTTAAAAGATTGTTAAAAACCGCTAAACCTGCATAAACAGAACTCGTAAGAAACCTCTGCTTTTGGCATCCAAGTCCCCGTCCCCTCCCTCGGGTGGTAAAAGGTTTTTTAAAAAAGCACAGCTGGAGTTGCTTCCTTGCTGGCACAAGAGGCATCGGCCCCCATTCCAGCCCTACCCAAAGCCCTTCTGGGGTGATTCCAAGCTTCTCCTTTGGGGCTGCGTCCCCCTCCCCCCCAAAAAAATCTCCCCTTTGCTCAGGCAGGCCTGGCCGCTTCCGCCCCGGGAGGAACAGGGAGGGTGATTTCCGTCTGGCTCCAGACTGGGGGGCTGGCAAGGCTGCGGCCGCTTTGAAGGAAGGGAACCGCCATATTATGTGCAGCCTTTTCAACAGCATCAATGTGCGCAGGATCGGATCCCTGCACAAACACTTTCCTTTCGCTAAAGCTCCCCACTCCAGCATGGTGCTGCCCAGAGAACGTGCAGGCCCCACAACGGAAGACCCAGAGGCAGCAGACCCTCCCAAAGTCCCACCCGGCCCCTTGCGTCAAACAGGCCACCTGCAGAGCTGCTGCTGGCTGGAGGGGCAGCCACGCCGCCACTCTGCTCTGCTCGGCTGAGCGAGTGCTGGGCGCTTTTCTGTCTGGGTGGCCTGTTTTTCAAACGGAAAAGCAAAATACAAATGGATCCCCAGGGTAAGTGGAGAGGCAAAGAGGCGTCCGCCTCAGAGGTCCAACTGGGGGAGGGGGGGCATCTCTTCCTCAAGCCCCCGGAGTGCCGGCCTGGCCCATGAGTGGAGTGTTTCCCCCCTGGATCTCCTCCACTGGAGTGGGGTTGGTGTGCACCACAATGACGTTCTCCTCCACGAACTCGCAGGCCGGGTTGCTGAAAGCTGAGAGGGGCAAAGTGATGCGCTGCATTTCGCGCTCGTTGGCTTTCTGCTCCTGCCGCTCTTTCAGGTCTTTGCCCCTGGAAGAGACCAAAGAGGCGGGGGCGTTTGTGGGGGCGTACCTACAACTTCCAACAGGTCTTAAGTGTTTTTTATCAGGGCAACCTGGCCTACCCAGCCTTGGGACAGAGCAGACTGCCTCCGCTTTCGCCTTTCAGCCCCAATCCAGGAGCCTTCGCAGGCAAACTATTTTTGTCCTAAATTTATATTTACTTTTCTTTATCAGTAAATATAAATTTCAGCAGGTGTTGTTTTTCCCAAGGCAGAGTAGGAAACCTGAAGTGTCCCGTGGCCCTGGTGCCCCAAGACGTTTGTTCCGGGTGTAGAGCCACCGCAGCTGATCCAATGGCCTCCATGTCTCTGGCAAGGGACACAGGGCAGTGGTGGCCCTTTGGCCTTTGATGATCCCCAAGAAACAGCAGAGGCCGCTGCTGGAGGCCACAGGCTGAGTTGGGAGAGTTTTTCTCTGCTCCACAAATGCCCTTCTAGAAACCTCTCCATGAACCCCCAAATGCTTTCAAGCAACTCTCCTAGATAGTTGAGGAATGAGAGAAGCACAACGTTGGCAGGAATAAACCAGGGAGAGCTCCCCCAAATCCATTCCTGCATAGTAAATAGGGTGCACACACACAATCCAGCCAATTTAATGGAGAATGAATTTTCATTTGCTACCAACTATAATAGTTGTCTCCCATGGCCCTCTGCCATCTGTGGGGCAGTGCACAGAATGTTGTGCCCCCAAATACAGAGATCCCCCTCCAGGACAGACTGGCTGGACACATTTCAGATTCTGAATGCAAATTTTAGTTGCACTTGCAAAACTAACCAAGGAGAGAAGCAACCTAGAACTAAGGAGAAATTTCTGACCGCGAGAACAATTAATCATTGGAACATCAGAAGTTGTGGGTGCTCTATCGTTAGAAACTTTTAAGAAGAGATTGGACAGCCACTTGTTGAAAGGGCACAGACCACTAGAGTCTGCTGCCTGAGCAGGGGGCTGGACTAGAAGGCCTCCAAGGTCCCTTCCAACTCTGTTATTCTGTGGCTGCAGGAGCAGTGGGGCTCCTGACCAAGTCCCAAAAGTTCTGCCTCAAGAGAAGAAAAGAGCCCCCCCCCCAAAGAATCTGCCTAAAATCAAGCTCCAAAGCCTGAGGGAGCACTAAGAATAAGGCCAAAGTGGGTCTGAGCCCCACATGCAAAACCTCAGAAAACTCAAGAAAACTATTTAACCAAAGACAAGTATTGCAGGGAGAGAGATGCACACAGGCACAACAGACCTTAAGATGGGAAAGAAAACACCCAGATGCACACCCTGCAACCCTCACACGCTTCCTTTCCGGACAAGATGGATGCTGAGGCTGGGGATTTGTGGAACCCCAAGGGGAGGCTGAGGTGTCCCTTTATTAAAAAAGAAAGAAAGAAAACCCGTCCACAAGGGCATAAAGGGCTGCTCCCCAGTACTTGCCTCTTGTACAGGTAGCCCAGCACAACGCCCACTCCGATGCCAATGAGGACTACTACCATGATAATGCCCAACACGTAGCCTGTGGGGGGGGGGAGGGGGGAGAAAGCAGCGAGGAGGTTAGTGATGCCCCTGCCCCCAATCTGAGCCTATCAATCTTTATTTATTTGTTTATTTATTATATTTATATACTTCTTCTAGGTTTGTGCCCGGCCCCCCAACAGCTAAGCTCCGCAGGAGCTCGGCGCTCTCCCCGGCCGCTGCTCCAGGGACAAAGGAACAGCGCTGGCCACTTTGCAGGGTGTGTGTGTGTGTTCCCCCTCCCTGCACAACGCCCATTGCCAATCCAGGCGCTCGGCAAGAGTTCCGCGGCAGAGGCTGGCGGGGGCCCCGGGGCTCCCTGCACGGCCCGCTCACCCAGCGTGCCCAGGTCCTTCTTCTCGTTGGGCCTCATCTTGACCCTCTGGCTGATGCCCACCACCGGCTGCACCGCGCCCGACTCGCCCCGGGCGGGCTCGAAGGCTTCGGGCGGCTCCTGGGCGGCGGGCGTCCGGGCGGGAAGGGCCGGCGAGCCCGGCGGAGTGGCGGTGGCATCTGCCGAGGAAGCGCACAGGAACAAAAGTTGCAAGGGACCTTGGAGGTCTTCTAGTCGGACCCGCTGCTCAAAGCGGGAGACCCTCCACCGCGTCAGGCAGCTGGGCGTCTAGGAAGGGCGAGAAAGGGCCGCCCGCCACCCCCGAGGAGCCCCGCTCGTTTCAGGCAGCCAAAGGGGGGGGGGGGGGGAGGCTGGGCGTTATGGGAGCTGTAGTTCAAGGCACCCGGAGAAAGGGCGGGGCTTCGCCGCGGGGCAGGGCCGGCCACGTGCCGGGGGCGGGGCCAGGTTGTTTACTCCACGGAGCAATGCGGCTGGGATGACATCACCCCGCAGGGGCCCGTCGCTACACTGAGAGCGAGCCAATCCCGAGCCGACGAGGGCGGGGACTCGGGAGAAAAACACGACGTCACCCTGCCCGCCCCGCCCCGTGCGGAGGGCCGAGCATGCGTATTCGGGAGCAATCATCGCGAGAGGGGGGGTCGTCGTGTGCCTTCCGCGCGTGCTGCCGTGGCCTCTGAGCACGTGAAGAGTGCGCCCGTTCTTCCCGGCGCCGCTTTGTCCGCCGCCCCCTGAGCGCTGCCCGCAAGGGACCGTCCTGGGCCGAGCAGCCCGGCGCCCCACCTGGGAAGCCCCCCGGGAAGCGCCCCGCCGGCAGCTGCCAGACCCGGGCAAAGTGCACGTGCGGACGGGCCCCGCTCCGCCCCCCCCCACCCCGTCCGGGCTCCGCGCGAGCCACGCACCTTCGGCCGCGGTGGAAAGGCGCAGCAGCGCCAGCAGCAGCAGCAGCAGCCGGGCAGCCTCCATCGGGCGGCGAGGCGAGGGGAGGCGAGCCCGCCCCGCGGCTCCTGCTCGTGTTCGGGCGCGCGCAGCCGCCAGCCCCGCAGGCCGCCCTCCCGGCGCGCAGCAGGCAGCCGACTGGGGGCGCGGACCAGGGCTCCCATCCTCCGCAGCCGGCCAGGGCCGGCCCATCTGGAAGGGCGCCGCGGGCGGGTGCGGGGGAGAGGCTCCGGAGCGGCTCCGCCTCGCGCGGGGAGGGAGGGAGGGAAGGAGCGCGGATGGGTTGGCTTGGCTCCGCCGCCGGGCTCGGGAGGCTCGCGCTGCGCGGTCCCCGCTCCTGAGCTCCCCGGCCGGGTGGGCGGCTGAGCGGGGGTCGACCCCGCGAGCAGAGCGGCTGTCCCGGCTCCGCAGAGCTCGGCGGCGGCTCCGGCCCGGGTGCGGCAGACGGGCGGCGCTCGCTCTCGGTGCTGGGTGCGGCCGAGTCCCTTGTGGCCGCCGAGCTCACCCGAAGGCCTCCTGCGCATGAAGAAGAGGAGTTGGCGGCCTCACTAGGAGCCCTTTGAAATCAGGGAAGGCTGCTGGCCTCCGAGTTGCCAAATTGCATTGTGTTCACACAGCGCACCAGGCTGCCGTGAAGTTGGATTTTATGCAATTTAGTTGTTTGCTTTGTTTGCATTAAGCTGCTCACGGTGGTTTGTCAGCTACAATTTTTAGCACAAGGGGATGTGTGGGGGTGACAGGTCTGCCCCTTCAGTAAGTGAAAATGGGTTAGTTCACAATGTTCCAAACTTGGTTTTGTGAAAATCTGGCCAGAGGCTTCCCAGGAACACTGGCTTGGAAAGCTCGGGAGCCGCCTGGCTTCCCCAGAGTCATTCCTGTTTCTCCACATTGGTGCACCAAGATCTGCAGGTCTTGGACAAAGACTTGAGGGAGACGGGTGTGAGCTGATTGTGAGAATTGGCAAGACCCCTTCTGTGCTGCTGTGGCCAATGCTCATGCCAGGAAGAGGGAAGCAGAATGAGCGGCCGAGGGCAGGGATGCTTCAGGGTGTGGCAGGATCCTAAGACTTGGAGCACAGCAGAAACATAGTTCGTGGACATCATTACCAGCCCAGGATTGCTATCATTCTGTGTTGATTTGTGGCAGCTGCGTATCTGCTTCTCCTTGCGGGGCACAAAGACTTAAGCGTCTTCAAGGCCTGGCCTCCATCTCCTCTCCAGCCTGCTTCTGAGGCAGCCCAAGATGGCTCAGGTGTTCTAGTGTAGAAATGTTTCCTTCTACCAGCACAAGACCTTCGGTGTGGACCCTCCAGGGCGCGTAGGAGTCTGACGCGGTATTTCTGGGGGCTGAGCCTGTTCTGCAGGCGAGCAGGATCATGCTTGGTGCATTACAAGTCATCACCATGAAGTTGGGTGCTTTTCGAAAACAGGGTGGCAGACAAAGTCAAGGCAGCTACTAGTCTGGTAGCTACTTTCTACCCACACATCAGTGCAGGACAAATGCCAGGAGGGGGTTAGCACCCATACCTTGCTGGGTGAAGATGCCAGGACTCGAGTCCAGCAGCATTCTTGCTGATAGCCTGATCAGGATGCTCTTTCTTTAGTGCTTGAGATGGGGAGGGGGCATTCTGCATGGCAGTCATCAGTGCAGCTCGGGCTGACATGGTCTGAATTGGCTGAGTGTAGCTAAGATTTCACTTCTCGGCCAATAAGTTCCACGGATGTTATCAAATGCCTTTTTGGGCAGCCCTTGGAGGTGGCAGTAGAAAGGGGGGGCGGGAGCAGGAGCAGGTCAAGGAGATAGTGCCCGGCGACCAGGCTTTGTGCCAAGAGCCAGCTGTGTGCACTCCCAGCTCTTGTTTGGATGCCCTGGAGGAGCGAGGCCTTGGTTCACCACACTAAAAGCTCAGCCCTCCCCAAAGAGCTATTTTTTGAAAGCCGATGATAGATGCCCGAATATCCACCCCCTCTTGGCTCCTTGCTTCTGCCACAACTACTCAAACAGCCTCATTCTGGAAGCCAAGTTTCAGCCTTGGGCCTTTGCCAGGCTGGCACTCTAAGCAGCACTACCTTTCCTGTGCCAAGCAAGCTTTTAGCCTTTCAGCTCAGAGTCACCACAGGACTCTCCCCGCCCTACTTAGGGACAGAATCTGCGGTGTTATTGGACGCCAAGTGGACACTCTGCAACCTTTCTGTGGTTGCCAAGATCTCAGGTGCAGGGCAAGGACAAACTGAGTTTGGTAGTTTGGCTGGGTTGGCAGTGGCTCTCAGGCTCCCTCCCCTGAGGCTTTCCTGCTCTCCTTCACTGATCACAACCCCCCCCCCCCTTCCTAGCTTAACTGAAGTCCCAACCAAGTTTTCAGAGCGCCCCAAGATGTCCCACACCTTAACAGGGCCTATTTATAAGAAGGCACCCAGGCCAGCTCTCCGATGGACTGGCAAGGGGTTGCCTGCCTCAGGGCTCTTCCATGGGGTCTGCTTGGCCTGGCAGCAGCCCCCCCCCCCCAACTGCTGCTGAGGGCAAGAGAGCTGCCTGTCCACCCCTGCAGAGTGGCCTCTGTTGTCCTTCCTCCTCTAGGGGTTTTTCACTTCTGTGCAAAGATGCATTTAGGGGTGAGGGGCTTCAGATTGTTGGCAAATCCAAGACCCACATGCTTCCAAAAAGTGCCTTTAATTCTCGTCATGGTAAAAATATTGAAAGGTGCAAGCAGATTTCCAGACAGGCTTACAGGGAGTTAACTGAGGCAACTCTGAAACGTTTCCTTTCTGTGCCCCGACGCTGCTGGGCTTGGCTACCTCTTCTCACCCCCTTGAATTTGGCCCGCTCCCCGCAGACTCTACTGCACTGCAGAGCCCCCCCCCCCCCGGCCTTCCGCCTTGGTCCGTGGGTTCAGGGCATTTGTCTTCGACAGCCGGATGTTGAGGGGCCTCCCCCGTGCCAGAAAGCCCGCCCTCTTGCTTCTGCCACGTATCGGGGGGTGCAGAAGGGGGGAGGGAGGCTGCTTTGGGGTGCCGCTTTCCCCACAGAATGGCTGTAAAGCGTCTTCTGGCTTCACGGAAAAGATCAACGGGGTGGAAAGGTTGCCACCCGAGTAGTAAAATTGTGGCCGATTCCCTTGGAGGGCGGGGCAGTGCCAAGCTAGAGCTGAGCGTCCCCTCGAAGCACGGCAGCTCTGAAGGGGGCGGGGGGGGGTTGTGTCAGCATATGCCTAGGGCGCCTCTGGGATCCCTCCGGCTGTGTAGCCCCCCTCCCCTCCCAAGAGACGCCCCGGAGTCCAGCTGCCACCCAGGGAGGGAAACGGGGGGGGCACTCTTGAAGGGGGCTTAAGGTCTGGCCGGGCAAATCAAATGCCTGCAGGAGCCCCGGACCCCCACAAGGCTCCGTTTGGCCGGCTCTCGGCTTCTTCGGGGCGGCCGGCCCGGCTTGCTTCGCTGCGGAGCGGAGCGGCGAGATCGGCTTCCAGGCCCGCAGCCAAGAAGGGGGAGGGGGGATTCCTTCTGCCCCCTCCCCCATCAGGAGGAAAGTGGGGCCTGCCCTTCCCCGCCGCCCTGCCTGCCTGGGACGCCCCCGACCCCTCCCGGGGGTCCCCCGCAGCTTTGCCCCGAGGAGGCGGCGGCTTAGGTTGCCCGCGATCCGGCGCAGTCCGGGCGGGGAGGCAGAAGCGCCGCCCCCGCTTAGCCCGGCTCCCCCGAGGAAGGCGCCCCCAGGCCGGCCCTGCTGGAGAGACCGCGCTGCTGCCTGCGGGGCCGCTGAGGGAGGGAAGCGGCTCGGCCTTTGTGGAGGCGGCGGGACCCGCCCTGTAACCCGGCTTGACTCGGGGGGCGAGGGTGGGGAAGGCTCCGCGGACGAAGGGCCGCCAGCGCCCTCGAGGACAGAAGCGGCGCTCCAGCTCGGCCGCCCGGGAAGGCGGACTCGCCGGCGGAGCTCCAGGCAGGCGCGGCTGCCCCGACGTGAGAAGAGCCGAAGGACGCCGGAGCTGAGCCGGACGGCCTGCGAGGGGCAGACGGGGCGATCCCCGCCGAGGGGCCGCGGCGCTTCCCGTCTCCCCTGCCTCGATCCGGCTCTGGCTTCGAGGAGCAGCAGCAGGGCGACCTCCGAGTTATGGGGAGGGGAAGCCCCACAAGCAGGGCGGGAACCTCTGGCCGTCGGGCGCTGTTGGTACTTGGAATTCCCCCTCTCGCCCCCCCCCCCCCCCGAGCATGGCGAAGAACAGCAGCCGCGTTTTGCAGAAATGGCCCTCAAAAGCCGGGGGAGGGGAGAGAGAGATGCTCCTGCTGCTGCCTCCCAAGGCCCAACTCGGGGTCTTGGCTGCCTTGGGTGGAGAACCCGTCCCGTTGGGGCTTCTGCGGGGTCTCCATTTTGAAAGGCTGCAGACAGAAACTGTGAAAGTTGCTTCCCTTTTTTTACCCAACACAACAGGCCTCCCTCATCTCAGCTGTTCGAGAGACCCCCGTTTCCATCCTGTTAGCAGCATCTGCCCTTTGAAGTGGGGGACCCCTTAAAATGCCTGGCCAGCCATCCTGGCGTGTGCTCCCCATTGCTCTGGGACCTCTTGGGATTTCAGAGGGGCGCACCCCCAGCCGGGTTGCAAGGATCAGGGTGTGGGGAGAATGAACTCTAGAAAGAATCTCCAAAATAAATGGTGGCACTGCTTGTACCTTTTTCCTGCTGAGGGATGAAGCTGGATTTTGGGGCTATGGGAAATCTTGAGTCCAGCGAGGCCTTCGGGGCACCATGCCCACTGTGGAGGGTGGAAGGGCCCCCCCACGTCTTAAAATCCCCACTTGCAACCGGTTTCATCAGTTCCCCAAAGAAGCAGGGGGCCTCCTCTCGCTTCCAAAGGCTGCTGTAGCTTCTGAAGAAGCCTTTTTTGACCGGCTTCTTTAACCTGGTTAAGGAAGGGCTAATAGAAGAATAGCATGGTCTGCCTGGCTCCCCATCTTCACTAGGGGAGCAGGGGAAGAGACCCATTGCCAGCAAAACATTGTTTCCTTCTAAAATGGGAGATGAGTTACTTACTGCTACGCCAGGATTGTGTAACTTTGGGGCCTAAAGGAAGCATTGCCTCTTCTGGATGCCTCTTCTGGATTTCAGAGTCACTAATTCTCCCCCCCTCCCTCCCCCCCCTCTCTATCTCTTGGGTGGGGTGACGCTACCAAGGAGCAGACACACAAGCTGTCCCTCTGTTGGGTGGGACTACCACAAGTTGCTTTTCACAGAGCTGCCCTGGGAGAAGGTTCAGAAACTACTCTGTGTGTGTGTGTGTGTGTGTAATGTTCAGCAGCCTGCTTGTCAATAGATGGAAGTTGGCACAGCGGAAGGGCACCAATCCTGTGGGAGATGCTCCAGGTGCTGGTTGACTTCTGGGCTCAGTTCAGGGAACTGATGGATCAGCTCCTTGCTACCTTCCGGAGATCTACTCCAACACCCCACCCACTCAGAAAATGCTGGGTGGGTGGGTGGGGGTGCTGCCTCTCCTGAGGAATGGAGGAGACCCAGATCAATGGTGGCTGCACACTGAGCAGCAGCTCCTCCCCCCCAAGAGCAGCCTGGGAGTCTGTTCTTCCAGAGCTGGGGGGTGGGGGCATAACAAGAGGCGGCTCTTGTGAACGATGGCAACTGGACGAGTTGTGGGTCTATGCAGTGGTGTTTTTGTGACCTGCAAGCTGCCTGGAATCCTTTGAGGCAGCATACAAGGAGATGCACAAATGTGTGTGTGTGTGTGTGTGTGTATTCCCCCTCTATAATTTTGCATCTGAAGAAATGGATTTGTTGGCAACTATGTTAAGCAGCACTGAATGCGAGACCCTCCAAAGAGGCCAGAAGCAGAGGGCATCTCAAATTGTAGCTTTGCTGTTTTCAGAAAGTTCTGTGAACTGCTGCCTAATCCTCTTGAAAAGGAGAAGCGTCACATCCGCACACACCCACTTCTTGTGCATTTTCTGGGCTTCACCTCCCTGCCCCAGCTCCACCTTTGCTTCAGAGCTCCATGCTTGACGTGCCATCTCCAAAGGACGTCCTTGCAGGGAGAACATCAAACCCTCGAGCTCCCCGCATCACCACATCCCCTTGTGCTGCTCCTGCCACATGTTCTTCACCCAAGGAAGGCCCTCTGGATGGGCTCACATGCTCGAGCATCATACATTTGGCCTGGTTGTGTGCACCCAACTGCTGCACCTTGTTTAATCTAATCTCTTAGGATTCAAATCTAGGATCTCCACTAACTTGGAAATCCAATGGCTAAATTGCTGTTGGTCCCAGAAAACTTGCATTTCAGCCTTCCTGGGCAGCCTTCAAGCGATGCCCTGCAGAGCTGTTGGACACACACTCACACTCACACTCAATCCATTCCCAGCCGAACTACTTATTTGTGGCTGCAAATATGATGCAGTTCATCTTGGAGTAAATCACAGAAGCTGCATTCGCACAATAGACTCACCAAGATTAGCGTAACCATGATTTCCAATAACATAGTCAAAAGTGGCTAGCTAGTTTATGGCTTGGTATAAAAAGGGACTCTAATTTTGCAGGATTTACCTTTCTGGAAGACGTGCCAAAGATGGTACAGCAAACAGGCTGGGCAACCCCATGGCATTCAGAGTGTTACAGATGCCACTGCAGCCCTCCAGAGACTCTGCCTGGGCATCTGGAAGAGAGGGAGAAGCAGCAGCCGTTGACGTTCCCCCAGCCTCCTGCATTCTGCCCGGACTCCAAACTCTCTCTGGGCAGCCTGGCTCTCCTCTGAGAGTCGCCCAAGCAAAGGTGGCAGTGCCACACACCAAACAAAAGCCAAGACCACTTCCACATCTCTCGTTCACACTCAGCGAGGCAAAACCAGCAGTAACCTGGGCCACCATCATGTGGACTCCATGATGGTCTTCTGGAAGATCCACAAAGGTCCGTTCAGAGGGAGATGTGGCCGGGTCCCTATCCTGATTGCTGGCACTGTTGTGCTGCTGTCATGACTTTCCCTGCTGCGACCACAACCTCCCCCACCCACTCTCCACAAGCTGCCATTGTCCTTGCCACCCCCCAGCTTCACCAAGAGGCGGTGTGGGGGTGTGGGGTGGTGGCTGGTGGTGTTCCTCTGATTGAACAAGATCCTCTCTCGCAAGGCTCCTTCCCACCAGGAGGCCCTTGGCTCCCAGCCCAGAGCAAATCTTACCTTGCTCACCAGAGGTTGGGGAGCCTGTGCCCCCCAACCTCTTGTCTATCTGAGCCTCGCACAATTCTCCCCTTCCCTCCCCAGCAATAGTACAATTGCCTTGTGGGTCCTCTCTAGGTGTAATTGGGAGAAGGCCTGCGAGCCGCAATTAAAGCTGATCTGCTGCTCAAGGAGTGCCGTGGAAAGAAACCAGGTTAGGCAGTGGGACTGCAGGGAGGGCAAGTAAGTTATTTTTAAAAAAGAAGGTGGACTCATTGTTTGGGGCAACCAGTCCCGAGGGCTGCATATATTCCGGAGGAATCACAGGCCAATGGCATGGAGCAATGGGGGAAGGGGAGGGTTGGGCCTTTAGTCTGATCTAAGGCGGCTTATGTTCCCAGAGACAAAGCTAAGCAGAGAGAGAGGAAGGTGCGCCCCCAAAGGTGGCAATCAGGAATGGCATCTTCCTACCAGAGCAATCTCTCTTCTGCCACCAAAGCACAGAAGCACCTTTCAATCCCTGTGCCAAACAAATAAAAATAAATTTAAAAATTTAAAAAAGACAAAAGAAAGTTTATAAAGTAACATTCTAACTTCTTTAATGCAGTCCAATCCAATAATTATTTTCTGCTTTGAAATCACTCTGTGAACTCTCTATTTATTTGCACAGGAGGTTGGTGGTACAAAAAAACATTATCATCTAATTGAAAATTTTAAACTTCTGGAGGTCTTTATGCATCAACCAACCAAGAGTGCCCTCTTACCTTCTTTTAAAGTTTAAGCTTATTTCTCCCACCCCCAACTTTCTTTCACTTTGCATAACTATATTATCCCGTAGACTTAAAAACAATCAACTAGGCAAGGTTTTAATTATGATACATCTAAAAAAAATTAATCCTATCCTAACATGACTGCTGCTTTAAGAGCTCTCTGTATAATTGCCCTGGAAGGCATCTCAGTAGCAAATCACTACAACAGGTCCTAAAATCATAAATGTAATAATAATAATAATAACCATAATTATAAGAGAGAGAGAGAGAAAGAGAGAGAAAGAGAGAGAGGGGGAGAGAGAGAGAGAGAGAGAGAGAGAGAGGAAACCAATGGCCAAGTGTTGAGGATCAGAAAAACAAGCCAGCCACACAACTGAGGCGTCCCTGCACAAGGTCCTCCGGGAAGCTGCTGCTATGCCCTCCGGGGGGTCTCGGGCAGCCTTCTGGTCAGCTGGGGAATCTGGTGGCATCTCCTCCTGTGGCATCTCTTTGCTTCTTGCCAACTGCCCTGTCTTCTTGAACCGTGGCTGGCTTTGAGAAGCTGGCCTCCCGTGGATTTTCCTTTCCAAGGAAACAGCCACGGTACCTACCGGGTATCACGGGGGATGTGTGGATGAGCAGACAAGATGGGAATCCTGAGCAGAGAGGGCCGAAGGGCAGAGGAACGCTGGGCTCTGCCAGCTGAAGCGGGACATCTCCAAATTCTGGATCCAGCTTTGGGGTATCTCTTTTGTTCACGGGGTCTTCGAGCCAGGTCTCTGCCAGCCTTCTGCTCAAGATCCCCCACCCCCTACATCTCCACCCTCGTACAGGGACTCCGCAGATTGTTAGCTGAAAACTGTCTCCATCTGGGGAAGGGTTTGGAGAGAAAAGAAAGAGGAGGAAGGGTGGGCACCTCAAAGGAATTTAAGTCAACCTCTCCCCACTCTAAAACTGCATCTGGTATCTCACAGCCATCTTCTCTAGAAAATAAAAACTGACTGCTGCTTCTTAAGAGCCAAGGCGCCTCACTTTGCGTCTGGCCCCATCGCTTGCTGGTCGGCTTCTGGATCCACCAGAGACGAGGCAAATGCGGACTGCACAATCTGAAACCCAAATGATTCCAGGAGAGACATGTTCTGTTGGGGGGAGAAAGGGGACCCCAAGGCAGAGGCCAAGTCCCCTAAGGGGGCCCCCAAGGAGCGGACGTGAACTTTCTGTATGTGTTTGTTGAGATAGGACTTGGATCTGAAAAAGCTGCCACATTCGGGGCAGGGGTACTTCTTATCCCCCTCTGACTCCAATTTGTTTTTGGTGACCACCATGTCACAGGAGAAGGAACCGTTGGCGTTCTGTTTCTCGGGCGTCTTGAGGTCGCTGGCGTCAGAGAGGTCTCCGTAGGAATCTGAGCTCTCAATCTGGTCCGAATGTGAGCATTTCTGGCCTTCTAGGAAGAGAAAGAAAATGGTGGTTTTCAAATCCGACGGTGGCCACCCGTTTCCCAGGGACGCCCCTTCTATTTCTTCTATCCCATGCAGTGGGTAGTCTAGCTGAGAAGCGCAGCCACAGCTACCTTAAGTACCGCAAAGCATTAGGCCAGGAATGTCCAACCTTGGCAATTTTTAAGTCTCGTGGGGTTCGACTCTCAGAACTCCCCAAACAGCCTGGGCGTCTGGGGAATTCTGGCCGCTGAAATGCACAAGTCTTAAAGTTGAGCATCCCTCATTAGGCCCTCAGAGACACACACAACGGCCCCAAGAGGCTCCTAGCTAAATTGGCCCAACTGAGGTCCAGGGCAGATTCCAAACTAATTGTCTGGGCTAATTGTCCATCAAGATGGCAACGTCATCAACGTGCAACAAAATGTCCCACACCACGTTTCAATCCGTTTGTGAAAGTCTCATCCCCTGGACTTATCTACTGCAGCTGCTGGCACCTTTATGGGCAAGGGGGATGTGTTCATGGCGTGAAAGTGCAACGGAAAACAAGAAACCTCCTCCCCCTCCTCCCCCCAAAAATTCACAATAGAGAAGCCGGCGTCTGCCCGGGAAGTGCAGCATCCCAGGTCAAGCTAGGAGGAGGAGCCGTATGTGAGAATCTGGCTGCAACTGCAGAGGGATGTTGCCTGCAGACCCCAAAGGCTCAGCCGCTTCTCTGGCCGGAAGTCAAGCACACTGAGAGATGCAGCAGCTGGGCCACTCTCTAGGCTCCCCCCACTCCCCCCACTCCGTAACCCATAAAATAGAGACCAGGCCTAAGTGCCCTTCCCGCCTATAACTGCATCCCTTTGCCATGTCAGGACAGGCCGGGACAGGTTTACTTTCATCTGCCCAGACACGACCCCAAGCCGGCTCCTCCACTCAGCCGTTTGGGCTTTTGGGATCCCAGCCACCGTCTTCATACGTGGGCTGAACCAGGCCATGCAGTGAAGCCTCCTAGAGTCTATTTCTTTGGGTACAGCATGTGATGTGTGAATGCAGCATCTGTCTCGTGTGAACTCTGGTTTAGGATTTACCATTTTGAATGAGCATGGCCCAACTGGGAAGTGGCTACCCTACGTTGTCGTGCCCCGCATTGGGGGGGGGGGGGGGGGCAGGGTCCCTGCAAGACTGCTCCAACACTGCCGGCAGACCTGAGGGTCGAGCTGTCCCAGGAGCAACGGGTCTGCGGAAAAGCCCCGGCAGAACCATTTTTGCACCCAAACATGAACGAAAACATCCCACATCAATGAAACCTCGCGACACGATCAATCAAGTCCCATTTTGGCTGAGCCAGAAGACAACCTCCAAACCAGTGGGGGTGATGGGTAGCGATGCCATGCCGGCCAGAGATGATTTAGAGCCCTGCTCCACATGGGGGACACGGGGGAGGCACAGAAGAGGACGAGGAGTGGAGAAGAAGGTCCCTCAAGCGACAACTTCTAATTACTTTCCTCAGGAAGCAAACCCAGATTCCCCCAGCAGACCCACAGAACGGGCTCGATTCAAGCACAACAAAGGGGTGGTGAGGACAGGCTGCTCTCCCCTCCAGGAATAAAAGCCTGGAAGCTCTGGTGGGCACTCCAAGCACGGTGCAACTGTCTTCTCAGCCTTCAGAAGCCGGGACCCCGTGCCCATTCTCACTGGGCAGGACTGCCTTCAACTGCTAGCAGGGTCTGAAGCCAGGAGCCTCCCTGCACATTAACACGAGATCAGCCAGAGCTGCCCCGCCTCCCTGACATCCACGGCTGACCACCTGTCTGGGGGCCACCAAGCTGTCCATCAGAAGGCTGAGCTGTCCTCACACTGAGCAGCCTTCCCACACCTGGTCTTCTGCCCACAGGTGCGCCAGGCTAGGGCTCTCCTCTTTTCCTGCCATAATGGGAAGGTTGCCAGGAGGCCTGAAGCATGCATGAAGAGAGGAGGGGGAGAATTAAGCCCCATCCAGGAGGCAGCCTGAACTTCCTAGGCTACAGATGCTAACATGGACGCCAGAGATCAGCCAGAGGCACCCTTGTCTGGAAAATACCAGGGGTTCTTTGTGAGGGAAACACTGATTTGATGGTCAGAAAGACAACCACAGAACACATGTTTCAAAAACTGCTCTCCATGCAAGAAACACAATTCTGGAGGGCCCTGAGCCCTGGGTGGATTTAAGAATGGGAACAGCTGATCTGTGTCTCTTCAGCAGGATAGTGAGGCAGACACACACACCCTCCCACCCCACCCCCAGAGACAGCCGCATCTCAGAATCCCAGAGCCGGTGGGTGCCCTGGACGGCCTGGGCACGGCCTTCCCTTGCTCCCTAAGTCCTTTGCTCGGTTCTCTCCTCAGCCACGTGACGGGCCCCTGGCCACCCACCTGTCCCCTCCCCACCAAAGTCCTACGCCGAGATCGGGGGAGGGGTCGCTTGCCTTTGATGCCATAGGTCCTGACGCTGTGGAACGCCGCTCCCCCATTCGGAATGGGCTCCGGGTGCCTGGAGACCTGGGGAAGGGGAACACCGTGGTGGGTTTTAACATGGACCTTTAAGTAGGAGGCAGAGGAGAAACCTAAACAAGACAAAAGGAGATGAGATCCTGCCACCAGCACCGACGCGCCTCTGCCTGTCTCCCCTCGGACCTCTCCGGCCGCTCCCAGGACTGGCGCGACGGGTCTTGGAAGAGGCAGCAAGCTGCAGAGGGTGCCTCTCCTTTGTGCCCCTCCATTGGGGGGAAACTGCCCAGGAATGATGGAGCCAACAAAGGAGAATATTTGTAGCTCCGGGCTGAAATGAGGATCCTTGGTGCTCTCTGAACTTGGTTGTTTTCTTGCAGACGTTTCATGACCTAACTAGGTAACATCATCAGCGTTAGCACTAGCACTGATGATGTTGCTTTCATTACGACTTATGGGCACAATGGAGCTCAACATTTCCATTGCGAAGCAAAGCACATGTTAAGTGAGTTTCACCCTATTTTACCATTGGTTTTGCCACAGTTGTTAAGCGAACCACTGCAAGGAAACAGCCAAGCTCAGAGAGACGAGGGGAGCTTCCAGGCCCAGCCGATGCTGCGGCAAGACATGCCAGGACTCTAGAATCCATTCACGGCCGTGTCCCTTCCAGAAAATCGCACACCAGGAATACCTGTAAACACTCAAGTCTGCTCTGCTCTGGGAGGAACCTATAATATCTGGTTGGCAGTCCAGAACAGGCCAAAGTGAGAAACTTTGGCCAACACATCAAGACCAAGGAGATGCGTCTTCTGGTAGAACAGGGGAAAAATCTCCTGGAGAAGGGAGGTCTGGTAACTCAAGTCCCACCAGATAGGACAGGACAACTTCTCCAGAATTCCCCACCAGCAAAGCACCAGGGGTGTTAGGTGGCAGGGATGAGACTCAAAAGACTCTGCAGAGGACACGAACCCACCTTCTCCACCTTCTCGGCTGTTGGTCAAACACCACTAGACCCCCAGGAAGAGTCAGGTGGCATTTGAAAACAAAAGTCCCCTCCCGTTGCAGGAGGACCTCTCCTGCGGACAGTGTCCTCCTAAGGTCAGCAGGATCTCTGATGACGTCTTGCTCACATTTCCTGCCCTTCCAGGGAGTCTCTTCTCTATGCCAATGCCCAAGACCCTTAAGTAGAGGGGCAGAACCCAGACCCTTCTACCCCTGAAGCCATAGTTCTCAACCTTGGTAACTTCCTCAACCTTGGCACCTTTAAGATGGGTGGACTTCAATTCCCAGAATTCCCCAGCCAGCAAAGCAAAGCCCTAAGCCAAGAAGCTCATGGCTCACATGCCATTCTCATGTCTTTATGTTTAATTTTTCGTTAGTGGAGAAAACCAGGCAGAGACCTTCATTTAGAAGATCAAGAAAAAAACCAGTTTCTCTTGTTTTCCTGAGAGAGAAAATCACATGATGTTACTTTGGATATAGAGTGATTGTTGTAAAACTTTTGGGACACCAGAAACCTCTACACCAGCCATGGAACTTCTGGTTCAAATAAGAGTGTTACCTACCGTGTGTTCCCTGAAAATAAGTCCTAGCGTGCACCCAATATAAGCCCTATTAAGTGCCTGAGCAACCTGCCCATTCCGTCTGGTTATTTGGGGTGGGGGGTGGGGAGTGGTGCTGTGTGCAGGACCCCTGTTGCCCCCACAGCCTGCTGGTTTAATGGGACCATCTCGTCCTCAGAAATGTCCGACAGCCCCATTTTTCTGATGCTTTCCCCTTATTTAAAACTGACTGCCTATTTAAGGCTTTCTGGTTCCTGGTCTTTATGCTGCCTGTGCAAAATGCTGCTTCTACAGATGCGCTAAGTATCATTGCTTGCTGTATCTGTATTCTACAGATACAGCAAGCAAGTAAAGCTGCTCCTCGACTTACGACCTAAATTGAGCCCAAAATTTCTGTTGCTAAGCGAGACACTTGTTAAGTTCAATTTTGCACCAGTTTTCTTGCCACAGTTGTTAAGTTAGTCCTATAACCATTCAGTGATGGTTCAGTGAATCCAGCTTCCTCGTTGACTTTGCTTGTCAGAAGTTCGCAAAGGGGGACCCCCATGACTCGGGACACTGCAACCGTCGTAAATGTGAATCGTTGCCAAGGGTCTGAATTTTGATCACGTGTTCATGGAGATGCTGCAACAGTCGTTGCAAAAGTGACGAGTCACTTTTTTCAGTGCCATTCTAACTTTGGTCACTAAATGAATGGCTGTATGTCGAGGACTCCTTGTAAAGAAATGAGCTATTGCTTCTCACACTGCAAGAAAACCCATTTTCTCTGTGGAAGCTTTTGTGCCCGTTCAGTGCAGCTGCAGCCATGGCACCCGGGGCATCAGAGACAAGAGCCCTGGGCTTGCCCCCTGGATGAGTAGGGTGGGGCCGAGAGGGATTGAGCCCACTCTCCTGAACATGCCGCTCCAGGAAATCCCAGCCAGCCAGTCCAGCTGAATGCAGGAGGCCCCTGTCCCGTTCCGGGCCTACGGAAACTGCAGGAGCATTTGCAAAACGTGTTTCTGAATGCCAGGGGAGAGCTGTGGAGCTGCCAATGGGTTGGATGGGGCCAATCACACATCTGGATGGGGCCAACTTCAGAGCATTTTTTGTTTTTAACCTCAACTTGTTCATTTTAGGGCCTCCACTGCCGTTTTCCTCTATTCCTGACCTTGAACTGGAAGGGAGCCATGCCACCAATAGGTTGCTCACAAACGGGAGGACTGAGGGTTGTCAGGCCCAGATAACTGGCAGCCTCCCCCTTTGGCAGGGCACGTGGCTGGGCTCAAGGTCTGCCGGGGTCCTCTCAGGGGCCCCCTGGCAGAATCCAAGTGGGGGAAGATGGCAGGCTCTGACTGTGCTTTGATTTCAAAGGCTTTTTGTGTGATGCCCCCCTAAACTCCAATCTGGTGTGACTCACAAGGCAACTCGCACACCTGGCTCCTGAAATAGACCTGCCCCGTGTTTCTGCCCAAAAGTCTCCTTCAGTGAGGTTGGAGACGGGCATTTTCCTCTGCTGGGTAAGGAGAGAAAAGTAGCATCCGCAGGATAACGGAACCCCCACAAATCGGATCTCTGCCCAGGAAGCCCATTCATCTCAGTGGAAAGCAGGAGGGGCCCAGCTGGAAGACCCAGACGCAGCTCAAAGCCCCTCCTGTGGGGAGAAAGGGGTCTGTCTCCAAGCCGTCCGCCCCACCCCCCACCCCCACCCCAGCAGCCCCCCTTTCTATCTAAGGCCACACCTAGAGAACGGCATCCAGTTTTGGTCACCACATTATAACAAAGATGTTGAGACTCTAGAAAGAGGGCAGAGAAGAGCAACCAAGAGGATGAGGGGACTGGAGGCTAAAACACACGATGAACGGTTGCAGGAACTGGGCCTGGCTACTCTAGTGAAGAGAAGGACTGGGGAGACAGGATATTTGAGGGGCTCCCACAGAGAAGAAGGGGTCAAGCTATTCTCCAAGGCACCCGAAGGCCAGACAAGGAATAATGGGTGGAAACTGAACCAGGAGAGATTCAACCTGGAAATAAGGAGGAATTTTCTGACAGTGAGAGCAATCAACCCATGGAACAGAAGTTGCCTTCGGAAGTTGTGGGAGCTTCATCACTGGAAGCTTTCAAGAAGAGACTGGGCTGCCATCTGTCAGAAATGATGTAGGGTCTCCTGCTTGTGTGGGGGGTTGGACTAGATGACCTCCAAGGTCCCTTCCAACTCTGTTAATCTGTATCTATCCTTCTGGGGTCCTTGCATAGCAGTCTCTCTCTCAGCAGCTCCAGTACCAGAGGCTCTTCTATCTCAATTAAGGGGGCAACAGTTCTGGGGGGGCCTGGCACAGCCCTCCCCTCAGGCAAAGCACAGTGCCAGGCTAAAGCGACCTTCTCTATAAGCTGCCAGTCAACCAAATGCCACGCGGGGGGGGGGAGGCGTGGTGGTTGTGGATCAGCAGCCGGAGCTGTGTGATACTCAGTGGCCATCCGGCTGAAACGTAGAACAGCAGCTGATGGAAGCTGGACTGGGGACTTGGCAATCTTTGGACTGGTCCTGTCCCAACCAGGTGGCAGGAGATGCTGACTCATCTGTGTGGGTACTGGAAGAGGCACAGCAGAGAAGAAATGGGGTGACTGGGGCGCAATGCCTAGACTGGAGCTGGAGTCAAGGGAGCCAGAAGGCCTGGAGTTGGGGTGCAGAAGGAACCTGTTTGTCAACCTAGGTGGCTCTACAGGGGCCCTTGGGGTGTTTGGCCCATAGGAGGGGGTCCAAGCTGGTAGGGCAGCCAAGGGGCACCCAGAAGAACCAGCTTCAATCTTCCTCAACCGGAAACCAGAGGGGCAAGAGGCTGGGCAGATAAAAAATGACCAACGTGCTGTCTGGATGTCCACCAAGCAACCTACCCTGTCACTTGTGTCTTCAAGCAGCTTCTCCCGCCTCCCAAAACCCCATTTCAGCTACCTTTTCCTCTCTTCTCAGTCTCTGCAGCTTCCCCAGATGGACTCCCCTCCTGCTGTCTGCAAGTTAACCTCAAATATTGAACACTAATCAGCAAATAGATTCGTCCAACCAGAAGGTGCCTCTTAAGACAAGGATGCCCAGCCTCACTCAGAGCGGTGGCTCTCGGCCCCGGGGCTGAACGCCCCCCTCCCCAATCTCCAGTTCCACTCTTGAATGGGTCTTACACCTAGGAAGCTCTTGTTGAGATCAGCCACCATCAGTTCCCCTGCAATTTCAGCCTATGAATCTGTGTCCTCTACAACAGGGGTCTCCAAAGTTGGCAACTTTAAAGCTCGTGGACTTCAACTCCCAGAATTCCCCAGCATCTGCTCTGCAATATGGTGTGGCCTCCTCCGTTTTTTTGTAGACTGCTGTCCTTCTCCTTCTCTGGTATGTTCCCTCAAGGCTAAACATCCCCAATTCCTTCACTTTCCCTTCACAGGACTGATGCTTTTAGTCCCCTCTTCATTTCCCTGGTCTTCCACTCCAATCCTCTGCTTCAGTGCAGGATCTCTGACAAACAGCCATCTAGTCCGGGGGTCTCCAACCTTGGCAATTTGAAGCCTGGTGGACTTCAACTCCCAGAATTCCCCAGCCAGCTTTGCTGATCAGGAGACCCCTGATCTAGTCTCTGTCTCAAAGCCTGCAACAAGGAGAACTTGCCACTTGATCTGGCTGCCTGTTCCACTGGCTGACAGTTTGTACACTTAGGAAGATGTCTAACTTGAACCTCCTTCCTTGTAGTTTTAACAGACTGGTTCTGGTCTTACCTGCTGGGGCAACAAAGTCCACTCACTCCTGTAAGGGACAAGCCTTCAGGTATTTCCAGACCTTTCCTCACCTTAGCAGCCTCCCTCTGAACTGGATCCAATTTGCCAGTGCCCTTTCCCTATCGTAGTGCCCAGAACTGGACACAACACTTCAAGTGGGATCTGACCAGGACCGGGTAGAAGAGAGCAATTAGGTTCCATGACCGTGACCCTAACGCATCCCGTGTGCTTTTTTAGCATCTGCATGGCACTGCTGGATCATGTTAGATACCAGAATGCCCTGGATAGATCTTTTTGAACTGTTCTCTTTAATTCCTTTTATCCATGGAGTGGTGCGGTAGCCTAGAGGTGTAGCTCGCGCCTCACAATCAGGAGGCTGTGAGTTCGACCCTAGGTAGAAGCAATTATTTCTCTCTCTGGGCACACTGAGAGTATATCTGCTGAAGGACATCCGGCCATTAAAACATTCTGCTAGCTCCATTCAGTTACCCAGACTCCACCCCACAAGGGATTATGGGGTCGTGAAAAGAAAAGAAGATGAATCCCTTTTATCCATCCTCCCAGTTCTGTATCATCTACAAACTTTGCAAGTATCCCCTCAACTCTCCCATCCAAGTCCTTGATAAATGTTGAGCAGCACAGGGCCCGGGACAGCCCACTCCAAGTGACCCTCAACTGAAGGGGATCCATTAAGTACAATTATTTATGTCATCGTAGTACGGTCCAGCTTTGCTAATCTCCTGGTATACTATGTCTACAGCATTCCCCTGATCTACTAAACTACAGGTCCCTATTTTTCTTGCCTACCACACTCCCACAAATGGAACAGGTTTCTCAGAGAAAGACCATTTTGCCCCCCCTGGAGTCTAAAGAATATGTTGCCACTGCTATCACTGGCAGTCATTATTTGCGACATCCAAACTGAGCCATCTAAGAACTAAGCAGCTTTAGCCCTTTAACCGTTTCTTTTTTGGCTACGGCTGCAATCTGAGGCCTGCTCACAGGGGGACTCCCCATGGAAAAAAAGGGTGGGGAAGGATCACGGAGCACAGCCAAACTTAGGTCACGGCCCCGAGGCTGCAATGGGGGAGATCCTTCCAGGCTCAGGGAGACTTTTCTGACTAAGAGAAAAACACGCCTTGCAGAGTGACGCACCCAGCCATTGTGGAGGGACATTGCTGCCATGTCCTCATTTGGCAGAAGGGCTTGTTTGCCCTGCACACTAGGAGGAATATGTGGGTGCCCCCCCACGCCCCCCCCATCCCAGCCTCATCCACCTTCTTGGAAATGCTCTGGGACTCCTTGTGTTTCTGCTTGGGAGAATGGGAGCAGCCTCACCCAGAAAAAGGGAGAAGCCAGTGGCAGAGCCCCGGGTTCCCCACGTCTTTCGAGGTGATTCAGAGAGCAAGACGGGGTGCTGGTTCATGCATAGGTGGCTCCTGCTCTATGCCCAGAGCTTAATGTTGGCCCCCTGGTGCCTGGAAGGCCTGAATGAGCGTCCAGAAGCACCAGGGCTGCAGCAATGGAAGAGGCGGTGCAGGGCCAGATCTGGGGTAAGAGTGAACAAACAACAACCTCAAGAGGAACCTCCTTCTGTTGAATGGAAGAATGGTTTTCCTCCTCCTCCTCCTCCTCCTGAGACATCAATCAGCTTGAATGAAGCCACCCCCCCTACCCTCTTAGCCCACCAACAGCAGGAGACCCATTACCTCTGTTGCAGATGGTGCAGAAGTTGCTTGGTCCTTCGCTGTGTTTCTTCAAATGATCCGCCATGTACGCGGCCCGTAAGTACTTCCCGCAGACCTGGCAGGGAACTTTGTCTTCGTGGCAAGCCAGGTGAGAGCGCAGCCGGTCCCGGGTGGCAAAGGAAGCGTTGCAGGTCTGTGGACGGCAACAGAGGGACATTAGCCAGGCAGGGGCAGAAAGGAACTAGGTTCTGCTGGGGTTGCTTGGCCACAGATTTTTGAGTCAGGCAGTTGGCTGAGCCCGTAATTCATCCTTAGTTATAGCCCCACAATGGCAGGATTGTAACGCCCAAACCCAAACTACGTCATAGCCCAGTTTCTGCCTCATCTGCCTAGGGGGCTGCAGGCCCAAGCTCACAGACCTCCCCCCACTCCCACCCTTCAATTGCTAGAGTCAAAGGATGACCAGGACTGCCCTAAGCCAGAAGAACCAAGTCTGAGCCCTTGCACCGAGATCCGACCGCATCACGGCTGACTCAACCAAAGCCCCATCAGAGGGGGCTCCTCTCTAGCGAGAGATGGTCATTCAACGGTCTGCTTTTTCCCCCTTTTTCTGTTCAGAGAGGAAAGATACAGCTAGGGAAGCCAAGAAGCAAATGGCCGTGAAGGAAACTTCTCCAAACCATTTCCCACGGACACACAATCAGCGGCCTTCTTTTTCTTGATTGCTTCCATAAACCTTGTTGCTTGTATCTTTACAATTTATATTGTTTTATTTAGTTTCCTAGTATGATTTTGATTGCTTATTTAGTATCCTGACTATCACTAAGGGTTGTATTTCATGATTCATGATGAATGTATATTTTCTGTACACTAAGAGCTTATGCACCGAAGACAAATTCCTTGTGTGTCCATCACACTTGGCCAATAACGAATTCTATCTATTATAAAGTTGCCAAGAAAACAACAGTGGTGCCTTCATATACTTGAGGGAAAGGATAACCTAACATCTCGATACCAATGTGTCCCGATTTGGCCACAGTGGCAATCATTTTGCACTCGCTCAGGACTTTTCACCCCACCAACTGGGGTGGCCTCAACAAGGAGTTCTCGGAGGAGCCACAGGACGAGCTGGGAAGCTAGTCTGCAGCAGGACAACTCTCTCCGCCTGAGCTCTTCTCCTTTGTATCAAAAAGTCTCCCAGAACTTTTAGGGATCTTTGTTGGGCAAATAATTCTGCTCCTGGAGGAGCTGCACTGCCAGCCTATGTCCATGTTGTGGCCCACGATGGAAGGACAAAAGAAAAAAGAAAAGGGAAGGGCTGTGCAGCTAAGCCTGGTAGCCGGGCATCAAAGGGATCCCTTGGGATCTTCTGATGCTCAGCTGAGGATGCTGACCTGCTCCTGGAGAACTGAGGGGTGTTTAATAGCATTTGTGTCTACAACACAAGTGGGTGCAACCTGGATTGCTAACATTGCACGAGGAAAGGATTCTGGGATTTCAAATGATGAAAGGCAAAAGGTGACATCCTTTTCAGGTAAGTGAAGCGAAGACCTGGCACTGAGCCAAAGAGCACACGGGAGAAAACACCAAGAGGAGCCGAAGCAGAGACTTCAGGAAGAATGCCGAGGGGTCTGCGGTCCTATTAAAAGTGCCGTTTCACAATCATTGGGAGTGGAGCCCTTTGGATCTGAAGAAGAAAAGACTTTTGGGGAGGAGGCATAGGGGTGTCCCTCTTGATTGGCATGGGAAAGCTCTTCCTCCTCGCGATCGCTTCCCATGCCCAACATCACCCATGAAAAACAAAAGGCAAATTTTATGACTCCAGTGAAAAGTTACCAGTCAGTTGGCCATTAAAAAAAGCCCATCGTATGTTTCAGAGCTCCATTAAATCATGGCCATACGGGAAATCCTCAACTAACAACCACAATCAGAATGGGAAAATTAGTTGCTAAATGGTGACTTTTTCTGCAGTCATTATGTTAACTGAGACACCAGGTGATCATGATTTCTGGCCTTTCCTGCTGGATTCCCTATGGCCTGTGCGTGTCAAAGTTGACTAAGAGGGTCGCAAACGGCGATCTTGGGATCGGGGGATCCTGCAGCCATTGTGAATGAAAGCGGATTGCTGGACAGGATCATGTGACCGTGGGGACAATGCAACAGTTGTAGGTGTGAGGACTGGTCCTAAATTCTAAGAGTCATCAAACGAATGGTAATATGTTACGTTGGGAACTACTTGTAAAAGGAAGAAAAGTTATAGCTTTATTTATTTATGTATTAAATTTATATGCTGCCCATCTCCCCGATAGGGTGACTCTTGTCCTACACTTGTAAGCAATTCCCCCCCACCCAATGATCTCAGGAGGGTTCAGGATTGTCTGTATAAGTCCCACCAACTTATTTCCCCCTCTCCTTCAAGAGAAATTCCCAGCGACCAGTCCTTAAGACAACATTTAATTTGCTCATCTCTCTTGATGTCAAATGACAGCTTATTCCCAGTCAAAATTAAGAGACTGGAAGGTAAAATAAAAATAACGTTAAGAGAAGCCGAAATACTAGATCCAAAATGCTATCAAGCAAGACCCGGAAAGTTTAAAATAAACCACAAAACGTTAATGCCTTTTAAAGAAGAGTAAAACATCACAGGAGACCCCTGTTCTTAACAACAGTGGTAAATAAGTAAAAGGCTCAGTAGTTTCCTGTCAAGCATGGCAAATATAGTAAGCAAAGAGAAGTGTGTTTATATTGAAACAATAAACAGTGTTTAAGAAATACCTCTTGAAGTTTCAACTGTTCTATGGATGTAGAGGTCTCTGAGTTTATCCCCTGGAAGCTGGAATTTTCCTGCTAATAGGCAGGAAGTAAGAAAGATTAGAAAACGAAGACTAATTCCTACATCAACATCAGGGGGGAAGAGTATCGGTCTTCACAACCCACCCACTCCGGACTCTCCCCGTTGGCTAGAGGGGAAGAGAGGGAGAAGACCACCAACCGGAAACTCCTGCACTAAGTCCCCATTTCTCTAGCCATTTTGGGGGGTTCCACCCTTGGACATTTACCCCAAATCAACAGTTTTGCTGCAATGTCTGAACCAGCCCCCCTCCGCCTCCCCCCAAAGAAGTTCTGTTCTCAAGTCAACGGTCCTCAGAAGGATTGAACTGTGATTGTGATCTGGGTTCATCTACCAGTCACAACAGCCAGCAACTCTGGGAACTGCTTGGCCTCTGAACAAGGGAATGGCCAAACGGACTGAAAGTGAGCTGGAAGCATCTCTGTTTCGATCTCAGCTCCTCTTGTTAAAGGAAGCAGAGTTTCCTAAACTCTGTGGTTGTACTTTTCAGTCCTGGGGGCATCTTTTCTACCGAAGAGGATCAAAGGCTGAAACTGGGCAGAAACTGCAGCTGGACAGATTCGGCTACCTGCAATCAAGACAGTCCCTGAGGATGGGAGGGGGAATCGAGTCCTAATGACGATGCCATGTTTCTTTCCTAAGGTGCCGATTATGAGGCATAAAAATAAGATGACATAAATAAATTCATCAAGTGTAAGTACACTTACTAATGACCAAAAACTTCAATTCAGGAGCCATTTCCAATGTTGAAAATATAATTTGCAATTTAATGTACTTGTCGCTTCTTAAGAGAAGCAAACTGAAATTATTTCTTTTTTTTTTTCTGTTTGCATACCTTGTTACACATATCAGAACAAGGTATTCTAGTAAAGAAGCAAAAAAAAGAATAACTATGAAAAATATATATATTTTTACCCATCGTTTAGTCAAACTCTCAGTCAGCCCCATCATGAGACTCCCAAGGCCTGGCTATGCATGGCCATCTCTGTCTTCTCCAACCCAGCGACCTCCGGACCCAGCCCACCTGGTGCTGCCAGCTATGGCAAGGTTGCTTACACTTGCTTCTTCTTCTGCAAACAGCTGGGTTGCTTTCTATATATTAAGCATAGAAGCGCTGCTCACCTCTGGGCGTTAGGCCACAAGGGGAAAAAACATAGTCACAGGGGCTGGCTGATTAGCTAGGCAGGATTTGAGGAGGCTGCCTCCCAATATTGGGAGGGAAAAAGGGAGTCTGGTAAGCAGAGCTTGCCCTTTGCTCATCAACAGGTGAACAGAATACAGAATAACAGAGTTGGGAGGATCCTTGGAGGTCTTCTAGACCAACCCCTGCTCAAGCAGGAGATCCTATACCATTCTGGACAAATGGCTGTCCGACCTCTTCTTAAAAACCTCCGGTGACGGAGAACCCACAATAGTCAAAAGGATCCCTGACTAAAACAGGCAATAAGACCCTTGTTAAAGAAAACTTCCCTTGGCTTGGAGAATCTCACGGCTGATCTCAAACCTCCTATTTCTGGCTGACTAAGAATGCAGAGGCCATCTAGCTTCAGGGCATCTGAAGGGCCATGCATCCACTCCGTCAGGTAACTCGTGCTGGGCTTTCAATGCGAAACTTCAGCTCTACCTGTTCTTGGACCTCCCAAGATTTCAGCCCTATCAAGCTTCCCCTTGGCTGTCCCTGAATCTACAGCCGATGACAATGGCAAGGCACAGCTTTTGCATAGCTCCTGTATGTCTAAAGCACTGGATGCGATTACTGGCAATTAGCAATTCCTAGAAAGAGAAACATCCAAACAGGCTAACCTGGAAAACAACTGAGCCTAGCCCCGCCCCCCCCCCTCCCAAACTCATGCTAGCTTCAGCAACTTTCAAGGCCAAAGACCATCCCCGAACAAGCCCACTTCCCTTCCTGGTGAACCTTCAGCACTTCCAGCAAGCAAAAATCTGCAGAGCATTCCCACGGCAATTTCCTCCCAAAAGAAACCCGCTAACATTTAACTTTGCCAATCTTCTTAGAGCCAAATTCATCTTTTTTTCCCATTTGCAGGGTTGCTGGGGGTGATTTCCTCTCCCCCTTTTTCCTGGTTGATTCCAGAAGACTGATTGAGACTGTGACATCAGATGGCTACCTCCCATTTCTAACAGAATATGCTACGAACCCCACAGCAGCTTAAAATAATATTCCCCCCCCTCCCAAACCTGCAGCCTGCAGCCCTCCCAATCTTAGTTTGGGGTCTATTACAGCTAGATCTCAATTTATGACAATTGGGACCAGAAATTGCATCGCTAAGCAGTGTGGTTGCTAAGAAGATCATCACTTGAGTGGAATCAATTTTACGACCATTTCTTTACTATGGTCATTAAGTGAATCTGCTTCCTTCGCTGACTTTGCTGGTCAGAAGCCGGCAGGAAAGTCACAAATTGTGATAATGAGATTGCAGGACACTGCAACCCTTATGAATGCAAGCCAAGTCCCTGAAATCCGGTCACATGACCATGGTGGTGGTACAACTGTCATAACTTTGAGGACAGGCCATAAGTCACATTTTTTAGCATTGTTGAAACTTCAGACTGTTGTTAAACAAACGGTCCTAAGTCAAAGACTGCCTGTATTAATTCTAACAAATCCCAAAACACAACTCATGTTCAGAGGATGCTTAATCTCCTTTAATCCCAGTTAATTTCCACCAGAGGTCTGGGGCTCAACCAGTCTTTCCTCCCCCAGCACCCAGTCAAGGTGTGCCTTTCCCTCCCCTCCCCTCCCCTTCCCCAAATTCTCAGCAGCAGCAGCAGCAATGCTGGGGTATTCCAAGAGCTGAAGCCCCTCCCTCCTGAGAGTATCCAGGCTGGAAAGGCTGGCCCAACATGCTTGAAATGGGGGAAAGGAAATTGGGTGGGTGGGTTGCACAATTGTGGGCAAGAGAAAAAAAAGACCCCTGCAGCCACAGTAAGGCCCTGGGGCATCCTGACAGCTGGACAAGAGTTTCACCGTTTTTAAATTGCTTGGTTTTAGTGCAAAGGGGAAGGAGTTTTTTCTTCAAATCCTATTAAAATTCCATTTTCAGTGGATTATCTCTGTGCTTTAAACTTCAATTGCAAACAAATTCAGGCCACTGGAAGGAAAACTCTGCACATGCTTTGCCTGCTCCTGTTCTGCTTCAGCCACAAGAAGCCTCGAGAGAAAGCAAGGAAGCAGCAACCGATTCCCAAGGTCACGTTCTGAAGGCTGCTCAGGCAGGGAGGGGGCATCCAGGAAATGGTGTTCAGGGGCTAGTCAGTGCTGCCCCCAAGCTATGGCCAGTTCTTGGTGGACAGGCAGAAGAAGAGACAAAGGAACGGAGAACCCCAGTGTCTAAGTGGGGAAAGCCAAGCTGTAAAGAAAGAGATCCAAGGCTGGGGAGGAGGAGGGGTCTTCCAGGGAAGAAGAAGGCAGCTGGAGAAGCCAAAGACGACATCAGGAAGCAGCCAAGAGGTCCGACAGCCTCTGGACTCTACTGCAAGCAACGGCCACCCCAGGGCTCCACCTTCACTGCAAATGCATGCTTTGTTTTATTATAACGAACACCTCCACCACATCCCAGGACACCTACCTGACATTTGTGAGGTCTCTCTGATGTGTGCACCTGCTTGATATGCCCATTCAGGTGGTCAGGCCTTGGAAAGAAAAACAAGGACAAGCATAACTCAATCTGCAAGTTTACTCCTTGGACACACAGTTCAACCACCATACTCTCTTCAAGGTACCTCGAGGTGTGGAGGCACCCCATTTACACAGACCCTGCCCACCCACCAATCTCCTGAAGAGCCAGGAGGCCATCGTGCCACGAGTGAAGACGAACTGCACAGGCTTCCAAGACATGAGTGGCCTCCAGGCAGGGCTGCAGCCAAAAATGTTCTAGAGACTTCTGAGCCACCTGAACTGGGCCTGCCTGCCCAAAGACCAACATCACAATCTAATGGCCCAAGTCCATGCACGTTATGCCATATGCTAAATACATCTAAATACATCTAAGGAGTGCAGGGTTTGCAGGCCATCTTCAAGGAGGCATTTCTCCCTTTCTCCCACCCTAAGAAAATTCCTTTCTTCAGGATCTTAAAAAAAAAAGCTGCTATTTTTTTTAAAAGCTCACATGCAAGCTTACGCACATAAGATTTAGTAAGTGACATTCCTTTGTATGTTTAAGCATCAGTTGGCGCCTCGAAGGATTTAAAGTATCTAAACCACGAATCGCCTTCGCGATTTAAAATACATCTCTATAATTATCGTTTAACATCTGAAATCTTCCCCAAACGGTCTTGAGCGCCATCGCTCTGCAGGAATCTTCATGCAACTGCAGAAGAGTCATTAGGGTCGGTGCCTGGACCTCCAAAATTCTGGGTCAGAAGGTAGGATAAAATTGTGGAATTCTCTGGAATGCTTCCATTAAAATAAACAGCATGGAGGATTGTTGTGTGGCTTGGAGAGTCACTCGGGGAAACAGCAACTCTGTTACGGCGATTTGCTCCTCTAGGATTTGATGCCCGGCTGGACTAGCCAGGCCATGTCCTTCTGCAGGACTCTGACTTCACCCGTCAACATCAACCGGACACAGCTGCTGGGAGGTGTGCATAGGACAGGCACCTGAATAGACCATTTGGCTGGTGCTTGCAGATCCCGTTCAGCAGGCAATGCAACCACAAACAAGCTTCTTCTTTTCAAGCACCAGCAGAAGAATTGGAACAAGGGTGGGAAGAAAGCCTGGCAATCAGAAGTTGCTTGGAAACGAGATGACCCTCAGCCATCCCATGCAGCTCAGTGGAATTCTCCCGTGGGGCTTGCAGTTCAGCTGAGGGAAGGGCAGGTGGTGGGCCATAGCCCCAGAGAGGCCTGTTTGGGCCTTCTAGTAGCCATCCCTGGACTCAGTGGCCTCCAAATCCAGCAAGTCCTCCTTTCCTGCACCAGAAGACAGAAAGAGGCTTCTGGGAGCTCTCGGTCAGAAAACATGCAGGGTGTACCACGTTCCTGGGAAAACCAGGGATGGCGGCCAGATGGCACCCAGAGAGCCTGAGACTAGTAGCCCCAAGGGACTCTTTTCCTTATTAGACCTCCAGACCACCCTGGGGAGGAACTTGGAAGTGGCGAAACACCTCTATGAAATCCTCAAGGATTTCGCTCGTTACCGTTTTGCTGCTTCTTAAATTACACCCCCCATTTCAAATCTGATGGAGACCCCATCCTGCTCTGTGAGTCTGGGCTGCAAGACTGGGCCAGGAGACCTTTGTTCTTTCCCAAAACGGCAGATTCTGGGCAAAAGCATGAGGTCCAAAATTCTTTGATCATGATGTGCGATCATGCCTGATGGCACACAAACACCTGAAGAGGAGAAAGCTGTGGGGAACGCTTTCACAGCAGGAGTCTCCAACCTTCGCAACTGGAAGACTTGTGGACTTCAACTCCCAGAATTCCTCAGCCAGCATGGTCTTAAAGTTGCCAAAGTTGGAGAGCTCTGCCGTAAAAGTGTTCCCCACAGTGAGCTTGATTCACTGTCATTCTTTTTAGAATGAATGAGCTGGAAGCGACCTTGAAGGTCTTCTAGTCCAGCCCCCTGCTCAAGCAGGACAACCTATATTATAGCTATACTATAGCTCTTCAGGTGCCGTGTGCCATCAGGCAAGATCACACACGGGCACTAAAGGCAGGAATCTCACCATCAAGATCGCAGGTAGTCTCATGCACAAAGGCCCAAATTAGGCATCTGCAAACTTGGCAACTTGAAGACTTGTGAACTTCAACTCCCAGAATCCCCCAGCCAGTATAGCTTAGCCAGAGTTGAAGTTCACAAGTCTTCAAGTTGCCAAGTTTGGGGACCCCTGGCCCAAATCACTGGAGGCCTTGCCTACCATGGAAGAATATGGAAAGCTCAAGAGACGTGGTCACCTCATGTAGATTCTACCCACTTCGGATGAAAAAAACAGCCTGGCTGGCATTGCGTGGGATCTTCTGGACTGCTGTGGGCAGAGCTGCTGTACTGTGGCTGATGTCAACTACCCCCATGTCTTTCTTCTAAAGACAGAAACCCTCAACCCACTTACCTGGATGGAAGCCTTGCTAAGCTGAGTGGCACTTACTTCCACCTACAGGACTGCCCTCAAGGAGGCTGGTGCAAGGGCCCTCTTGTGGACATCCAAACAGCCTAAAAGGAGCATTCCCCTTCTTCAGAGAGCTGCAAAGATGCCAGGCCACGAGGCACAGGGCTGCTCCCATCTCAGTTCTCCGCACAGTGGCTGACTCAAGAGTAGTGCCCCTTGCCACCAAGCTCTTGGGAATGCCCCTGCCACATCCTGAGGAAAGCAGGCCAAATCCAGGCTCCCCAGGGGCAGCGCCCGCCCGGTGCTCATTTGGTCAAAGGAAGGAAAAGGTACCCTTGGCTCCGCAGAGGCAATGGGGCTGCCAGGAAGACGTCCATCTCTGTGACTGTTGTGTCGTGAAGGGCAGGTCTGGGAAGAGATGCCACTCAGGCTGAGGCCGGAGGGGCGCCAGGCCCTTTCTGAGACGCTGAGGACTCTTCAGAAAGGGGAGCCTTGCATATGCGCTTCACAGGGTGCCCCAGTTGCCATCTTTCCTCGAGCTCCTCTGTGCCAAGGCAGACCAGGCACGCCAGAAGGAAAAATAGCGGCTGGGCCACCTGGAAAAGGTTCCTAAGGCCGCCGGCTGCCAAGCAGGGCTGTGGCACGGATTCTGAACGCCCGCTCCTAGGCAGATGCACACAAGACTCTTGCCAGGCTCAATGAGGCTCTTTTGTCCCTAAAGGGGAGGGTCCTGAATGGGGGGGGGGGGGGGGGGGCTTTGTTGCCCTGTCTGGACAACCAAAGTGAGGTACTTGGATTAAGCAGGAAAGGAGGACATTAATTAAAGGGGCCCCCCAAAGTCACATTTCTTTCAGATCCACAATTGCCTAGATTTGGCCACCTCTTAACTTGTCAGCAGTCCTGACTCAGGGCTGTCTGGGGACAGGGGGAGGGGTCTGCTTTGGCCTGCTGCCCACCCCTCACCCTGAAGTGGAAGAGAAGCACACTATGATTGGCTGGCTGCATAACTGAAGCCAAGCCCCAAATCTGATTTGGCTCAGTCTATAACAGTGATGGCTAACCTTTTTGCCATTGCGTGCCAAGATCGGGGGGAGCGCGGTGGAGTCACACGCACGCGTGCCCGCATCCATAATTTTATGCGCCCCAACCCCCCCATGCTCCCCCCATTTTTGGCATGTGATGGCCCGGTGGGCCCAGTAGGCCTGTTTTTTGTTCTCCCCAGGCTCCAGAGCCTTTCTAGGAGCCTGGGGAGGGCAAAAACAGCCTTCCCCACCCCGCAGAGGCCGGAAACAGTGTGTTTCCTGACTTCTGGTGGGCCCAGAAGGCCCGAACATCAGCTGGCCGGTGCATGCATGCATGCTGGAGCTGAGCTCGCGTGCCCACGGATATGGCTCCACGTGCCACCCGTGGCACCCGTGCCATAGGTTCGCCATCACGGGTCTATAATGTGAACTTAGAGTAATTTCCGCCTTTAGACCAGGGGTCTCCAACCTTGGCAACGTTAAGACTTGTGGACGTCAACTCCCAGAATTCCTCAGCCACAAGTCTTAACGTTGCCAAGGTTGGAGAGCTCTGCTTTAGACGCTAGCAAAATGCAGCCCTGCAAAGCTTCCTCCTGCCCGGACCACTCCCACTTCGGATCTGCTCTCATCACCTTAATGGGGCTGAGGACCCAGGAATCTCCCAAGCCTGCAAGCAGTAATTTAAGAGCAGGATCTCCTCGCTAAAAATACGATTGACTCCCCCCCAAAGCAGGTAATCTGAATCTAAATTTTTACTCAGGAGAAACCATTGGGAAATGTGACCTTCGAGCCAATGTGTGCAAACCATAATACCCGGGGGGGGGGGGGGGAGCAGGAAGTACAGGCCCCTTTTTAGGGGGGAGCAGCCGCAATGACAATCAAGCCCCCCTCTTTTTCCCAGTAAACCAGAGTGATCCAACCTTGGCAACTTTAAGACTTCTGAACTTAAAGCATTATTCCAAATTCCAAACCTCCCAGAATTCCAAAGCTGGCTGGGGAATTCTGGGAAGTGGAAGTCCACAAGTCTTAAAGCTGCCAAGGTCGGGCATCCCTGCAGTGGACCCATCTGCAATCCTGAAGATGCTTCCCTTCTCTTTAGGCTGCAACCCAAACCATGGAAGCCCCTAACTGATGCTCAGGAGCCGTTTGAGGAGAGGGCAAAGCACTGAGATACCAAAGGCATTTTGTGCAAAAGGCCAGGAGTGGGCTGAACTTTGGGTGCCACTCTGAAAAGGGGCGTTGTAGAGGTGGGGCCTCTCCAAAAAACAGAACCCAAAGCATTAAATCCACAAGCCTAGCTGGACATGACACAGCCCCACCATGCCATAATAAAGGGCCCAGGAGATCCAAGCCGCGGTCCCTGAACAGGCCAGGTCCCTGCACACCTGGATGGGTTCACCCCTCCTTGAAGAGCTGGGAGGTGGTAAAATCTCTTTACTGGGTGTGGATAGGGTCCCACTGAGAATGTCGGGGGGGGGGGGGGGGGGCGCCGGGGGGGGGGGGGGGGGGGGCCCCCCGTCCCCCCCGCCTGCCTGCCTTTCTCCCTCAACCTGCTGGGGGGGGGGGGCTGTGGGGCGCCCAGAGGGAGGGGGAGGGGGGCCTGGACCTCAGCATCTCTGAACCCAGCAGCGCCTCTCTCTTACCTAGAGAAACCTTTTCCACAGCTCTGGCAAATGTAAGGCTTCCCCACCGAACCGTCATGGGAACGGACGTGGTAGGACATGCGGTCTTTCCTCTTGAAGCGCAGGCCGCACACGGGGCACGAGTAGGGCTTCTCGCCGGAGTGGGACAGCTTGTGCCGGTTCAGGTGGTAAACATCCCGGAAGATCTTGCCGCAGATCTCGCAGGCCACCTGCTTCCTCGTCCGGCTCCTCTTGCGGGGCGCCTCGGGGTCCTCCAGGCCGGGCACGCCGTTCTCGCTCAGCCGCGGCGGGGGCAGGTCGATGTAACCCAGCTGCAGGCTGGTCACGCCGTGCTGGGCTTCGTGCTGCCGGAGCCGGTTGGCGTCGGTGAAGACCTTCCCGCAGAGGCCGCAGGGCAGGATGCCGGCGTCGCGCAGCCCTCCCGGGGCGCTGAACATCACCGAGTCCAGGAGGTTGGCCTTGCGGGGGCGCCCCCGGCCGCGCTTGCTGCCGAGCGAGGGGCCGGCGCCGCCCACGCCCTGGAAGGGCGAGGCCAGCAGGGGCGGCGAGAGGGGCCCGGCCACCATGGGCAGCCGGTCCACGCCCTGCAGCACGGGCAGCGAAGCCTGGGCGGCGGCGGCGGCCGAGAGCACGGCCCGCGTGGCCTCGTCCTCGGGCATGCCGGCGATGCCGTTGCCGTTGGGCGCCAGGCCGGCGCCGTTGGTCATGTCCAGCGGGAAGCCCAGCTCGGCGGCGGAGGCGGCGCCGGGGCGGAAGAGCATGACGTCGGGGCGGGCGGCGGGCGGCACCAGGATCTGCACGTTGGACTGCTTGATGACCTCCTGGCAGATGTCGATCACGGAGCGCATCAGCAGGAACTTGGCGGCCGTCATCAGCTCCGGGAAGCTCTCCAGCCGCACCACGATGCGCGACGTGTAGGCGAAATCCAGGATGTCCCCGAAGACCTTGGAGCTGATGGTGTGCATCTCCAGCTCGCGCGCCCCGCCGCCGCCGCCGGGACCCCCGCCGGGGCCGCCCCCCGCCTCGCCGGCGCCCCCCTCCGGCGCCCCGCCGCCCTCGCCGCCCAGCCCCTGCGCGCTGAAGACCGACTCGAAGTACTCGCTGCAGGCGGCCAGCACGGCCCGGTGCGCCGGGAAGCTCTCGTCGCCCACGCGCAGCAGCACGTCGCAGAAGCGCCCGCCGTTCTTGCGCTGCTGGTTCAGGCTGTGCAGCAGGTCGGCGCTGTGCCGGCTCACCTGGTACGTGTAGCAGCTCGGCGGGGTCGCGCCGCACGGGTTGCTGGCGGCGGCGGCCGCCTCGCTCACCCGCTCCATCGGGGCGGCCGCGGCGCCGCGCTTACCTGCCTGCTGTGCCCGGCGGCGGCCGGCAGGAGGCGCGCGCCCGCTTCCCCGTCGAGGGGCCGGGGCGCGCGCCCGTCAGGAGGCCGCCCGCGCGCCGCCCGCGCCT